>WEKX01002683.1:89033-146060 GCA_013390025.1 Pitta sordida | reverse complement strand
GTTGGACTGGATGATCCTGTGGGTCCCTTCCAACTCAGAATAACCTGTGATCTGCCCCTGTGGGACAAGAGATAGAGAGTAAACGATGGAGACAACCTATGGCTGATGGGAATAAGCACTGCTCTGCAGAACTCATAGTAAAGGTGTGAGGAACAAAGACCACCCCTTTTAAATCAAATGTCACATTTGTGCTGGATGTTTTTGAACAGTTGGCATTGGTGGGATTGCCTTTGTAATGGCAGCTATCCTGACAGATCTGGGACCCAATTGGCAAATGGCATAGAAGAAAGTACTTGTGGCTCATGCATTCTGCTGCTTTGTGCCCCAGAGTACTTTATGTTCCTTTCCTACTTGGAACTTTCCAAGCTCTGACCAATGACTTCTTAACCTTGGCATTGCTACAGGAGTCCCCCCATGCCCTGGTGCCCAGACTATTTTCCTCTTGGGGAGCTCCATTTCGCCTGGAGGGATGGCTCAGCAGATGAGGCAGCTGCTGGACTGTGGCAGATTTCAGCCTGGTGCTATTAAGCAAAAAATGTAAAAAATAAAAATTGGTTCCAGTTTATCCTAACCATCTAAGTCCTAAATAGAGACAGTTCAGCAGCTGTCTCACGAACAGCTGAGCTGCCTGTGCAGAAGGACTGGGAACTTCTCAGAGAAGGGCAGCTTAAACTGATAATTAAGGACAGGAGTAACTACTACATGTGTCATACCTCAGCCTCTAGGTGCACAGATTGCATGGCACATTTCAACACAGCAAAGGCAATTGGAATTGCAGGAGACATCTTCGTGAGTTTGTAACAGAGCATTTCTATGTCAGTGACAGAGAAGAAAACGTTGAAACAATGTGTTCAAATGTTGTAGGAGAACAGCTATATTTAGCTGCTCTAAAATTTGCTCAGCATTGGACATGAAGGAAATAGATGCGGGAACCTACGCTACTCCAGTTTCACCTGTTGCAGTGTTTCTTAAGTCTAGAAATATCAATAAAATAAGTAACACAGCAGTTAAAATTTTCCCAGAAGAGGCGTAAACAAACTAAATTCACTTGCAGAAACAGCCATTGCTGAACTATGAATTGACCTTGAGCTGTGTTGATTGGCTGTAATGCAAACCATCTGCGCACTGAAACAATTGAAGCCTTCACATCTCCTAGGAGTTTCCTTCCTCTAATTATAACTTATGTGCTGTGGTAGAAGCATAGAGGTAAACAGCTAGTTAGCGTGCCCCTCTGTGTCTGTGTGTCTGTAATTTTATGGTGCAGAACATACAAAACCATTTTCATTTGAAGTGGCAGTCAGCTTTCAAGTAGAAAATACAGCATATGCTTGGTACCAAATGCTGGAGTCATGGCTTATAAAACAGCCTGAGTTAGACACAACTGCTTTGCCTCCTCTGCTTCCCTTCCCCCAGCTTCTCTTTCAGATGTACCAAGAGTTCATAAAGCAGTGCCTAAATACTGACTGCTCCTGTGTAAGGCCCCTCTGCATGTGCCTGACTGCCTTCTCTTAACAGTGGTACATCAGTGCCACTTCTGTGCACTGAGTCTGTGGCTGTGTCTGAAGAGGCAGCATTGGGTAGCAATTAAAAGTAATTTTATAAAAACCTTACTTAGTTTACAATGAATTTGGTTTCCAGAGGCTCAGAGTTTACACCTCTCTAAAGCCTTAAAAAAACCCAAACCCAAACAATCAACAGTCATGGCATCACAGCTTGGACATTGCTGCAGTGGAAAATACCAGAGATTTATACTGGTATTTTAGAATACTGGAATACTGCTTTCTGTAGCATGTCTGTACAATTTGCTATGTCTCACAATTGGCAAAATTTCACATTAAAATCTCTGCACTACAAAACCTCTTTTTACACATTCTACCACCGTTTCTGTCCATCCAGATGATAATAGCATTAAAACCTCAGACGCTCCCTTTTCAGATCAGAGGGAAGAGTAATCATGCAAGCTCAGTAAAATAAAAAAATAAATTTTTTGTAAGACTGAGCAGGGTTTCTTCTGATTTTTGACAACAAGTTTAGAAAAAAGTTTCGGAAGCTCATTTTTAGAAAACAAGCATAACAGTCTAGACAATGTAAACATAAGCAATGACTGTAAAATTAAAATAATTAAGTACATGTTTTGATTTTGAAGTTACATCTCAAAAATAATGAGCAGATGCAGCACACCTCCTGAGCCAGCTGTGACTACTTGTCTCTGTAGCCAAAGGCTTCCATTTCAGGAAGGGAGCCCTGGCCTCAGGTCAGGTACTGTAAAGCAACTCAGGCCCACATTTCTCAGAGCAGGCTGTGTCCTACACCCCTGTACTGACGCAAGTTATGGCATGCATGTTTTACGAGTTCAAACTGCTTGGAAAATGTGAGAGGAGGCTAAGTGGGTGACACTGGCTGGGATAGCATGAAATAAGACATTCAAAACACCAGACCCTGGGACTGAACCTTGCAAGGTTGCTCTAAGTCCTGTAAGCTCTAGGTCAGATACATTTTATGTATAAGAGGCTACCTATAAGAAGTAGGAAAAAGTATATCAGCTGCTAGATTTACAGTTTCCTTTGTGACCTGAATACTGACCCATATCTGATCTCTGCTGCAGGCCAGAGAAGTAATGAGTGTCTTGGTCATGCCCTGCATGCAGGGCTTGGGGGCACATGTTAAGCTCTAGGTAGTCAGTCATGAAGAGGCATTTCCCACCTTACAAGTACATGTCTTTGAGACTTAAATATATTCCCTTTGTGTTTATTTTTTATAACACTCTGTGTGTGTGTGCACATGTGTGCTAATGAGACAGATAAAAATAAGTAATGTCAAATTCCCTGCATCAGCCAAGGGCTCAGGCTCTGACCTCCTCACCCACTGCAGGGCCAGACATGGCAGTTGGCAGAGGCATAAATGGCTTCTTTCCCTCAGGGTGGGATGATACTCTTACTGCATTTAAGGGCATATGTTGTGGGTTTTTTCCCCTCTAGTCACGTCTTTTTTACCCTCAAAATGCTGTCACTACATCTGTTTGATAAAAAGTATGTGGAAGAGAGCAAGAGCCATACTGAAGCAGGACATCTCTGACAAGGCGATGTCTGCAGCACTGCAGGACTTCTTGTTGATATAAAGTGTCCACTTCCGCCCTTTCTCGTCCCTCCATACATGAAGCCAAGAGGCTGACTTTATATCTCCTAAAGTGAGGATTTTAGATGCTGTGTGTATATCATTCCACAATTTTGAAAGAAATAGAGAAGCACCATATTTTCCTCTTGTTTTTTCTTTTCTCTTTGCTAGTTCTCCAGTATCTTCTCAACCTTGATACATATGCTTTCCTTAGCTGCCTTTTCCCAGAGTACGTTTTAATTTCTGATTTTTCAGTATGTACTTTTTCTCCAAATCTTCCTTCAAAATTAGAAGCATACATCTCAGCTTTCCTAAACATGTGCTCTTCTTCCACCCAGAAATCTACATAGACATTTGTTTTGGAATTTTATGGCATTCTGTCGAGAAAAAAACTTATTTATATTCCAAAATACATATTCCTTTATTTATTTAGTTTTTACTTTGCTGATTTGCCTATTTATCACTTCTGATTTTTTCCATTCCCTGCACTCCTGTCTTTTCTTCAAACTGTCTTACTTTTGTCTCTCCCTGCACCAGTGTTCTCAGAGTGAGGGAGGAAGAACACAACAGGAAAGGTGGAACCTAAAAGCTCTTGGGCCAGTGGATGGAACACAGACTAAATGTGAAAGGAGTTAGTGAAATTTAGCTAAAAGAAAGCTTGATTAAGGACAAAATTTTCAAAGATGGTCACATCCTACCAAAAATGTGAGAAACATTCATCTTGCACAGTGCTGTGGAAGTACAGGGGCCAAAACCCCATCACCTTGCCCGCTGGGCTTACAAGCTGGGGAATGAGTGGGGAGGCATGAGCAGGCAAGTGGGGCTGCCTTGCTGTACCCCCCAGCATTTCAAATGGCCAGGTTGGACCTGCAGGTGGAGGGCACTGTGCTTTAAGGAGATTTTTTTCAGATTTTCCAGCTAAGGGTGCACTGTATGGATTAGGCAGGCACTCCGGCAACAAGTTGTCAGATTTGTCTTCCAGTCAAACAGCACTGTCTTTCTGGGATGCTTGTCTTCACAGACTGTTGTCAAGATGATTTCCTAGAAAGTCCTAAACATTTTTTAGGGTGTTTCTACTATCTAGTGCAGTCAATCTTATTAAGGAGAGCAAAACGTCATCTTGTGCACAGTATGAAGAGACAATTTCTTGTTCTTTGTCTAGGAAATGACAATTGGAACATGATTCCCAGACCAGAAGGTCCCCTCACCCACCAATTCATCAGTTTGAGGACAGATGCTGGGAATCGAATTGCAGCTACAGCACATTAGGGCTCACATTTTCGTGGTATCCACAAAGCATGCTGAGCTTCCACAGTTGTGGTTTCTATACTTAAAACAGAAGGTCCTAGTTCATTTTACTGCCCCAAGTATTTTTATAGAGTGTTAGCAATTAGGAACTGAATTAAAAGTAGGAGAATACCTGTTTTCTATTATAGAATATTTCCTTAAGATTATATTTTCTTATGTAGTGGTTCTACTGCTTACCCTGGCAAGGTCTGGGCACTTACAGAAAATTGGATGACAGCACTCCCAGGCCTCTGAACTTCCCTCATGCCAATCGTTGTACTTATGTCTTACTATTGTCATCAATGGGACTGTATGAGTAAGGATGTTTATTCATCTGTTTATTGAGTTGGAGCTTCTGGGCTAAGTCTAGGTACTGACAGATTTTATCTGACATTGTTGGGGCTGGCTACAGCAGAAGCTAAAAAGGCCATTGCTGCCAAGAACAGATTGCCAGATGAAACATGGCTCTCAGCTTTGAATTCTTATTGTTACCAACATACCCACCAATCTGTCAGTCCCATGGAAGTCCAGCCTTTGAAACGAGAATGAGAGGCAGAACAAGACACATTTCAGTACATTTGCACAACTATCTGAAGCCCTGTGATTAAACATGACAGACATATGCAATTAAATACTTGTTCATTATTTGTATTATAAAATATGCCTTTTAAGATCTGTGACAAGAAAGTACCTGTTTAATAATGCAGTCTATAATCAACTTCAGAGGAAGAAAGCAAAATGACTAACAAATTTTTCTGTTTTGGAGAGCAACTGTGCCTAACTGGGATGTAGAAAACCTGATAGAAAAATGCACTCAAGTACAGCAGAACTGTGTCAAAATCCCTTCAAAGGCAATGGGAGTCTTTCAGTTGGTCCCAGTGGGTTTTGGGGCAGGGCAGGATGTGGGAAGATGAATTCTGACACCACATGGTGAGGACGGACTCCATGGCAGTGTCTTCAAACTGCAGAAATAGTCTCTTGGTGGTGGCTGTATTTGTCGTCTTAGACTAGCTAGCCTTGAGTCATCTTACTAAGGTGAATTGATGACACATCTTTTTTAAGCTAAGCAGGGGTATAGACTATTCTGGAAAACTGTCAGACTCTCATATGAGGACGATGGTAATTCCAAAACTGTCAAGAAGTTACCATTTTATCTTTATAGCTTTAGGTAGCAACCAAGATAAAGTCCCCAGTCCTCCCAAGTACATGCATGTTCAATGTTATGAATAGCTCTACCAATTTTAGTCATTTGGGTGACTAAATCACCGTCCCTAGAGGTGTTTAAGAAAAGGTTGGATGAAGTTCTTGGTGGCATGACCTAGATATTAGGGTAGTGTGTTATAGGTAGGATGATGTGTTGGTAGTAGGATGGCAACAGGTTAGGTAACAGGTTTGACTAGATTAGATTAGGTAACAGGCGATAGGTTGGACTTGATGATCTCTGTGGTCTTTTCCAACCTTACTGATTCTGTGATTCTGTGATTCTGGTAGGTGGCTACAGATTTGCAGCACCACAAGGAAGGAGACAAGCACAATCTTCTCATTCTACTCGCTTTCTATCCCCTTCAAAATAATGTAGGTCTGACTGCTCTGAGCACAACGCCTGGGATGGGAAAGGTAAACTTGCTCCAAGTTCTGTTATCTTCTGAGCAGTCCAAGCATGGTAGACGAAGAACACAGATTTAGTGTGTGAGTGCAAGTGTACCAATATGTGAGTAAGAAAGCAATTACATAAGTTATTTTTAATTTCCAGCTATCCCTTTCTTTTTGAGGATTTTGGATGGACATTTTGCACCAAGTAGGCTTAAGGGTTGGGCAGAATCAAGAATTTTAAGAGCCAGAAAAGAATTCCTGACAGTGCTGTCTAAGGTCATATCTGCCATACCAAGTACGTGTCCCCATGGCATTTCTTCCCCAGGAGACCGGGAGAGGCTGTTTACCTGGTTCCTGTTTGTTTTAAGTCTGCACTCATGTGCCTGTGTGGCTGGAATGACCTTGTTTGAATTAACAATTTGCTGAGTATGAATCAAAGGATAATTGTCATTGCTGCCAGTGATACTAAACAGACCTGAGCTATTAATTCAAGACAAGTGGGAGAAATGAGTAAACAGAAAGTTTACTGGTGTAAGGGAACTACAGGCCTGAGTGGATGTTCTGTGTTGGTTGTATTTCAACTTCATTGCTTTCCTTTGATCATTTGAAATTACTATTGGTTTCGGCTAGAATGTAGAAAAAAACTAAACCTACATGATGAATTATTCAGATTTTTAATGGACAATCTCTTACAAACTGTCTTTCTCTGCAGCTTGTTTTTAGTTAGTCTTTGCTAAACAGACATAATTTACATAATTAAAATCATGGAATAATTACATTTCCCTGTAAGTATATTACAAAGAAGCCAAATCCAACGTGTTAGTTGCCAGGAACCCTTTTGGACTTCAAGTCTAAGCATTACTTAAGATTTAGTATGTCCCATAGGGATTAATCATTGATAAGACGATGTTCATGGTTAATCCTTTGCAGGATCAGGACCAGGGTTTGCAAAGACATGTGAAGTCAGAAAATGAGGACAGAAAGAATCACAGTACTCCAGTAATGACCAAAAGGGTTACTGAAACAGCCAGGGGCTGGGTTCATCTTGCAAATTCATAGCATTAGAACTAAATACTGCTATTAATGAAACTCTTCCCACAAAGCACTGATGAAGCTGGGAGAATATTAATGCAGGTTTAGAGGGGGGTAGGAAAGTTGAGTCCCTGAGATAACCCTTTCCCTCCCATAGCCCATCTCTTGCTTCCCTTCACTGCTCCCATCCCTCCTGCCCACAGCTGCTGGCCAGCGCATATAAGCATCACAGCAGGGTTTCACTCAGGGGACTCAAGTCAGGAGAGGCAGAAAAAAGAGGAATCTGTAGATTCTTCTCTTGAGATTTCCACATCCAGTTTTTAATTGTACATAATAGTAATGTAGTCTTAAATGCTACAGGACTCTCCAAACCCATGCTCTATCTTGCTTTTAGCTTGCCTGCTCTTTTCACCCAGTGCCTTTTGATGAGTCTGGCACAAGTCTAGAGAGAAGACTAAGGCTTGTGTGCAAGAGTGAGCATCTTGGTCCTGGGACTCAAAGCAGTATTACTGGCCAAGTAAATGTTTAGTGGCTTTCCCATTTCAATGAGTCCTCCCAGTTTCTATCTCAGAGGGCTAAGGGGATGTTTTCAATACGTGTAAACATCATGCAGATGCTGATGGAGTTAATGTAAACTCTATAGGATGTTTTATCAGTTGTCCCTTTAGTCTGGGAAGCAGAAAAAGTTTAGTCTGGGAAGCAGAAAAATGGAAGGAACAACAAGAATCCCCAAATACTCAAAAGGTTGCCCTTTAGACAGCAATGGACTGTTCTCCCTCTGTTTCTTTTGCTAAGAAGCAAATGGGCAAGGTTCAGGATTTAAAATGAGATGTTAAGAAAAACTTTCTAACTCAATAAATAGCTTAAACACTGGAATGGATGGGCTACAGAGGAGGTGCTGTGTTTTAAGAATGGTACTGTGTTTTAAGAATGGATTATCTAAAGGTCTATTAGGGATGGTGTAAAGTCGTTGGCTCTTCTTCAGAGCAGGAGATGAATTTATCGAACTGCCTCTTGTAATCCTGTTCAGCTATACTTTCCTGTGATATTATGCTTACTTTAACAAAGTGCTAATTTAATACAAATAAGGTAATGAGCTGCAGGACCTTGTGAAGCAGTCCACCTCTATGCAATTCGGTATCTGGTTTTAAGGGTTATTTCACTTATGGTAGTTTAAAAGCCTAGTTCTTGCCAGATTTATAAGATTATTCACACCAGGTTTTCCATTTGGGAAGTTCAGCTTTAATTTCCACTTTTCTGGAAGCTATGCTTGATGTTTCATTTCTCTCAACTGAATCTCCAAAACCACTAAGTGATTTAAAGCCGAATTTTATCCCGAAATGAACAGTCATTTTAATTACTGTTTTTTCCCCTACACAACAAATAACTGTATATCAGGCAGGTTATCTTTGCCTGTGATTGATTTTATTAATATTTTGTTAATGAAATTCTTGCTTTGAAATACAAAGTGCCCGTTTCTATTTTAGATTCTGTTACTTGAGCCATCAGTTTTAACTGGCTACAGTTTAAAAATACTCTGAAATTCTATCTACATCATCAAGTTTTAATTAAAACAATCCCAAAACTTCTTTCTCCTTTTCTTCACGGGTGCATTTGTAGCCCTACTTGCTACTAGAACTTATTCATTTAAAAAAAAAAGCATCACCCTCTTCTTGCTAGTCCCCTGTGTGATCATATGGTAACTGATTGCCAGCTTCATTTCTCATGGGATTGAATTCTTTCTTGGAAGGACTATTTGAGAGCCTCATAGTGCTTGTCTATGTTTTAGATCTCACTCCTCTGCCACATTCCTTGGCTTTTGAGTTATTTTTTTTACCTAGTCATGCTTCAATAATTCTCCTTAAGAACAAATATGCTTTGAGAAAGCTTATTACTAACTTTATCTTGAGACATGGCTCTCTTTGTTTTCATTATGCAGTGCTGTTTAGGGGTTTTTGTTGATTATTTAAGAGGCCTGTCAGAGTGAATCAAAAATAATGCAAGTCTGGTAGTGTAGAGGTTTAAATGCAGCACCTAACAAAGAGCATCAGGTCAATCCTAAATAGGTCAGATCACAATGTCAATTTGAGAAGGTGGAAGAGTACTTCTCTGGGCATAGAGGCTTTAAAAATATGGACACAGTAGCCAGGAAACCATGAAGTCAACAAGGGCACCAATTAATCTTTAAGTATCAGACTTGCAAACTACTTGATAGGATTTGGTTATTTTACTTACAAGCACCAAACAGATAAAAATTGAAAGATACCACATCCCTTTGTACCTTCATGTAAATTGATTCAGTGCCGCGTCTGAAAAAAAATGAAGTAAAAAAAAATCTCTGTCAAAATTAGTAGGCTTAAACCCAGCCCCATTAAATGGAAAAGTGAACTCACATTAGAAGATATATCATTGAGAACTTACTGGTTTTCTTCTTAATTCTTTGTTGCAGCAGGAGAAAACGATATTGTGAATCTTCTGTTGTTATCAATATAAATGATACTTCACAGATGAGGTAAATGCCATGCCTTACTGACAGGGAACATATTAGACTTGAGTCCAGGACTTGAAACTGATCTTGCACAGATGGAGTCGAGCTCCCTTGCAGCAGCTTATTGTTTCGATGATCCTCTCTGCCAGCTTAATGGTCCGCCCACGCACTATCGGGTTTGAGGCCGCAGCCAAGCAAACAAGCTACATACAGTGCCTTTTGTTGCTGGGAGTCTTGTCAAGTGTGCCAACAGGTAACATTTAAAAATACCTTTGTAGTTTGAAAACACAAATCCCATTTTGTAGCACACCTGAACCACTTAAAGTGCTTCACCTTAGTCATGATCATGGTCAAGGGCATTTTTTCCAAAAGCTTTGTAAACTTGAGTTTACAAAGGGTCTTGGACAGGTTCAGAGACATTCCCAGAAGATCTCTGGTGGGATTAAATTTTAGCATGGAGCTGGGTTTAGTGAGCCAAGTAAGACAAAGCTCATTTGTCTAAAACAAGCGTTTTAATAGTTGCATTCAAGTAACTTGGCATTCAACTTAAAGCTATCTTGCATACTGTGGGGCTTTACAGTGCCAACAAGTAGGCTTAATATCTGACACATCTGCATCTGTGCTGTTGGATTCAATTATTTGTTTTAAAAGTTATGCAACTTTCTAGTCTGCCAGATACCAAACTCCATACAGAAATCCAGAAGAATCAGACTTGATGGGAAAGTAAGGCTTTAACACCTCCCAAATTGATTGACTGCTTTTAGCTCTCAACATGAATTGTTTTGCTGGTGTTGAGATGCGTTTATCGATATGTATGGCATACTGGTGTGGGAAGAGCACCCAAGTGGCAGAAACAGACCCAGTCCCCACATGGATGGGAGGATAGGAACAGCCACACACAGCAGATGAAGTGTGAGGGCCCGGTGTCAGCTAATGCTGTTGTAGATAAATCTGTGTGAGTTCTGAGACCATGGGAACTGGTGTGTTGGCTTAGAGTGAAGCTCGGTAAACGCACAGCTTCAAATCTGTTTAATCTAAGGCTGTGCTGCTGCTGAAAGGTGTTGCCTGCTCTTGTTCCTGATCCTCAAGTCTCCAGAGGTTTGATCTAGCAGCAAGTGGCTGATGTGACTCATTTCCTCCCTTGGGACCACTGCTGTGGCACAGGAGACAGCAGGAACGTGGGACTAAGGGTGTGCAGGAAAGACAAGTCTGCTTTTATGGGCAGCTGCATAGCTTTAGGAAGCTGTACCTTAAATCCTGTCGGTGACAGTGACCCGTCCTAGATAAATTAAAGGAAGATATGAGAAACTCTGAAGCAGGACTTGGCCTTCAGGCAACATCTGTAATTTCCCCCATTAGTAGTGATGAGTCTCATGTCTGCTCTTATCAGGACTTTTGTGCTTTTAAATATATTTTCTTGTCGTAGCTCTGGATATTATTTCCATCTGTACACATTTGTAATCTCCGCTAAATCTTCCCAAGTCTCGCTACATCCCGGGGCGATGAATTCCTGCCACCGCCGGAGCTGCGGAACCGGAGGATGGGATTGCTCAGCGCGGTGGGGCTGCCCCCGTTCCCGTAAGCCTGAATTCACGGATTGCTGGAAAAAACTGAACGGGAAAGGCTCTCGCCATTATTCTGCCGTCATTGATTTTTTAATAACTTTGTTCTCATAGTGCACAGAAGAGTGAAAGCGGGTAATTATTAGGGAAAAGTTTGGGAACTTACTGCTTCGGCACGACCCCCTTCAGCTGCCCGGTTGCTGGTAACTAACGGGGGGACACGAGTACGGGACGGGGCTCAAGGATTCGGCCGTCCTCCGGTCTGGGCGGGTGTTTGGGGCGGCCCCAGCCCCTCACCTGCTGCCCGGGCGGGCGGAGGCGGCGCTGCCCGCGGGAACCCGCGCGGCAGGAAGGGAAAGGAAGGANGGGCAGGGACCGCAGAGCCGGGCCGGCTCCCTCCGGCTCGGCCTCCACGTGTCCGCCGCCCCCTCCCCCACGAGGAGCCGCCCGGTCCGGGATCGAGCAGGGAGGAGGCGGCCGGGAAGAGCTTCTTCCCTCGCCAGGCTTCGAGCGGGACTGGCGCGGCCGGCAGTGGCTGCAGGAGCCGGCGCCGGGCCGAGGGACTCCCGGCAGCCCGGGATGTGACCGGCCATCACATGTCCGTGCCGGCAGTGACCGCGCTGCCGGCCCCGCTGCCGGCTCGGCAGAGACTGCCTCGTCGTTCCTCACGGAGCTCATTCCGGGCTGCATGACAGCCTCTTCAGCTGGTTTGTTGGCAGGAAAGGGCCCTCTGAAGTGTTTAAGTGTCTTGGTTTAAGCATTCAGGCTCGGGCAATGAGTTGCAAGTGGACTTTGAAGTGAAGAACTGATTTAAAACAAAGCAAAAACGCCGAACCAGCTCCTTTTGTGGTCAGCTTTGAAATTTCGGTGTAGGACCTGTCCCGTCTAGAACAGCAATTAAACCATATAGGGTAAACATCACATTTCTTTAGCAAAGCGATCCACCTGCTCTTATTTTTCTCTTCCCAAAGCACATCATCTCTTTGTAGAGATGATTTGTGTCTTGGGAAACTAGAAACCAGTAAGCCTGTTTTGTTCATGCTAGTTCTTCACCTGCTCCTACCTGCATCTGTTTCTTCCTACAAACTCCTGGTGTTTTTCCCACCGGATTTCCGTTTTGGTATCGCGGCTGCTGTGGGGACCTGGTTATAAACTTGCCTGGATATGTCAACTGCCCTCTGGTCCACTCGTGGCACTTGTCACAAAACACTGTTGATTGCCCACAGCTATTCCTGTAGGCTATATTCTGCTGCAGAAGGCAAATCTCGGTTTATGTTTCTCTGAGGTTCTCCATCTGTTATACTCCATTTGTGTTTGCTTAAAACTGAAACCTTCTAGCTGCCCCTCAGGACACGCCTGCTCTCGTTTGAGGAAGTGCAGAGAACCCTCTCGAGCTTTAACTTCCTTTGCCAAGTTTGGCAGAGAGCCTGGGCACTCCCGCTCCCTACACCTGAGCTTGGGCACTTGTGCAAGTAGGCTGGGACCAGCTGTTTATCAGGTCATGGCTGCTTCTCTTGCCACCTCTCCTCAGGGGTTGTCTTTTTCTAGTTCGTTTTGAGCTTTGGCCTCCCACTAACCTCAGATGTTGCATATTTGGAAGCTGGCAAGTCCTGCAGAGTGTCCTTGAATGTCATCTTCTAACCTATTTGGCCAATACTGGCTGCCAGCTGGCCCTTACACACCATGCTCCTTACCCCAGGTATCCATGTGAATGGATACCTAACTGCTGTCAGGCTCAGTGTACTTACTTTATTGTAACTTGTGAGAAGACCTAGGTCTTGATTCGGGTCCTAAAAACATACATGTGTCTTTATAATGCTATTATATGAGTTTTGTTACTAAATACTCCTAGATATCTAAGTAGTAAATTGTGCAAATGTGTAATTTGCAGTATGTCATGTTAATGTTTCCAAGCAAGGGAGACTGGGAACCACCCCCCCCCACCAAACCACAACTAAAATTTGATATTCTGGTCTAGTAATGTTTCCCAAAGGAATACTGCAGTGAGGTGCTGCAGGGTACATGTTTAAGTATGTATTTAGTAGGCTGGAACAAATTCATCTGTATTGCTGACTCTGCACCATCAAAAATACTCAGCTAATGTTGGTAGTTATTACCAGTTGCTCTGAGCTGCTGATTTATAGAGGAAAGAAAAAAAAATCCCCAAACAATGCTGAATGTAGATTTCAACAGTCATGTGGCCAGTAAGAGTGAGTTTCCCCTTCCAGCAATAACAGTCATAATAAGCCTCTTTGTAGGGATGAGGATGTTACTTTTGGTTTGTATTTGAGGTTTAGTCAAAAAATGCATACTATGTCCCCTTGAGTGAAGAGAAGAGAGGGAAGCTGTTAGTTATTGTTTCTGTGTCTTTCTCAACTATACAGATATTAAGTTTTGCAGTGTGGGTTTCTCTTCTTGTAGAAGATTTAAGTGTTGGCAGTTACTTTTATCCCTCTGCCCTAGCTTCCTCTGCCCCCTTTCTTGGGAAGAAATGGGTTAGAGCATTTGGCTTGCAGCTGTGCCTGCAGAAAAACTCGGTGCAAGTGTGTAGCCTTGTTTTGTATGGACTTCCAAAGAAAAGAAGGAAATTTACTAGCTTAAGTAGACAATTTCTGTCTTCCACTTAGTATGGCAGGCATGGGTTTACATACCTCAGATTATGCAGCTGAGATAGGATTAATGAATTGATAACAATTCTGGTGTAAAAATCTTGTGGTAGTACCTTTGGTTTTTGCCTGAGATGCCTAATCTCTAGAGTAGTTGAAACTTTGTCTCTTCATCTCTCTATACTGCTTCTAATGAAATTGCAGCATAAAACCATTGCAGCATATGACCAGCAGCGTGGTGTTTGGGGTCGAGAAATGGCCACAAAGTTATTTGTTAAGCAAGAAATACTTCAGTCTGAGGGCAGTGTGGATGAAATGCAGGTTGCTTTATGTGGTGCTGTTGTTCATGAAAGTTAGCTTTACTTAAGGTTTTTGATCTTCTGTGGCTCTTGTAAAATTTAAGTATCAGAGATAGATTAAGCTCAGTGTGGCCCTGTTTCATGTTTCCAGTGACTCATTTAATAAATGAAAAAGGAAGAACTGTAAATATTTTTGTACTGCAGTGTGGCTACTCTTGTGAGTTATCCATAGGCTTTTGCAAGATCGGACCCATGGTTCTATACGATCAAGCATTTGGAAGTTGTTCGTTCTCTGTAGAGAAAATACCAAAATAAGATGTTTGGTAAACTTTTGAAAGCTGACCCCTTTCTCTCCCTCTTTCTTCCCGCCCACCCCCATCCTTTCAGGAAAATTGAAAACAGTCATGCCTGCTGCTGCAAGCCCCACCATATGTTGGAGGGATGCACATCTTCCCGTGTATGTTTTCTGCACTTCCCTTTAACATGCCAGTTCACCAAATTCTCCCATTTTGAACCACTTTGGGTTGATGTAAATCCTTGCAATATGTACTTTTCCTAACTCGGGTCTTGATGAACAGTAGATTTTCAAGTATTGTAGTTGGTGTCTGGGTTAGTTTCCAGCCCTGCTGAGCTCCTATGTTCCATGAGGATCACTGTAAACACCTGAGGACAACCCTGTACTTGGTTCTGCCTCCTCTGTGTTTGGCATCACCTTCCACTGTAACTGTGAGGGTTAGAAACATAAGAGGCTATGATGAAGGTCTCTTTCTGCCCTTACGTGTGAGGGACCTGTGTGAGAGAACAACGCTGTGCCTTGGGAAACCTTTCTTTGGAAGCTGGCAGCACTATGGAGGTCGTGGTTCCCAGCTGTTAGAAGAGGGCCAATCCTGCAGCTTCTAAATTGTGTTCAGCATCTAAATTGTGAATAGTTTGCAGAAAAAATGTGAGTTCTGCTTGGTGTCTAGTGCAAAAGCTTGGATATAGGAGGTTTGTCACTTGGGTGCTGCTCTGGTCTTTGGAAAAATAACCCCTCCTGCTGTGTTTGTGCTATTCTTCTACCATTTCACAAGGGGCTCTGTAAAAGTGTTTGCAAGAAAAATGCACATTGCTTCTGTGGTAGTTTCCAGAAATACATGTGTTCCTCCTGCACCCGAGAACTTGCTCATTGCCTTTCTGTCAACACTGGTCCTTCTATGTCTGAGACCTGATTTCTCCCTCTCTCTTCCCATTCCTGGTCTCAGTCTTTGCAGCTTCCAGACCCATGGTATTATAGTTCCTTCCCTTGCACCTTCACCCAGTGCTCCCTGCCACAACACTGCTTTTGTGGCTGTCTTCTGCATCAATTGAATTTGCAGGTAGTAGAAGGAAATTAATGAAAAATCTGGAAATGGAAAGCGGGATAGAGAAGAGCAGAGGGGAAAGGCAAAGGTTGAAAGTAATACGTGTATCTCTACCTACGTGGTTCTGGCAGGGAACCAACCATCTCTGATTTCAGTGTTGAAAGAGGAGGTTTTCAGGGAAGCGTGTAGCAAATTTTTTTTAATGGATGAGCTGGTGCAAGTTTGAAAAAGCAGGACAAACTTCTGGGTTCAGAAGCCTTTGTTTAGGTCTCATTCATGTGAATTTGCACAGTAGGTTGAGGCATTTCATTGAGAGGAAGAGAGACAAAAAAAAGCATTTTATTTGCAAAGAAAACTGTTTCTAGGGATAAAATGCAATTTATAAGTTCTCAAGTCTGATTAGGATGGCTTTGTGTTACCAGTGGCCATTATTAATGTTATACGTTGTTTGGCCATTATGACTCTTCCTGGGTTTCCTTTCAGTAACATTCCCTAGGGAAAATGGCTCCCCTGATTACCAGAAAAAATGAGTTTCTAATTATAGGCCTGTTTTGGAGCCAGAAAGTTTAGGTTTTTGTTTGACGTAGTTGTAAAACTTATTTAAAAAATTTAAAAAAAAAAAAAAGCACAACTAAAAATATTCAGCAATGTTTCTTTTTTTCTAAATCCAGTTGGCAGTGAGTAAGTATTATAGGATAAACATTGTCGCAACTACAATACTTGAAAGTTAAGAATTGAAGGAATGAGTGGGGTAGAGATTGTGTCTATTTTAAGCCCGTATCACTGTGAGAGTAAACTAGTGGTCCTTGTTTTGTGTTTTTGCCTCACTCTTGTCTCGCAGCACTTGATGTGGGGGCTGTGTGTGTGTGAGTAGAGTGGAGGGGCTTGGTGACCATTGTGAGGTGAACTCTTGAGTACTCTTCTGGTGTCCCCTGGCAGCCTCTGGAGGTGAGATGATATTTATGCTCTATGCCGAGAATGCTGATTGCTGTATGCTGGTTTATCATCGCAGGTGGTTCTTGGAATTATCAGCTTAAATTTTGGGGTCCTAACTACGTGAAATGGTAACTACTAGTGCACAGAAATTTAAGAAAGAAGTTTAGGTGAGCTGGATTAATGTAATGTCCCAAGTAGAGTTCAAGTCACTGTGTGCTGTTGCGTTCAGCAATTTCAAGTGTCATGAGTGCAGCACCAGCAGCTGGTAGTATTCAGGCCAGATGACTAACTCTTACATTTCTACTTTTTTGTTTAATCTGTAGTATTAATACTATATTAGGTACATCTCAGGCAGTTACTTCTCTGTTCCTTCTCTGTTAGCATAAAATTTGGAAGCATAATGTATGTTACTGTCATTGCTATTGATACTTATTTGAATATCACCAGATAAACACTGATTTTTTTCCTCCCTTTTGTTTGGAGGAAAAAAGCTTTGGTTGTCCTGTCTGAGTCTTGGAGTACAGTAGCTAGGGTTCACATTGGGAAGATCAGGAGTGCTTAATAAGTAAGGGTGTTTTGTGATTTAAGTGATGTAATTGAGTTGGGATAATCTTGTAGATTTATTTAAGTGCAAAGCAGAAGGGCAGAGCTGCTGGAGCGTTGGACTTTCCCTGAAGTTAGAAGGTATTGGGCACCTGCAGCCATGTGGTCCGAAGTGTTTAGACTTAGGCTAAAATAATAGACTTGCTGACACAAGGGGTTGTGTTTTGACTGAAGAGTTTGGTGAATCTAGGGAAGTACTCTGCAGAGCAACAGAGCTCAAGATTATCTGAATACACTGAAGAGCTTTAAAGACCCTGCATAAACAGTTACTTAAGGAAGGAGAGGATTTGGTACTCCTTTTTCATGATTTGTTGAATTTCAACTGTAAACTAGTGTGTAAGAATAATATCAGAATAACCATTTTGGATGAGGTTCTTACTGGCTAACATTTAGCGACTTCAAGAGCAAAATTATGATAAAAACTGAAGTCGAATGTGATACTGCTGTTTGTCCCTTGTGTAAAAAGCCAGAGGCGCCAGTATTGGATTAACAGTTGCAAACACTATTGGTAACAAAGGGTTATAGTGAGTTGGGTAACATCAGGTTGGTGTCCAGTCACTGTAGGGCTCCATCCTAAGTCCATCTTGTTCTCTTCAACATCTTCATAAATAACTTGGACAGTGGACTCAAAGGAGGAACTGTCAACTCCTTCAAAGGAAGGGAGGCCCTGCAGAGAGATCTTGACAAATTAGAGGACTGGTCAATCACCAACCATATGAAGTTGAACAAGGGGAGGTGGACAATGAGGATGGTGAAGGATCTGGGAAGGGAAGCTGTGTGAGAAATCGATGAGGTCATTTAGCTTGTTCAGCCTGGAGGAGACTGAGTGGAGACCTTGTTGCAATTACAAGTTTCTCATGAGGGTAAGTGGAGGGGCAGGTGCTGATCTGTTCTTTCTGGTGACCAGTGATAGGACCCAAGAGAATGGTTGGAAATTGTGTCAGAGAAGGTTTAGGTTGAATATTAGGAAAAAGTTAGGCACTGGAACAGGCTTCACAGAGAAGCGCCAAGACTGACAGTTCAAGAAGTGTTTGTACAGTGCTCTCAGGCACATGGTGTAATTCCTGGGGCCGTCCTGTGCAGGGCCAGGAGTTGGGCTTTGATTATCCTTGTGGGTGCCTTCCAACTCAGGATATTCTATGATTCTAAATAAACTGATTAGCACAGAATTTTACATGAAGTTGTTGATGTGTAATGTGTGTTTGCCTGTGACACTAGTGAGCCAAGCCAAACAACTTAGGTTTCAGGAAGAGAGACAGGTCTCCGTTGTTCACCTCTCCTCATGGACAGGCAGATAAGGCTCCAGGGACTTGTGAATGCAGCACATTGGGCCAGGCTATTCAGTGTCCTGTACTTGGCTCTTTGGTAGAACTAGTAAGGATGTAATGTATGCATGCATATATACATTCACGTTTTAAAAAAATAATAACGTATATATCTTATATAGTACAGTCGGGTCTCCTATACCATGGACCCACAGTCTTATTCGGGTCCTGCGAAGCCTGCTTTCAGCGTTGAATGGCAGCTCATTAATACGCAAATTTGCCCCGCACCCTCAGATGGCTTCCCGGTGCTGTTCCGGCACTGTGTTGCTGTGTATTGGTTGCCGCGGCGGCCGTGTTGGGGGAGTGGGGAAGCAATGGAGCTGCCATGGTCAGGACAGGGCGAGCGGAGCAGTGGGGCCGCCGTGCCTGCCGTGCCTGGGATGGGCCAAGCAGAGCGGCCGAGCCGCCGCGGTGGCAGTGAGGGTTGATTTGCATATTCATGACTGCCTAATTGAATATTCATGCATGTCAGGTCGCGTATGCGCAGTTGCGAGAAGAGGCCTCCTTTGTCGCTAAAAATCATGCTGCTAAGATGTGAACATGCAATATGGGGGGCACGAAGTGCAAGAGGGCCGACTATATATTAAAAAAAAAAAAATTAAAAAATCTCACGCACACAGAAGTTTGTACCTTTTGAGACCAACATTAGGGAAAGGTCTTAAACCCAGCAATCCTATAGGTGTTGTGGACATGCCTTGGTGGGACTGAAGCTAGCCCAGAATGCTGTCATTCCCAAGTTTCAGTGCAGCAGTTACCTGACTGCAATATTGTCAAGCATTTGTATGGGTTCAGGTGCCTGTAACAAAGCCTGCATGTTTCTGTAGACAGGTGTCTACAGAAACATGCAACAGGTAGACAGGTGTGTACAGAAACATTACTTGGGGTGAGTAATTGCTGCTTTCTGGATTTTTGGCACTTTGGCACTTGCTCTTCTGCAAGGTTGATGAAATACTACAGACAGTTCTGAGGAGAGTGTTTCCTATGCAGACATGCATTTGGCTATGCTAAGTAGCCACATGTGATTTATGTAGCACTTAAGATTGCTTTCCAGTTACTCATCTGTGTGTATGCTGAGGAATCTATGCTGTGATGAAAATACGTAATAGTAAAAGCAGCAGGTTCATCTGCCTGAAAGGATGCATCAAGTGTTAATGTTGGGTATGCAGGTGTACTTGGTGTGCTCCTTGTCAGCTTCTCCATCTTGCTATTTACCACTAAGTAATTTTGGAAAATGCTGTTTGCAAGCGTGTTTCTTTTAGAAATTGTATGAAATAATATACTAGGGGCAAATTACATTGGCAGTTGTCTCTAATCTTTTATAGCTATCCATGTTGTCCATAATTAGGACTGCTTGTCTTGTTTTCTGTCTCTTCATTGACTTGAGGTGTGGTCACGTGCATGGATGCACAGTCTATACATGCTGTACACTTTCTTGTAGTGCACAATCATTATACGTATCTTGTGTTTGCAGTGCACAGTCAATACAGTCTCTCTAAAGCCTGCTTGGTAATAATAAATACTGAATATCAAGGGCAGCTCTGACTGAGAATGATAGATTGCCAAATAATTAAGTTCTTAATTTTATTTCTGCTGGAGCGGAAATCTCATGATTTAGCTTGTTGCCCTTGAAATAAAGTTTGTAACAGAACAAATTTGTTAATACTTCACAAGTACCTTAACACCATTATTGATGACTAATAACCTCTATTATAGAGGACTTCCTCTCAGTGACTTCCTATACACAGTTGTGCCTAGATCACAGTAGCCTGAAAACTTGAAAGAGTTTAGTTCGGATGTTTAATTTTTTAGAGCATTACTTTTCTCTTAATGGGTTCCTCTCTTCTGAAGAATTGTGCTCCTCAAGAACAAAACCTGCTCATCTTGCTGTTCAGTCCACCAGCAGCTTGATTTAGTGTGTTCACTTGGATATATAAGCTGAGATTCTGGAAGGCTTTTTGTGCAAAGCTGCTCATCTCATTGCAAAGTATTTTCATGGTTCATCTGAGAAGTATCTGGTAAAGCCATATAAACTCCAGCAACTGCACTAGGGATTTGGCATGGGCCGTTGTGATTATCTGTACAGAAACTGGCGTTTTCTTTGGCACTGCTTAAAAGATTAAGAATATAGTGGTTGTATGTTGCCTAATGGGAGAATTGGCCTGCACTGTTTATCCTAATGTCTGAAATGAGTAAGTTCAAGGTTCAGTGTTATTGTGAGATTGGTATAAGAGTCAGTGCAATTTTTTTCACAATAGATGTAATTTGAACTACCATATTACAGTTTTTTATTATGTTGTTGTTGATGTCTGCAAAGGTTATTTAGAGTCGGCACAGACAAGCATCTTATGTTACCCTTTATGGTGTAGAAAACCCTCTGTTTTTTGTGTCTCTGGTTAGCTTGCTAATAGATGAAAAGTTGTCATGTGGCAGGTGACCTAGGCTGTGTCTACAGTGTACAGCAGGTATGTGCGGTAGCCAGCTGCAGACACTGATCCTCCAGCTGTCCAGACTGGTCAGTCCCTGTTTTGCTACTGTGTACTTTGAGAAGTAGCAGAGTCAGAGTTTCTGCAGAAGCCGTTTTGGATCTGTCAGGCTAGACTGTTGAATCTAAGTGTTGAAGACCAAGGAACAGAAATATGAGCAGGAGAAAAGTTCCTTTTAATCCTGTTAAACATGCAGGCTTCCCATTTCCAGCAGCAAGAGTACCTGCAATCCAAAAATTAGACCCATAAGATGGCTGTGGTAGAGTACAGGGTTAAATGCTGCAATAGGAAGTGTTCCTGAAAACTGCTGAAATCTCTGACTCTCCAAGTGGCATGAACATGACAGCTGAAAGCGTGAAGTAGGCGTAGCTTTTATATTTGATAGTTAAGGAATAAAGGAGGAGGAGAAGGAAGGAACCTTTGCGTAGAAGACTTGCTCCATCTGTTGCAGGATGATAAGTATGAGCCCTTACAAACTGCTGAGAGCAAATTGCAGCAAATGCTCCTGGTTGCTGTACAATGGTAAAACTCATAGTGCAAGTCTCATTTGAGATGGGGAGTTGATTTGTGACTTGGTTATCTTTCAGGAGTTCTGAATGAAAAAGGAAGGAAATGTATTAAATCTGTCATGCTGTTAGTCTAGGCTGAAAAATAGCCTGCGTGTATTTCCGCACCAGGCAGCGACGTCTTGTGGAAAAATGTACAGTTTAATAGAAAGTTCATACATGAGGCAGTTACTGCATTAGGTGCCCACATACAAGTAAGTACTGGTGGTGATAAGAAACCAGATAGAGTCAGGGGAACATCACTTGTGCAGGCAACCTGATGTGAGCAGTAACCAGACTCCCATGCAATCTGCAGACGAGAAATCTGCTTTATTAAGGAGAACTTGATCTTTCATGAAAGAAATTTTCCTCTGGTTGTAATACAGCTTTCATGGAGCCTAATTTAGCACAGTGTTACTTTGCTTATGAAGTGCCTACATAAACTTGTAACTCTAAAATCCTATTTTCTGCATTTAGAAGTGTATCCAGATCTATAAGCTAATTTTGATGTGAAATCTAATATTAAGTAGAGTTTGCCATTTTTGCATGTGTTAGCAGGTCAGCTTAAGATGACCTGGGAATATTTAACTTGATATTCAGAGCTTCTTTAGTTGTTGAATTAAGAAGTTCTTAAGTTGTTGAATTGTTAATAAGGGAACACCTCTTTTCCCTTTCAAAAAGTATGGGATATGGGGTAAGGATTAAGACTCCTTCATTAGTCGACTGTCTGTAATGAATGCAATTGAGCCACTTCTAGAGAGCCCAGTGAGTGGATCTCAGGAGCTAAGTGGTTGGATTCACAGTAGGTAGTTACGATAGTCAGTCTCATGGAGTGGAGCCATTGTAGAGTTCAAAGACTAGACTATCTTTTTTTGTATTTGCTAATAAAATTTAGTATTTGGTAATAAAATTACTTATTAGCTAATAAGTACATTAGTGCTTCTGGACTTCAATCAGATAAACCTCTGAATCAGATCATCACATTTAAAACTTCATTTTTCTACTCTCATTGAATATGAAGTTGAATTAATTTCCATAAAGAGTTGCCTTTCTTAAGTTTTTTTTTTCCTTTGGTATGTAAAAAAATTATTTCTGAGCAAATTATTTTTTTCCCATGTTATTTTTTCTTCAAGATTCTAGCTAAGTGAGAACTTTTTCTATTCTTTGGGTACAAATTTCATTCCCTTCTCCTTGTAGTCCAAGACTAACTTGCACTGCCGTGGTTTATAACAGAATTGCTGACGAATCTAAGTGCCTTCTCTCAACATTCCATCAACTGCAAAGTATTGCTTTGGGGTCTGATTTGTGCTTCATGGGAACAAGTTTGTTTTCACAGAAATGGAAAAATAGTATTAGTGTTCAGCTGACCATGTGATCCACTACCCTGAACCTTTGTTAGTCCCTTACTTGCCTAGGAGGCATTTTTACTGCATTTAAAAAAGTATAATGTTGTCAAAATAAAATTCAACTTACCTAACTTCAGCATATATTAATTAAAGGATACTAAAGAAAATATATTTTGTAAGTATTTTCATTCTGTGCTGTAAATCGCAACTTTTCTCTTGAGAAAATATTCAGTAAAGTGTGTTATTGAAGAGTATAGTAATGAGGAGAATGTCCATATTCCTAACTCAAACCTGTGAGCATTGGGACTTCATGAGGTAGATTTGATTGTGAGTCTAGTGGATTTTTGTCACCCTGGTCAGGATTTTTGATCTGTAAAAAGAAGCAAACGGCTCATGTGCTTAGTATGGTGAGATTTTTTTGTATTCTAGATTAGTCTGGATGCCCATTAGCCAGTCAGTGTCTACACTTCACAGTGTAGACATTCCTAGATTTTAATCTATCTTAATCTTCTCTCCATCATTTATCACCAGTCCTGGCTCGCTGGGGAGGTTCCAGATAACTGGAAGTTGTCCAGTGTGACACTCATCCACAAGAAGGGTCAGAAGGAAGACCCAGGACACCGTAGGCCTGTCAGCCTGACCTCAGTGCCCAGCAAGGTTATGGAGCAGAACATCTTGAGTGTGATCACATGGCACCTACAGTCAGGAGTGGATTAGACCCAGCCAGCATGGATTTAGGAGGGGCAGGTCCTGCGTAATCAACCTGATCTCCTTTTGTGACCAGGTGACCTGCCTCGTGGATGAGGGGAAGGCTGTGGATGTAATCTACCTGGACTTCAGCAAACCTTTGACATCATCTCCCGTATCAAACTCCTGGAAAAGCTGGCAGCCCATAGCTTGGACGGGTGCACCCTGCACTGGGTTAAGAAATGTCTGGATGGCCAGACCCAGAGAGTGGTGGTGAACAGTGCTGTGCCCAGTTGGTGGCCAGTCACTAGTGGTGTCTTCGGAGGTCAGTGTTGCGCCCAGTCCTCTTTAGTACTTACCGATCATCTGAATGAGGGGATTGAGTCCACCATTAGCAAATTTGCAGATGACACCGAGTTGAGGGGAAGTGTCGTTCTGCTGGAGGGTAGGAGTGGTCTGCAGAGGAACCTGAACAGGCTGGATAGATGGGCCAAATCCAAGGGTGTAAGGTTTAACAAGACCAAGTGCCAGATCTTGCGTTTCGGGCACAACAGCCCTCTGCAGCGCTACAGGCTGGGGACAGAGTGGCCGGAGAGCAGCTGGGCTAAAAGGGACCTGGCGGTGTTGATTGACAGGAAGCTGAACAAGAGTGTTCAGTAGAGTTATATCACAGATTTTGTTTTATGGGTAGAGTTTGTGGGGTTTTGTACATTGACTGCTGCATTTGAATCGGTTACATGTTCACATGGTAGGAAGCTTATCTCGGATGGGGGAACATGACTGTTTATGTTGTGCTAAAAGGTTGATTTGTGAAGTGAAACATCAAAGCAGTTTTTAATGCTCTGAACTTTAAAACTCCCAGTTGATTTAATAAAAAAGAATTAAAAGGCACATCTTTCCCCGCCCCTGAATACAGACTGTAAATATTCTTCAAAGCGTATTTGATTTTAATGATTTGGTGACTTCTCCCTCAGGCATTTAAGTTACAACTGACGTTTAAAGATGTAGTCTTGAGTTGTGATGATAGTAGACCATTAGTGCAGTAGATGCTTGCCTCCTAAGACAATAAAAGCGCATGTTCTGTGGAAATAGCCTGGTATGGCAAAGCTCCCCCCGGTATCAAAAACCAAAAAGTCACAAACCTAGTGATTTTTCCTGTAGCAGCCGCAGTTAATAGTAGACTTCTTCTTTAGTGATTTATTGCTCAAACCAACTCCTGAAGCAGCTTGGTGAAGTGTATGGTAAGGACTGCTAGAATGCCGCCCTTGCTTTTTGACTTTTCTCTTCTCCCCTCCTCCTCCTTCGAATATTAGTGAAAAGTCCTGTTTTAAAATGAGTTTGGTTTTAAATCAGCCTTTATGGCCAATGGTGGAAAAATTGTGTCTTAGGTAACACAGATTTTACTGCACTGAGTAGTTGTGAAGATGTTGTGTGGAGGGTTTAGGATGGGAACTCCATATTATTTGTCTGGATTTAGCAAGTAGTAACCCATATGTTTTCATCTTCAGAGATATATCTGTAAGATGCAGGTGGGGAAAATAACCTTTCAGAAGGCATTTCACATTTGGTAGAGATGGTGTCAGACACAAAAGGCAGGGGAGACGAGTATTTTTTGTTATAAAAATTATAGAAACTGCATTATTAGTAAGTACTAGCATTGGTATTTTTTTACATTGTGTATGAACATAGCAGTACACTGAGTGGTCATTAGAAATGTGATGCCATTCCCTGGATGTGGGAAATAACTGGGTTTTTTAGGTCCTTCCAGAGATCCTGTCTCATTCTGGACACAATCCTGAGTTATGTGCTCTGGGGGGATGCTTCTTGAGTGGGAATGTTGGACTAGAGGACCTTCAGTGGTGCCTTCTAACCCTACCTATTCTTTGGTTCTTCCCTGCTCCCTTTCTAATGCTACCAAATGAACATCAATACTGCCCTTCCAGAGAAATCCAAACTTTGTTCTGACTGTTCCCAACAGATAAGCAAAAAAATTTGAAATGTGGTGGGAATGCCATACTGAAACTCTGAGCTGGACTTGGATCCCATTCTCTTTCAGATGTGTAACACCAGAATGGACTTCCCAGGGCAGTGCTCACTCTGTTCCCTCTTTGTTGATCTCATGGTCTCTGTGCAGTTTGAAGGCTGCGTGCTCACAAAGACGCTGTTTTACCCACAGTAGGCATTAGATTGTTAATCCACACAGGTTATTTGTAAATATGTAGGTAGTATTTTCTTTTGGGCTCATAACTTCACCATATTTCACTTTTGGTAAAGCAATTGTATGCAAAACATTTTGGTGAAAACACAGTAAACTAAATATTAAACATAAGTTGGTTCATAGCATGTAAGAGATGAAAACACAGAGCTGATGCAACTCAGGTCCCTTTGTTTAGATGATTTATCCTGCGAACCAAGAGGAATAAGTGCTGTTTCACGAGGTGGAACGCAAAGAGATCATGACGGATTAGTTCATCCTGCTAATGTTGGTCATGCCCTGTTACATTTCAGCCACACGCCTAAAAGGTGTATGCTACAGGTTGAAGACTGTTTCAGAGCATGAAATTGCTTGAGCAGAGGGTGTGGTTCTGCTGCACCTTCAGCTTAACTAACTAGTAAGTTAGTTTTTTTTCAGATGCCTTCCTTGAAACAGTTCTCCCTGTGGTTGCGAGAGAAGCAGTTCCGGTGCTAGAGGACATGGAGGAATGTGCAGATGGGAGACTGACAGGGAGGGTGGGACCTTGAGAGGCTGGACTTAGCTTGTGGAGCTGAGTTTTGGGAGAGCAAGTCTTGGTCTTTTGAGTTGGAAAGGACCCTCAAGGACCATCAACTCCAACTCCTAAGTGAATGGCCCAGACAGGGATTGAACCTATAACCTTGGTGTTATTAGCACCATGCTTTAACCATCTGAGCTAATCTCAGCGTCGAAGAGCTGCCTTTAGAG
Organism: Pitta sordida; assembly: GCA_013390025.1. Taxonomy (NCBI): domain Eukaryota; kingdom Metazoa; phylum Chordata; class Aves; order Passeriformes; family Pittidae; genus Pitta; species Pitta sordida. The sequence continues at coordinate 119,873 of WEKX01002683.1, read as the reverse complement.
TGTTTGGACAGATTTCTTACCTGGATAGAGATGCTACAGGTAAGCAGAGGATGGAAAAGTGGGGTTTTGGTATTGTATGGTTTTGGTTTGGTGGGGTTTTTTTGTGGTGGTTCTGTGATTTTTTGGGGGGAGCAGAGTGCGTGTGGGATTTTTTTAAATGAATGTTGCCTCTGAAAGGTGATCAGCAAGGAGAAAGCAGTAGAACTTGTTGAATAGGAAAAATGATTTTTCCTTTAGTGTCTGACAGAAAGCAGTGGAACAAATAGGATTGCAGTGTATACCTTGGATTTACTTGCAGGTTCTTCTGTGGCTTTAGAGTCCTCCCTTAATTGTTCCCTGAAACAGGTTTAAAAAGCCGACTCATCCATTTGGAAAATAAAGTTGAGGGCTCTATTTTAAACATATTGAAATGTATTTTAAATGTTACGCCACACCAAAAAGTTACTGCACTGTCTCCTGTGCCTAGACCAACTTCAGTCTCCAGCTATTACAAGGTATTTCCAATGCAAGTGTAAGCCTGTTAATGGAAATCAATTCTTAGTCCTTTGCTTGTTGCCTTGCTTGCCAGTTTTAGGGGAAGATTGGAAGGGTTTTATTCATCTATACGACAAATGTATCATCAGTATCTATTTTCATGCCACTTCATAAAAAGTTTCACAGTTGCCTGTGGTAGTCATTGACATGGTAGTCAGCCATGTGCTGTGATTTTACTTAGTTGTTTTGGGCTTTCTACTTATGGCGTGAACAGTTACTCCTGTTTTCACAAGTATAAACATAGACAGCTTTTTGGACACCATAACTACCTGAGAGGAAAAAGTCTCTTTTCCTGGATGGAAGACACAGAGAAATACGGGTGAAAAAGAAGCTACAGCAAGTGAAGAGGTGGCTGCTGTCGACAGGAGGTCTTACTCTGCTGGTGGACCACTGGAAGAAAAGAAGACTGGTCTGTGCACTCTTCCTGCCTTTTTTAAATCACAGTGGATGCATTTGAGCATCTTGCCTTTTGACTGTTTAGTAATTTAATTTACTTGTTTCAAAGTGGGAGAACATAATCTGATAAACTTCTGGACACATTGGAAGGCAACATCACTATTTTTCTTCTTTCTCTTTTTTTTTCCTTTTTTTTTTTCCCTTTTTTCTTCTCTCCCATAAGACTGACAGTGACAAACAGTACAGGACTCGGATGAGTAAGGCATGAGTATTGTCAGGATTATGGTAAATAGCAGAGCTGTCTGCTATTAATGTAAGACAAGTACAAAGTTTAAAAATACATAAAATGATACCGCATTCATTATATGGCAGATGAGAGAGAGTTTTTTACCTTGCTTGTTTTTATTCTATGAGACACAAGGCATTATCTCCTTTCCTTTTAAATCTTTCTCTTTGTGAGTCTGCTTCAGGGACTGTGTTAAAACAAACAATGAACAAGTATGGACAGCTACCAGTGGACTGGGAAGCACCAGCAGGAGCAGAAGGACCAAAACTTGACTGGCATTGCCAAGACCTGAAAGCATTTGGCAGTTTGAAGGCGGTTTCATTTTGTAACTTGGCTCTTAGATGAATGCAGTGCAGTGGGATGCTGAGAAATCTGTGTAAATACAGTAATCCCTTGAATGTTGTGGGGGATCAGTCCCAGAAAGATGCTGCAATAAGCAAAATCCACAAAGTAGCGGTAAATACAGGAAAGATATGCAGAAAAAATACGCAGAAAAAACCCTGCAATGTATTGAAGCGGTGAATGGTGAACCACGAAGTAGCGAGGGATTATTTGACTTAGGTTTGCATACAGTGAATTTTGGTTCTGCCAATTGGTAATAATTTATAAGAGTTCTTTGCAAAGTCCCTTGTGTTTTACTGAGAGCTGAAAAAGGAACCAATGACCATCAGCAGCCATTGGACTGGAAGAGTATGTGTGTGTCTAGCCCTCCAGGGACATAGTGTGTCCTAGTCAGGGTGAGCAGGCCAGGGCACATTGTATCTGTCTCTTCCTTCTTCCCTAGCTCAAAGCTGTGTATTAATTTCCATAAAGAGTTGCCTTTTTTTTTCCTTCCTGTATAGCACCTATGTAAAGAATTAGGACATCTACCTTGAGCAGAGGGCTGATGGGAGCAGATTTTTAGAACCCCTTGAGTGCTCCAGCCCACCTTTGTGACCGTGGCTGAGACTTCACTCTCAACAGTCTCTTCGTCTGTGCCAGTGCAATGTGCTAACTTTAACTGGGGGAGAGATTGGGACAGGGGGTTCCTGCCATGGCCTTGCAGAAAAGATTCTGCACTCTAGAGAGCTCTGCACCATGAGCTGGGTGGGGAACAGAGCATCTGAGTGACCAAGCTGCCTGGAAATAAGGGGCAAACCCTGGGTCAGCCTCTGCTGATGAGGGATTCTGGGTTTGGGAGGAGCTTGTGAGCCCTGTAGTTTGTGTGTTCAGCACATTCTGGTTAGCGGTGTGGGAAGCCGGATAGCAAGTGTGCTGGGCTCTTTCTCCTGAGCAAGAGGAGTCCAGAGAGTTGAACAGCAAGGAGAAGGATGGCTCAGGGAGCTCCTGCTGGGAACTGGAGTGGAGGTTTGCCCAGACACCGGGTGCTGTGGGTAACCTCAGTGGCGCTGGTGGCCAGATGGAGGTGGTGGTGTGTGTTGCAGAAGTGCAGGTGTTGGGTTGGTGGAAGCTCTGAAGATGAAGTGACCTGATCTGGAAGGAGTGATTAGTTGGTGCTGTACAGTGATGCTATTGTATGAGGAAAGGGGTGGAGGGTTTTTATTTTCATCTTTTCTTCCACTGCCTGTTTTGTTTTGTGGTGTGTCAGGACTGGCTGGACTGGCTTTATGGTGATACTATCGACCTAAATTTTGTGTGTTCTTTTAAAGCTCTTCCTTCATGGCTGTGATGCCTGAAGAGGTCACAGAACAATACCTGGCTGCATGCAAATGCTTTTCTCATAAAAATTATCAATACCACTTACCAGACATGTGTTAAGCAGACCTATTTGTAAACACTGATATATTGGGTAATTATCCCTCTTTTTTGCTGCCTGAAGTTTGAGGATGGTTGCTGATAGTGGGCAGGTAGTTAAAATACTTGTCCATGCTGAAGTCCAGTAATCAGAGCCTAATACTAGTCTGTTGACTTCCTTTGCAGAGTGAAATCGATATAATTTAGAGTTTAGATATATGCGTGGTTTGCTAATTATTTTGTAGCTCCTGTAGTCAGAGTGTGACTGTCCTGGAAACCAAACTGACTTTCTCCATCAAACTTGAGGATGCTTTGGCTGTTCTCCAGAGAACTTGTTTGAAAGTAAATGTAGAAAGCAGATGTTTTTCCCCTGCGTTAACAGATAAGTGAAGTATGTACAGTGAATCCCCCTGCATTGCGCCCTCTCCATTACGACTCCGCCCATTTGCGAGGCAGTTTTCTCTCAGTTTTGATTCAACAATTTGCGGGTTTAGCAGGCCAACACATGTGCAGTGCCTCTGCTCTGCCAATGGGTGGTGCCTGTGGGGCGGGACTCACCCCGCTCTGCGGGGAGGGGGCTCGCANCCCCGGCCCCGGTGCTTGTGCCCGGGTGTCTTGGTGCGGGCACGGAGCCAGTATGCCACTCCAGGGCTGCCAGCGCGGGACAGCCGCGGGGCCAGTACACCATGCTGGGGCTGCTGGCGCAGGCTGCCAGCACAATGCGGCCGCGGGGCTGGGGCACCTGGGTGCGAGCGCCGGGGTTGGGTGTGGGGGGAAGCGGTGCTGGGTTTGGGCTGTGGGCGTGCGGTCGCGGCGGCCCGGAGAGGCCCGCGGATTCTCGGGGGGGGGGGTGTCTCCCGAGTCAGAGGGGGCTCAGAAATGGTTCCCTTTGCTCCCCCGTGCTTAGAGAGCCTGAGGGGAGAAGCAGAAAATTGTCTGCAGCACTGTGGAGTTCTGGGGGGTGGAGCAATGGTCATGGCCTGCGTGCATATTAACGACCTGCACTTCTTTGTGAGTTTAGGTTTTCGCGAGGCCCGTTGCCTGACCCGTTCCTTGCAAATGAGGGGGTATAACTGTACATACTAAATACTGTAACCATATTTAAAATTTGGGCATTGACATACAGTGATATTGCCTGAAACTGGGTGAGAGAAATTTATAAAACTGCTGTCTACTACAGTGATCCCCTGTTACTCGCGGGCTGTTGGATCTGGGTCTCCCTGCGCGAAATCCGCGAGATCCCTGTGGGATCCGCAAAGATAGCGAACCCACTACGTAGTTGGGTATGCCACGCCCATAGCCACGCCCCCTCCCCATATAAGGTCTGGAGGAGGGTCCTGAGAGCGGGGCTTGTTTCAGATGTCTGGCTGTGCTCCGCTGGGGCGGGGGCGAGCGGTGGGTGCTGGTGCTGTGCACTGTGCGAGCGGGGTGTCCCAGCACTGCGGCAGTGGTGAGTCCTGGGTCCTGCGAGCAGCGGGGGGGGGACCGGGGCTGGCTGTGCTTGCTGCTTCTGCGAGTGCTGGGGGGGGAGCAGGGACAGGCCAGCTGTGCTTGCCCTGCGAGCGACGGGGTGGGGTGCGGGGCCCGCTGTGCTCGCCGATGTGAGTGGCGGGGCCAGGGATGAGCAGGCTGGAGTCGCGGTAGGGCTCTGCACACGCGCCAGGTCCCGCAGCTCGCTGGATCATCAACAGCGAGTATGGGATCTTGCAAATTATGGATCGCGACTATGTGGAGGATCACTGTAGTTGCACTTTTGTATTGCATGTTTGCCAATAGAAAGAAAAAGGTGCATCATTTAATTTTTGGCTAGACAGGCAAACACAGACCAGTTGCATTGGAAGTGTTTGCTCTGGCACCCTTTATTGCTTGTGAGAGTCTTTGCTTGTTTCCTGAATTCTGGAAAGCCATCCAAGCTCTGCAGACAGAGTGCGTATATCTTGATTTTTTTTTTTGTCCCTTTTTTTTGGGTCCTTTGCACAACAGAGTACACAGACCTACTTAACAAATGCCCATGCAGTTACATCTCTGTATCCCATTTCAAATTCTCCCCTGACCCTGCAAAGGCAATGCATTTAGAGCTCTCCTTTCTAGGAGGTCTTGTTCTTCAGTTAATTTTTCTTTTGCCTTGAACCTTCATGGTGTCTCCTTTTTTTTCTTCGTTTGAAAGTGTTGATCTTAAGACTTGTTTTCAAGGTGACATACCATCTTATATACATCTCTGGAGGAAAGAGTTAATTCTTGGAGGAAAACTAGGTTGTCTTCTGTTTTTATTCAAATAGTTGAGTAATTTACTTAAGTGCATGACGAATTTTTTCTTTGTCCTTTTTTGTCCATGTTACTGATGTAACAGTAGCCTCTTGCAAGAAGCTGCTGCAGGAGTGGTGTTGATGAAACTCTGGAACTCCCTTTTCATTGTTGTGAGAGTCATGTTGGCATGACAGGTCTGGTGTTCGTGCAGCGCTCTGGTGCATGGGGAGGCTGAAAGCTCCTCGTGTGTGGCACAGGTAGAAGCATGGGTGGCAGAAAAACGGGTGGGTCTGTGCTGTCTCTCAATATGTGTAGCTGTTTCAAAATCAGTTGTCAGTGTGGAGGAGATAACACAAAACCTTTCATGGCTTGCTGCTTGTGTTAGGATCTCAAAACTCTCCTGGCTACCCATTTTTAGCTCTGTTTTCTGCAGAAGTGACACTTACTGCAGTCTTTCCATTCCCTCTCCTAAGCTTTGGTAACATGTGGACTAGAAATCACAAAGGGCTGGAAACGGGCAGGTGTTGAACCTTCTACAGGTATTTAGCTATGCTGTAAACAGGTTTTGCAGAGTCACCCTGCTGGTGCTCCAGCCGAAAGAAAGGCAGCAGTGGGAGCAGATGCAGTTTGAGGCATTAGGGCAACTGCTCAAAAGACAAGCTGTGTAGCTCATAGAAGAGGGAAGAACATCAATCACAACTTGTCTCTTTGGAGGCATCCATGTGACAGTCTCGTGCAGTTTAGTTCACAAGTAGATTGCATGCAAGACCATGGCAAAACAGGCTTCATTAGTTCCCTTTGCATGCAAACCACTCGGGAATTCCTCGTTGCCCTTTCAGAGACTACTGGCAGAATTTTCAGTACATATTAAGTGGAGCTGATGCTGTCCCTGACCTTGGGTCATTTGAGTCAGAAAACATTTTTAGAACAGCTTTGGTTTTTTAGAACAAAGGATGCCCTGGAAGTTTTGAAAAGTTGGGTAAACAGGACTGTGTGTGGCATGCGGCAGCCTGGACTCTATGGCAGGGAATGTAGCAGGAATATTGTTCCACATGTCTGTCCTGGCTTTCTTTCTGGAATTGTTGGTACCCTGTGAATGCTCCATGTAGGGAAGGGAAATGTGTAGTCCACTACTGCTGACTACGGTTGTGCTGTTGCCAGTTCTGTGGAGGAGAGTCAGCATCTTCAGCATGTTTGTTCTCTTACACAGTTGCTTGGCATAGTTCAGTTCTTGCCCTATACAATACAGGGGCTGCCTAGTCAGAGAAGACAATCTGCCCTTGTCTTAAAAGTGGAGAGCTGTGGATACTCCCAGCAAAGGAAGCTTGGTACATTTTCCCTGGACTTTTGTGTATTTATTGCAGTGCAGAGGTTACCCCATTATCCGTTTTCCCTTTGGAGTGGCAGATACTCAAGCTTCCTTCCCATCCCCCGGTTCTGTCTCTCTTCTGAGATGAAGTGCTGCAGGACTTCCTTCAAAGGGCTTCTTTAGCTGTGAAACTCCTGGGGTAGCTGTCCTCAACAGCAGGTGTGGTCTGGGTTCTGGCGGGATTATGAATGCCTGCTTTCCCCATACCATTTCTATCACGACATACGGATAAAAGTGAAAAGATTCATCTTTAATGAATTTATAAACTTCAAAGGATTTGCCTTTTTTTTTAAGCAGGCATCTGGCTTTCCATCCCATGCTTTGGCTTCCCTTCATTACTTGAAAATCACTATGTGCTTTATCCCTTACCCGCGCAGAGTATTGGAGATGATTTACAATGATGAATTGGATTTAGGAATGATTTTTAAGAGTGATGTGGCTTGTTTCTGCAGAACTCATTGTCTCCAATAGTTTAATCTGCCATTGATACTCTAAACAGCCCATGATACCTTTTGTGAAAAATCTGCCTGTAAGTCCATTTTGCAGTGAATGGCAGAGACCCAAAGGAACTTCAGCAATCTAGTTCCCTCCAGATGAAGCAAACTCTGGAAAATCTTTTATTACGGAAAACCAGGTCAAATCTGTCTTCATCATAATCACGTCTGTGTTTTCTGGAATAAAGCAGAGGGAATGGCATGTCTTGGTCTTTGCAATTCTCTGACTTGATCAAGTTTGCAGGGTTTTCTTGCATGTATGTTTTGTTTTTTTTTTTATCCAGTTGGTGTAAGAGGGACAAGGTTGAGAACTTTGTGGTTTATAGCAAAATGTCCTTCAATGTCCCATAGGCTGGGAACAGAATGCTTNCAACTCTGGAGGTATTTAAGGGAAGGCTAGATGAGGTGCTGAGTGATATGATCTAGATGTAGAGGATAGGTTAGTTGGGTTATAGGTTGGACTAGATGATCATCAAGGTCCTTTCCAGCCTTATCTATACTGTGATACTGTGTAATTTGATGCAATCTTTTGTATTTTGAAAGGGGAAAAAAAGTTTTCATTTTGCAGTCTATATACGATGTAGGATTTAGTCATATTTGGTAGGCACTACATGCCAGAGCAGAGGATGCTGTGTTTTCTTACCACTTTGCTGCTTTTATCACTTCCATCTTTGGAAAACAGCATTCCTTTTGAGTTCTTTGTTAGCAGCTGATTATATATAGCTGGATCATGCAAATGACTGTCCGTAGCAGCAAGTTGATAAAAAGCACGTTAAATTTACCTTTTAATTGTACTCTGGCATGTCGGTAAAATGAGAGGCAACATGTTGAGGAAAGCTGGTGTATTTGTAGTTTCAGTAAAAGTACCTTAAAGCAGGAAAGTGGTTTTGAATAAAATAACAGAATATTCATGTTTGTCATCTGGCTATATTTCAGTATCTTCTGCATGTATGCCTTTTATAGACATGCTTCCTTTCCCATTGAGGATGTGTTGCTTCATTGGCACATCTCAGCAACTGCATAGCATGACTTTGATACTGCAGGGTGGACTATGAGCAAGTGATTTATAGGCAAATCATGAAGCATAGCACAAAACTTTTAAACATTGTCTGATTAGGAGTATTAATAAAGGAAATACTTCTGAGTACAGAAGGACAGTGTGATATTTGCAGTTTTGGAATTTTAAAATAGTTTCTGGATAAACCTTTCCCACTATTTGTTTCCATTAGCAGTTTTTTTTAGTAGTTGACAACTGAACATTGGAGATTTGCATTTAAATTAATTAAAAGTATGTCTTTCTGAGTGAGTGTGTGAAAGTTTTGGAATGCATGGGTCTTATCTCAGTTACTCTGTAATACCGTAAAGGGCACATGGTGATTTGTGTCACTTCAAGTAGCGTTTTCCCATATTAATTCTCTTCACGTCCCACATCTCTTCAGGTCCCACATCAAAATTTGAATCATGCCTTATCTAATAAGCCTCACAGCTGGCTGGAGAGTTGACAGTTCACTTTGAATGCAGAGGAAATACATCTTCTGAGTGAAGAAGTATTATGATCCAGACTGGGCAAAACCACACAGGCTTAACTTTGCTCTGGTGCATAGGAAACTTGTGAGGTTGTCCATTAGCTTCCAGTGTAAAAAAAATGCCTGAGGAGGGGTTTGCCAACTTTGAAGATACATGGTGAATATCTAAGGCTGTCTGTTGTCTTCTTAAGTGGGCCTAATGGCTTCAGTGTTACAAGTTCTTCTGCAGTTTTGGACTTGCAAGTCTTGGTGAGGCTTGTCCATGTCCGGGGCATGTTCTGGTTGATGTAGTTTTCCATTATTATTTTGGGCATTTGGTCTGGCTCCTGTTGATAACACAAGCAGCTGCAGTCCTGATGAGTGTTGTACTTTGCTACTAGAGCTGCTCTTTAAGGCCTTCAGTGTTTGTGAAGTTAAGAATAAAAACAGGATGAAAAAAATTCTACATATATAGTCAATTTGCTGCTCTTTTTCAAATAGCCTCAGTAGTGGTGAACAAATCTTTCAAAATCCTTGTTAATACATCTGAAGTCTGGATTTCTTTATGGATCTGGTGGGTCCACATCCTTAGACTTAAACTTGTTCGTACTGAGCTTTTGCCAGTATACTGGCTTTTGCCAACTGATGTTGCTCAGATAGTATTTTGAACTCTTCTCCGGTGATATAGATGGAGAAGACTCTTAGAAGAGCAATGTAAAGGATTCCAGGGAAGACAAGGGCAGTTTCTCTCCAGTTTTACATGGAAATGTCTTTAATTTCTTGATTTTTAAGAAGCATCCAACCCAAACCCTAGAAGTCTTGTTATAGGGCATTTAGCACACCCAGTGTGAGTGGAGCAGCCTGAAGCTGCTGAAGAAAAATCTTAGCCACTGTGTCTGTGTGCTGCCTCCTGTACTGCTTGCATCTTGTTTTTCTAGCTTAGCTTTTCTTCTAGAGTTAGTTTCCTGTCAGGTGAGTGAGCTAAGTTTACCTCACCAAGGCTTTGAATAAATCCTGGGAGCCAGGGAGGAGGTGAGACCTCACAGCTGTAAAGAAGTGAAATACCCTATTTGTCCTTGAGAGCAGCAAGTTGTGTCACACCTAGGAAAACCTTACATTCATGTTTGACCAAGTCTGGGTGATAATGTTGTAGTCTTTGCTCCCTGGAGCAAATAAAAGCCATTAGAGATATGGTATGTCGTGAGTTGGTGGCTGTGTACCATTGGTTGCATCAATTCCTCACTTAAGCTGACGGAGCCTTTGGTGGGGCTGTAGTATATGAGATCAGGGAACTCCAGTACAACGACTCACCTAGGAGTATGATGTGCCAACGGAAAAGAAAATCTGTTTGGAGCTTCAGCCTTTCCAGTCAAGATGCCCGAGATGTGTGGGGGCTGATTTCAGCGTGGAGAGTTTTGCAATGTGTGGATTAGATCCTGCACTGTAGATCTTTGCAGTGACGTGTGTTGCAGGGATGCCTGGGTGTTTGAGGAGGAGCTGACAGATTCAGTAGAGTTTACACTCAGTACCTTGGTACCAGCCATGTCAGAACATGTGGGGTTTTTTTGCATCACTGGTTGTGCTTTGCCTCTCCTCGTCCTTGCCTCTCCTCGTCCTTCCGACTCTCCACAGTAGCATATTGACTAGACAATGTTGGTTTTTTTTTAAGAAATCTCTTTCTTTAATGCTGGTTTGAAGTGATACACTACACCATGTAGTGCCACTTATTGCTTGTAAGTCTTGAGCATTAAGAAAATCCATGATACCTTAAATTCAGAATTACTTGCTGTTAGGAAATCTTAAATTGGATGCACAGGTTCAAGTCTGAAGTTATCTGTCTTCTGGAGAGATCTAATGAAGAGTATCTCTTTTCCAGAAGTACCTTCCACTTCTAGCCTGAATTGATACTATTATGCATAACCAATAGGTTCATCAAAGCATTTGTTGTCTCATAAACAACTCTTGTAAGTTTTGGTCTCCATCTTTTCTCTTGGTTAGAGGGATCTTCTTTCAGCTTAATTAAACTGGCATTGGATGATGTGTTAAAAATGACAGGAAATCTGTCTTTTAATTCTAAAGCACAAAAAGTTGAGGCAAAACTACAATGTATACATATGTCACTTTTGGTGCTGCAAATGGAAGCTAATCAGAAAGAAACTGTTTTTGTTGAAGTGTAACCATTTATTGCTCAGTACTTAAAAATATATCTATCAGGCAGGTAATCTGCACTATTCAGAAGCCATTTGTAAACATATTAAGTCTGTCTGCAAAAGTTGGCTTAAATATCTTTGAGAAAAGCAAAATATGCATTGATGGCAAACTTGCAGAAAGTGATGAGGGATGTTTTGTTTTCAGGCATACTGTGGTATTAAATGTAAAGACAAAACTAAGTATTAATTTTCAAATTTATTGACTTTTGTACTCTGCTGTGGAAATAAGTTTTGTTGCTACTGATTTTATTTCTATGGAAAGGATTAAAGGATTTTTTTTTGTTAGTACAACTGACAGCTCTTAGTTCTATGACTTCAGAAAAGTTGATGACAACTGCAAGCACCTGTGGAAATCACACTTAAAACTTTTGAAGTTTGGAAAGACCTTTCCATATTCTGACCAGTTGAATGTGATATTAAAATTGAAGGTAATTTGGAAAAAGACTTGAGATCTGTAAGCCTCAAATTTAGCACTACGTTAGCTTAATCTTTTTTAAACACTTCCTAAAATGGCTTAGCTTTTGTGACAGATACTTTTACAAAAAAAAAGAAAGACGGGAGTGCTTGTTTAGAAACTTGCTCTACATGTAGCTATAGGAGAAACCTTGCTTTTTGAGTTATGCATTAATTTGAAGTTACTCAGTGACACTCAGCAGCTTCCTCTGAGGCATGCAGGAGATGCAGTGATGGTGGCCTCTAGATATTGAGGACATGAATTAAAGTGAATCTCTGTGCTGCGCTTTTTAAATGCACTTTAAATCCCTCTAGCTTTCTTAACAGTTGAAAACTGAAGCGCTGCTTCTTTTTCCTTGGCTTTCACAATAAGGAGAGGCAAACTCGTTTCCATCATTATTAGTTAGCAGTAACCAACATTCATCTTCTCTTTAGTAGCCCTAGATCACCAAACTGTACTGCCTTCACTGTTTGTTTGTTGGGTTTTTTTACTTTATTGAATGACTCAGAAAGTTATACTCCTTAGCTTATCAGTCTGCTGACTAGTAGCAGTCAGCTTTTTATCTCCATTTCCTTTTTTGCTAACAAGTGAAAATTGTGAATTGTATCTCTAAAGAAGAGAGGAATTGATGTGATGTTTGTGCAGGCCAGGCTGCTATGGCTTACCTTCTGTGCCTTCTGAGAGTGTCCTGAGAAAAGCAGGAAGACAGCAGCTTCTGTAGGGAAATCAAACCACAGTTGTGCTAAGTCAGATATGGGATGAGCTAAAACCCAAGGCTGGGTATGGTGTTGACTGCTGGAGAGCTGGAAGTCAGAAATGTAGCACTCCATTTCCTGACCTTCTAAAGCAAATCCTTAACGTGAACTAAGGAGAAGTATCTGTATGTTCTGGTCAACTCAGCCTTTATAATGGGATGCAATATAAAGGGCTTCCCAACTGCTTCTCTGAAGTGTTTCCTCCTTGGGTTTGGGGGCTGTGGTGGTGTGACTTTGCTAGGAGATGGTTTTGTTTGTCATGGTGGGCCATTGCCATGTCCAAAAAGTGCCCTGATGCTGAGGCGCTTGCAGTGCTGGTAAGTGCGTGCTTGTCATCTAGAAACAGTGTGTTTTCCTTCTGCTTGCACCAATGGCTTGTATCCGTTCATGATTCTTCTTCCCCAACGCTACCTTAGCTGGTTTGTTTTGCTCCCTCTGGTGATTTCTGCTCACACATCTCTTCGGTACAGCAAGTCTCCCTTTTCCACTTTGAGTTGCGCAGTCCCTGGTCTTCTCCAAGCTGTTGCACTAACTCAGCCTGGGTTGGGTGGATGTCTGCAGCTTGACCTTCTAATCTCCTCCCTGCTCTACTACCTACTGTTTCTTTGATCTCTGGTTCCTCCTAGGCCAATTTCTTTCCCTTGTCAGATAACTCAGCTACTTACCAGCTCTCCATGCAGGTACTTGCAGCCCTGAGTATTTACTCCCTTTAGCTGCTTCCTTTCACCAAATACCAGTTTCTGTTTTAATCTGTGGGATAGGTTAGATGATCATCTGCCCTTTCTTCCTAACCCACTCTAGTTTGGAATAACCATCTAATTTACATTCATGATGTCTGTGCCTTTTCAGAAGCTCTGTGTGGGAGGCCACTGTGTTTTTTGCACCAGAGGTATTTGCAGGAGCCTTTGCTCCCAGTGTAAGTGCAGCCACATCATAGGTAGAGGCACCTGTACTTGGGCTTCCTGGCTTCCCCAGATCTGCTCCAAGGACATAGGCACAGAGCCAATTGCTCTGTGGGTGGCTATGAGAGATCTGTTGGTAAAAACAAAATGTGACAGGAGAAGCCTCTCCTGCAGGGAGACTGTCAAAGGGACTTCCACCCCCCTTCCTGCTGTGGGAGTGGAGGGGTGTTACGAGTTCCTCATCCTTGTCTTTCTCTAGCTGCTGTCACTGGTGGTTTTTCAGTTTACCCTGGTAGTATATATGGCCCTCCTGTTCTGCTGGCAGCTGCTTGGAGAGGCACTCTCCTGCTGTGTAGCCTGCTCTTTACTTCAGGGAAAGTAAATGTTCCATTCCCTTCATGCATGCCTCAGCCCAAGGGTTTTCTGATGCGAAGTTTTAAAATCGAGGCAGGAACAGAATTTACCAGTTGTTGAGAGAAACTTACTGACTGTAGATAAAATGGAAGATATGTACTTATCTTTATCTTGTAGTTCCCAGGGATGTAGCTGTGTTGATGTTACTCAGGGCAGAATTCCCTGAATGGTACAAGAGGGGCCCGTGTGAGGAGCAGCATGCCTCAGGGGATTGTATGGTTTAAAATATACCTCTGCTATAAATGCCAACAGATGGTGGTGGGATTCTGGGAGGTGAATTTTTGTTCAAACAATACTTTCAAACAGCTGTACCCTCCAGTGTCCTTATCAATACAAGTTTCTGGAAAAAAGTGTGCAAATGAACAAGGGAAGGGTGACTTCAGTTTTTCGTTTGCAGCTTTAAGGGAAACACCCTAAGACCTTTAGTTTCCTTGTTCTGTGGTGTCAGGCATAGCTTTTTTTGCCCCTTACTTTAGTAATTTTCCTAGTTTACCAATTACGTACTCATATTAGGGGAATGTAAACAAGTGTGCAAGTGGTGTTTTACAGTGCTTCTGTGTATTTTTAATGTATACAATATGTATATGTTGAAATGGCTAAGAGTTTTCTGGCACTCCAGGATTGGTCCCCCTAATCCCAAGGAAATTGTCCTGTTAGTTTCCAGCTGATAATTTTTCATTTGCCCAGGGAGAGGATCCTGCTGTGCTGGCTTCCACACAGTATCCAAGTACTGTGCGAAATGTGAATGTGGTCTTGGACTCTTGACCGGATACTTTGTCTGCTCATACTTTATTATCTTTTTAAGTGTTTTTGTTTGTCTGTTTGTTCCTGTTGAGTTTTTATTTTACTTTTATTTAAAATCCTTTGCAGCAAGATGAATGGTAGTTCAACTGATTTTTCTTTTAGGTCACTCTTTAATTAGTATCCCTCCTTAGATAAGGTCATATATCTTACGGGCATTACTTCCCATGTTTGTCTTTATTTTTTTCTCTGCCTGTATTCATGTAGAACTTGTACCCTTTACATTTTTTTTTTTATCCTTTATAGGAGGCTATTAATGCTTGCTGCAATTGAAAAGCAGATGTTAGGTATGTTTTCTCAAATATGTCACTTGGGTTTATCTGGTGGCATTGGCTCTTCCTGTCCTGCTGCATCACCTGCCATAGTAATGAGGCTGTTCAAGTGTTCTGATCAGATCAGTCTGTTGTGTCCCGTTCTCTCCCCCTCTTTGGTCCTTTCTCTGTGTATTAAGAATTGTCTTCTGCTTCTGATCTGGTTAGATCTATAGCTGCGACAGACTTCTGCACATACCTCATGATGCACAGGTCCTGCATGTGCTTGCTTTGCTTGCAGATGTGAATGCTCATGAATCAGCACATCCTTATTACTGTCAGTCTCAAGTCAGCTCCCTTGAAAGAAGAGAACCTGCTATTAGCAATCACTGTGGATATTTTTGCACTTTAGACTCCTTTTCAGGGCAGATATTCCTGCCAAGCCAAATTCAATCAAGAGGTTTCTCTCTCTGTTCCTGCCTCCTTTGCTGAGCTCTGTCCAGTTTCTGTAGCCAGGGATCTTGCCAACCCAGCCTCACAGTTACAGCTGGTTGGTGAAAATATATATTGTCATAGAACACACAAAATTCCTTGTGTTTGCAAATGTGAGAGGGAAATAATGCTAAGTAGAGTGTAGAGAATAATATACTAATGGTAAACCATAAATTAATTAGTTTATGTTATGATTCTATTTAGGTGTTTATGAGTAAGTCTAATGATGCATTTATTAAAAGAGTAAGTGGTCCTTGAATTTAGCAACAATTCTGAAGTAGTGCTAAAATGCATCTCCTTCAGCACGTGGTCCTGACTTGGTGTGACTGTGCGAGCTTCCCCCACTGGTTCCCTGTCATCCTCCTGGACTCCACAGCTTCCCCTTTGCAGTTGCAGCTGCTTTAGGGACACACGGATTAATTTCTATGATGGATGAACCCACCATTTCACTGCAGCTTTTCCCTCTGCTGCAGTGGAGTAGTTCTGGCTGGGCTTTTGAGAGGGGAATAAACATCTTCTTGGTATGTATGTGATATTGTGAACCTTGGCTCAGCCTTTTTAACATTCACTGCAGTTGTGATTGACAGAAAAGTAGCTGTTGGCATCTGTCGCAGTTGCAGTCAATACATGCTTGTGCAGCACAGAGGTAGTGGTTTGTGTTCTTTTTAAATAATCCATTTGCAAATTATTATTGCAAATTTGACACTTGGAAGTGTGCTGTATATGTCCTCTGAAAGCATTTGTAGTACCTTTTCCTGGCCTTGTTTCCAGTGAAATGAACTTGCATTCAGGTTCATAGTAAAGCTTACAGCATACACTTGCTCAGTGCCTCAGTTCTAAGGGCCACACAATTAAAGACTCTTAGATTAAATCTCATCTTAAAACTACATGTGTATTCATGGCAAAATTTGAACTGGCTCTTCATTCCTCGTTTGAGTGCTGGAGTGAAAAATACTGACTTTTCCTGTTATCCAGCTGCAGAGACAGCAAATGAGAGGCCTCTTAAGGGGCCAGGTGTCCCTTGGCAGCATTTTGATGGCTCTTGTTTCTAATAAGCAAGCTGGATATTGTGTGTTTCTAAGTCAGTCTGGATGTGGGGAGAATAATATTCTGTTATTTATAAATCTAATTGAGCATTGCTGTATTCTTTCGGCCTCTCGTCTGTTAATTCTTAGTTTTTAATCTTGTTATACTGCATTTGTTCAGTGCTTTTTTTTTACTTCAGAACTATGCAGTCACTTAAACAGCTTGGATCACGAGAGCAAATATCAGTAGAGGGTTTGAACACAGACAGAGATCACGTTCTGCAAACAGCTGTTGTGGTGAGTGGTAGCACCCCTTGCAGTGAGAGCACTCTTTCTGAACTGAAGCAGTCTGATCTGGAAGGTCTTGTTATGTTAGAAAAGTTAATGTGGAAATCAGTGTTCTATTGCCAGCATTGCTGATAACTTGGTATTTCAAAACGTCGTGTTAAATAGATGTGTGGAACTCACTGTAAAATGAAATGCAAGAGTGCCGAGATTGTGAGTGTAGGGATAATGTTTCCTTGTTCTGTGTAATGTTTAGAAAGGGTTTGCTAAGCCTACTGTTTACAGCTGATTAGCAAAATATTCCCAGGAGTCTCCAGTTGTGCTGGCAAATTGTTTTCTTAACCATTAATAGTTTGCAAAGAGATCTTGGAGGGAGTAAAAGGGGAGGTTATGAGCAGTCCTGCACACAGGAGCATATTTGCACCTGGTTGATGGGCAGGACGCTGCAAAGGGCTCATCCTCCCGTCCCTGCCAGTGGGGAGCCTGTCTCTACCCACTGGCTCTGAGTGCATCATTGGTTCTAGCAGTCAGTCAGCTGCCTGCCATCTGTAAAAGTATCTGCTTCTGAGGTGAAAATTGTTCTGTTAACCTATTTTATTGACAACACCTGAACCAGCTCAAACCAGAACATGACCCCTGAGCAGCATTATACCTGCCTGTTTACATGCACATGAATTCCCTTCAAAGCTTTTTGAAGTCAGGTTGAGCTCAGGTGTCCTGTGTGGGCAGGAAAATCAAATAGTAGTGGCTGATGGTCTACTGAGATGGACCAAGCAGGAAAGAGAGCAGCTCAGTGGTGTTAATTCTGTTGGAAAATTCTTGTCCAGTTTCATCCTTTGTAGCTTGGGGCATGGACCTGGGACTCTGGCGGCAAGGGGAAAACACAGAGCATAGTCAGTGCAGTGCCCGCCCTTCTGCTGGATGCAGAGGGTGCTTTGGAAAGCCACATCCCAGAGCAGGCTCCTTGGCTGTCCTGTTTATGGACTGTGTGACCTGAACCACCAGGTGTCTGTGTGGGAGGGTGCCTGGGAGCAGCGGTGCTTCATTTCTTATGTAATTATGTGGCCATGTAAAACTGCTTAGGAGTACCAAGAGAGGAGAGCACTTCTGGTCAGTGTCTTTCCTTAGGATGGGACTAAGCTTCTTATGACTCACTAGAAATGTTTGGGAATCTTGTTAACTTTTCAATAAGGTAAATTTTTAAGGTTTACTAGATTGAGAAAGTGCAAACAAACTTAATCTTACTGAAGCAAAAGTGGGCGGTGTAGTGGCACCTCGAGTTGTATACCCCACAGCATTCTCTTTTCTTAGGATCACTTGCATCCTTTGTAGTTTGCATGTTTAGATTGCCTGTCCTCTTTTTCTGAAATGCTGAAAAGCTATGACTGGCTTTTTCCCACTTTGCATCATAAAAACCATTTGATTAAAAGCATGTAGTAAGCTCCCTTCAGGTCCCAGTGTTTCCACAAGTTGATGCTGCCATGTTATATTTTCTGAAAGTGTATCTTTCCTACATGTATGCATATGTGGGCATCAGTGTGTGACCTTAGTCAGCCTAAATAAGTAACTACACTGATTTTCATTAAACTTTACTAGTTAATAAATGGCTGCATGAACAATTCTGCTGATTTCATTAGGATTTATGAATGGTCCTAATCATCAAGAACCAGGCTCTGCCATCTTGAGAGAACTTTCTTAGGCTCAGGGCTAGCTTGTAATTTATGTGCAAAGGTGACACTTACAACTCTGCTACTGCAACTTTCAACATTCATAATGTGGGACAGAAGTGATAGTTTGGGTGCTAAATTATTGCCCTTTAACACCTGAAAACTGAATGCCTTCTCTGCACTGTTCTGTTCTGCAGTTTCCAGGTCTGCTCGTTGTGTCTGGTGTTATAATACTTGGGCAACTAGGCATTACAGAAGGACTTTTTCCGTAATGTTTTTAATTTGAGAAGTTTCTGCTGTAATGACATACAAAGGAGCTACTGATAGAAATGTGTCTGAATTTCAGTGTTCTGGCTAAATTGCCTGTACAGGTTTGGAACACAAGAAAAACCCAAAAGTTTAATTTGTTACACGTTTGGTATAGGTGTGTAAAGCTGAGGCCCTTCACATGTAGAAAGTCTGGAGTTAGAAAGGGTTTGTTAGCAGACCTATATTATATGTGCTCAGTGGAAGACTGGATGTGAACTGACTGGTCTGTTTACAGGACTGATGCTTTTGTGTATGTCAGAAGTTCCAGATATGTTCTTAGCTGTTCCAGCTCTTGAAAAGACTCCCCTTGACTATGTAGTAGTTTTAAGTGTGCATGCATGTATTTGTGAGCTAGGAATGGCTCATAAGATTGATAAACTTCTAATAAGATAACATAGTGGTATAAGTTAGTAACTGAACAAGTTTAAGTTTATAGGCATAGGCAAACACAGTGTTTCCAGTTGGATGGTTTGTTTGGGGTGATTTTAAAGCTTTCATTTTGATCTCCTGTAAAAATGGAGTTGGTATCAGGTTGCTTGCTTTATTTTATCCCCTAAAATCATAGGTTCTTAGTATTTTCTGTTAAAGTACAGAAAATATTAACAAAATATTTCAGGTACCTTAATTAAAAGGCAGTTTGAGGTTTTGCTTTACAGAATTTGTTGTTTGAGGAAATTTTGATTGCTTAGTTGATGCTTGCCTATAAGGTGACCCATCCTTTTTTAATGTGTCCTGTCTTCTGAGGGTGTTTTCTCAGAGGGTGTGATAGGTACTGATTATCCCTATTCTCTTTAACAAAGATAGGGTTTTTTTAAGGAGAAATTCTACCAGACTCTTTTGCTTCCACCTGAAATACATATCAACTGTAACAGATCCTGCACCTTCATGAGCTTCATAATTACATTTCCTGAAACAGAAGTCAGGCTTAAGGAAAGGTGGAGTAGCAGCAGTGCTTCCTTGTGCCTGTAACATCCTGCCCATAAAAGCAGGGAAATAGCTGTTTGGAAAGGAAAAAAGAACAACTTTTGAACTTTTTGTTGTAAAGTCAACACCCATTTGCTGCTTAAGAACAAAGCCTGTAATCTTTTTTCCCCCCTTCTCTGGTTTCCTGGTGGCCATTCTCCAAGATGGCAAAATAACACATATTTGGAGTTGGGCCATAGCATCAGGTTATGAGCAAGCAAGCTCCAGTGCAGCCTAATTGCTGTTCTCCTGACCTTTCCTCAGAAGGGAAGTTTGTTTATCCAGCTATTCCACTGGGATATTCATTAACCATGTTCAGAAACTTCTGTTCACACCTCCCTTGAATGCCTACTTGTTGTGACCTCCTACTCCATTCTCTTTTCTCCATTGTGTCCTGCCAGCATTGATCTAACTAGCACTGGTATCACCCCATCTTATTGATATATCATCTTAAAAAAAAGTCTGAATGTAACAATTGTCCTGTAATTCTGAAGTGATTCACTACTGCAGAATTGTCTGCACTGATAAAGAAATTGTGAGATGATGAGGAGGGAGGAGCATGCTCAAATCAGCACTGGAGATGTTAATGGTGTAAAATGTGTGCTGACACATAGCACCAGGCTAAGCACAGTGTTGGGGTAAGTTGGGACCTGTGCGGTGAAGTGTTCATTGCACTGCAGTTCTCTCAACTGAAGTGCTTGGTAACCTGTTAAAAATATGTGTGAGTAATAAAAAACAGGTGCTCAGAAGCAGGTTATCATTACCATGCCAATGAATTTACTCAAGGCATAATCTTGCTGAATAAGTTGGTTGGTTTCATCACAATGCAGAAACCTAATGTGATCTTGAGGTCACTAGGACATGGACTTTGGTGGGTGGAGGCATGGGGCTGAATGGCTGAGGTCCAGCAGCCCCCTGCTTTTGCCAGTTTCTTCTCATCTGTGCCATGGGTGCTTTACTGCATTCATCATATACAAAATGAGAGAAGCAACTTAAACCAGGGAGTTGCAGCAAAGCTGAAACCAAGACTGCTTCAAGCCTTTTAATTTCCTTCCTATTGGAACAGCAGTCAAATCTCAACTCTGAAGCTCTGCTAAGTTCAGACTGGAACTCAGTCAAATTGAACAAAGATGGGGAAAGAACTGAAAAATTCCTATTTGTTTCAGCCTTGAGACAGATAATTGACTAAGGGGGTCTGATTTTTATTTTTCAGCATTTGACCTCTGAAGGTTGGGGATACAAAAGTGAGGTAAAATCCTATAATTAAGGTCACCGTAAGTTCACACTACAGTTATACACGGTGGTGGTGCTGAAATGGTCACCTAGTTTGCCCCCTCTCCTCTTTTCTGTCTTGAATTTTTGCCAGATCAGATCAAAGCAAATTATTGTAGTGTTCTGCTTTCAAAATGTCTTTTGGGTACTATCCGATTTTTAATAAAACATACTGATATAAAAACTCTACAGAATGGTGCAGTCATTACAGTTTTAACTGTTTATGAAATGTGCCAGGTGATGCGAATTTTCTGGAGCATGGAAGAAGGAGAAAATTTTTCATGTGGGCTAGACTGCAGGGGTGCCTCCTTTTATCTGCTCGATATCTGATTTAGATGCCTCTTTGACGATACTGGTTTTTTAATTCTATGAAAGTTGTGTAGAGAATTAATTGCACAAAGTGCAGCAAGAGAGGTAGTGTTGCTGTAAAAATATTTCCTATGGACTTGTTTTATGAAAATGTAACTTGCGTTGAAGTAGAGCTACAGTCACTGGAAACTTTATTGGGTTTTAGATGGAGTTAGTTTTTAGCTCTTACTGTTTGTTTTGTATGTATATAAAGCAGCAGTTACAGAAGTTGCCTGTAAGTGCATGTGATGGTTTTATTGTGATCATAATTAACATACTAAGAAAATACTTCTACTAGTTCAGTTTAGAGGTTGTGTATTTTACTGATTTTACAGTGATTACTTACAACTTTGAACATCCCTTCAGCCTCTCCCAAAGTTACTATGTTATGAGCTTTTGAGGCCTTTCAAATGCAGACTTCGTTTGACAAATACAGTTGTGCTTCCTTAATTTTGTGGGGTTTTGAGATTTGTGGTGGAGGAGGGCTTTTTCCCTTCAGAAGAGTTTCAAATGTGAGGTCAGTGCCAGTTTGACAGAGACAGTAGCAGTAACTGAAGAGCTCTATGTTCTTCAAACAATGTACTCCTTCCTACATCTTCCCCAGGACCAGTATCTTCTTGAAGAGACTGGACGTCTTCCTGAACATCGGTTTCACTGCAGTATCCATGATAAGGGAAAACTCGCAGGGTTATTTTATATCTGAAGCGCCATGATGTTTCCTAGATGAGAACTGTTACTGTACCTTTTTTGAGGTTTGTGTTTTTTTCATTTTTTTCAAGTGGAACAAATCCAAACAAAAATGAATTGGTTGGTGAGATCATGACAATGTGCAGGCTCATCATTTCTGTCTTAACACCATCCCTAAGGCTGGACCTTATGAAGTTGTGGACTTTTCTCAATACAGGCAGGTTTTGTCAGAAGGTTTCAAAAGTAGTTTGGTGACAGAATTTTTGAACTACCCAACCAAACCCAAGAAGGGAATGTTGCATTAAAGATAAAATAGTGTTTGACACAATTGACAAAATCTGTCACCATCACCCAGCTTCTGCTGAGACAAGGGCCATGACTGAGCTTGCCTCTGGCTGGAAATTGCTGGCAATAAGCACAGGGAGAAGCCTTCATGCCTTGGTCTAGCATGGGGTTTCTGCTTCTTCCTGCCTTCTGTTGGATAGGGCATGTTGGATTCTTAAATTGCAGGGTCACATGCAAACACTGTGGTGTAATAACCCACAGCCCTAATACCACTTAAGGATTTGATAGCTACTTGTATTAATAGCTGGGGTTCCAGACTATACTTAACCTTTCAGATATACTAATTAGTTTTCAATACAATACCTTGTATAAGCTTGCTTCCTGACTGTCTGTTAAAAGCTTAATTTTGTTGCGCAGGTTACGGAGTCTCGTAATCCATTTTAGTTTGTTAAAGCCCTTATGTGCTGAAGTAGCCAGCAGAAAAAACTCACACTTTCTGAAGAGGAGACCTGAAGGAAATCTATTTCTGGTGTTGTTTATTACATCTAGTTTTACTGAAATTTGCAAAACTGAAACAGCTGCTAAATGTTATTTAAATAATGTAATATATTTCTTTTAAAATACGTCATAATATGGAGGGGGGAAAATGTACAGATGTGTAAAATCTGTTGTGTCTTTGGGGATAAAATCTAACATTAAGGGTTGGTTACTGTTATTTGTACAGTTGGTTTTCACTTTAAACGGATGACCAGTTTTTTAAAACTGGGTTGCGTGCCAGTAGTTGAAGTACGGCCATGTAGGGTATGACAGGGTTTGTAACTAGGGGTTTTCAGAGGTGAGGTCATGATAAAATGAAATGAAACTTAAGCAGCAATGTTAATGTCACTAATAAATATATTCCTTTTTCTAGCCTTCCTTTTGCAATGCCTGAATATGAACTGTTTATATTGCCTATGTTTGAAGGAAAATAATTTGTTAAAAGGAATAAAGGGAAGTTACAGTTCTTGTTTTGTTTCTCTGCTGCTTAAGAATATTCACCATATAAACATCTTAATGTTTACATCAGGAGGGTCAGACAGGAGCCATAATGCTGTACTGTATCATTCATTAGCATGCCAAGCCACACAGTGTGGAGATACTTGGAAAAACTGAAAACAGTCTGAAAGTAACAAGTATTTACTTATTACCTGCTCCTTGTAAAATTATGATAACATTATGGTAGTTTCTAACTAACTATGGTAGTTTCATGGAGATTTCTTTAACCATGGAAGAACCTTGTGAGGAAGACCTTCCACAGTGCATCACAGATAAAGATTTCTCATACACCTGTAGCATGCCGATGCTTAAACAAAGAGCACCTAAGCTTTGGCGCACCTGTTTGCACGTTCTGGTGCAGCTCTGGTCCTTCTGTAAAATGATTGAGAGGATGGAGCAACTACCTTAGTAAAGATTAAGGAGTTCAAGGCTCCTCACTTTGGAGACGAGAAAAAGGAGGTATATGTGTGATTGTGGTTTAGCAAATCACAAAGGTAATGTACGTGCTGAATGTGAAACTCGGGTTCACTAGGTCCTGCCGTATTAGGATTAAGATGCACTGTATGTGTTTAACAGAAGTTGTCTTCTGTCTTAATAGAAGATCCGTTTAAAGCAGATGGCAGTAGTTCTTCACACTGCAGTCATGAATTTCTGGCGCTTGCTGCCATAGGAGATGTGGAGACAGCAGTGTCGGCAGGGTCAAAAACAGCTTAGGCACCAGGCCCATAAATAGACACTTAACAGACTTGGAAGGGAGGTGCCCTCTGAATTCCTGCTTACAACACTTGTGGATGCCAGCAAAGAGGCTGCAGGAAAGGCTCATGTGCTCGCTTGAAATAGCCTTTGTTTTTGCTGCTGTCAAAGGCAGAATATCAAGCTGGGTGCATGATACACCTGACCTGGGAGGGTGTCATTTTTCTGGCCCCCTCAGGAGGATATGGTGCAGGCTGTTCTTGAACTCTGACTGTCAGGATAGTTGTTTAAGACTCAGGTCAACCAAACCTTCTTAGAAAAACAGAATCTTTTTCTAAAAAAGAAAGTGCTTCCTTACCCTGTGTAGAAGTTCTGCTGTGGGAAGTGGATCTCACTGAGTGCAGAAAGCAAAAGATACAGAAATTATTCTGTCCACATCCATCCTGTGAGAAAAATTCCCCTTTCCCTGACCCAGCGAGCAATCTCACCCCGTTCAGGAGGACGCAAACATTTCAAGGTGCAACTATGTGATATGGTGCAATACTTGGAGCTACTCGGATGTGAACACTTCTCCCTGGCTACCCTGCCCCCATTTGGTCTTCTCCATACCTTTGTGGCTGTTGGTGTCTCTGACTGGCTGTTCCTGGGTGGATGTGACAGTGTCTCTTCCTGGTGAGTCTCAGGGTTTCAGATGAAGGAACAGCACATATCCTGAGTGCCCTGGGATGGAAGGATTGTTGTCACTGGCAAAGTTGTTCTGCTCTCAGAAGAGTTAGGATGAGGGAGAAACAAGATACTTGTTTCAAAATAGTTTAATAGCAAGGTTTCAGTTTCGTTCTTTTCTGTGGGAGTGCTGGCAGGCTGTAGGAAAGATTGTGTTCTTGCATGTAGAAGGAGCAACAACAGAGATCAGAATTCCCTTTCTCTATTTTCCTTCCTGTATTCTCTGTTGAGCTTTCTTATATGATAACACTGTTATTTAAATCCTTGCTTTAATGCAAACGTGATATAAGTAGGATGCACTGGCTGAAATTTTTATGACTAAACAAAACAATTTTATAAAAAAATGTAGTTAGACTGCGTTCTCATTTGTCAAACCCCCAGTGCTTTATTTAAAAAATGATTTCCCAGCCAGGTCAGGGCATCTTCATTCATTTGACTGAATCATGGTCACATGGTCTATGTGGCATTGATTTGAAATGTGAGACCCGAGATAGGGTCTGGCATGTCTTAAAAGTTGGCTTGCGTTCCCATAGGTCTTTGATTCTGCAGATTTTTTATTGAAATACTTCATGTATGTTCCTGAAATAGGTTTAACCTTTCATCCATTATATTTTCTCTAATCTCTACAATACTCTATTAAGAGTACAGTCAGCCCTCTTCCACTTCACGCCCCACAGATAGCGGCTTCACATCTTCGCGGTGTGATTTTTCAGCTATTAAGAAGACCTGTTTCAGGACTGCACATATGCAACCAGACATGCGTGAATATTCAAATTAGACAGTCATGAATATTCCAATCAGCCCCCATGCTGTGCTGCACGGACCATGAGTGCACTGCTCTGCCCGCAGTGAGCCACGCCGGCCTCACTCTGCCCCTCTGCTCTGGGCCGTGCTGGCCCCCCTTCCCCTCCCCTTGGCTCCATGCTAGCTCCCCTCGCTCCTCTTGGCTCCGCTCGGGGCCGCCGGGACAGCAGCGTGGGTGGCTCCCCACACCGATGTCCCTGGCCGAGCGGAAAAGGGTTTTTTTCTGGCGTGAGGTGGCCGTTGGTGCTGGGAAGTGCCGACACAAACACCAATACACAACAAAGCAGTGCCAAAACAGTGCCTGAGTGCTGGGGGTTGGTGTGAGGTTGCGGGCCAAATTTGCATAGTAATGAGCTGCCATTCTACGCAGACAGAGGGCTTCGTGGGAGATGAACAAGACCCACGGTACCATGGTATAGTAGACCCGACTATATTGTGAGTAGCTTGGTTCCCTATTCCTTAAGAGATGTTAATTTCTTGAAGTTTTGTGCAGGTTGCATAAAAGAGAGATACAGTGATCCCCCATTACTTGTGGGCTGCTGGGTCTGGGCCTCCTTGAGCAAGTCGTGGGATCCGCAAAGATAGCAATCCCACTACGTAGTCGAGTACGCCATGCCCGTAGCTGCGCCCCCTCCCCTAAGAAGGTTTGGAGGACAGTCCTGAGAGCGGGGCTTGTTTCAGATGTCTGGCTGTGCTCTGCCAGGGCGGGGGGGTGAGCGATGGGTGCTGGCACCGCGGCAGTGGGAGGAGTCCCGGCGTCATGGCAGCGTGGGTTGTCCTGGTGCCGCATGAGCGGTGAGGCGGGCAGCCGATCAGACTGAGGTTGCAGTAGGTTCTGCGCAGGGGCCAGGTCCCACAACTTGCTGGAAAATGAACAGCGAGTACGGGATCTCACAAACTACGGATTGCGACTATGTGGAGGATCACTGTATTTTCTTTTATCCCTCTATAAATAGAAGACTGCAGTAGCAGTTTGGGGAAGCCATGCATCTGACTCAAGGCAAGGATCCCGAGGAAAGAGACTTCATGGCTTTGGAGTTTTCTTTGTTTGTGGAACTTTCTCAGCCTTGTCCTGTAGCAGATTGCTAGCTGATGAGTTTATTACAGCTTTCTTACTGCATGCAGGACTAGGGTTTGGCAGTGACTGTGAGACTTGGATTTTCATAAAGTCCCCGATGTGATGTGATTCTTTTTCGGGACCATAACTTGATTTGCAGTTCACTTTAATTGTAATTTGTGCAGTTTTAATTGTGTTTCTTGAGGATTCATGCTGAGCTAGTCTCAGCTAGGGCTTTGCACTGAGCATAAATCTTTCAAAGAGAGTGCTGCCTCTCTAAACATCTGCACTACAATAAATGAGATGAGCATGGGGGTGGAGGCAATAAAGAAAAAACATTTTCTGCCCTTTTTTGTTGAGAGGAAGCTCAACTGTGAAGAGGCATTGCATCATGAGCTCTGATGAAAGACCAGCCATTCCTCTTGGGAAAATGAAAGCACTTGCCTCATTTCCCTCTTGCTGGCAGCTGTTGCTTAGGAATTTCTTTTGAGAATTAAATGCTGCCTGGGTTGACTTGAGAAATGGCTTCAATACAAATGGCTGCCAGTGGTGTACACTGTGTAAGTGTTGGGAAAAAGTTAATAGCTCCAACTAGAATTAGTGCTTTAGACCTTATCTATATTGATTTTGATGTATTTGACCTGAGATTAGTTTTTGTCTTTCTTACCGTGCTGGATATGAGAAAGTAGCAGATTACATGAGGAGAAGGGAGTGGAAGGAGAACAGGAGTTCTGATGAGGAAAACACTTGGGCTGGGAAGAGAAACATGGCAGACATTACTGAGAATATCGTTTGTCTGAGTAATGGAAGAGTCACACTTAACTCAGGTTCAGTTCCATATATTTCATTTTATTTCTACAAAAAATAACATCGAACTGTTATTGTATTGTTTTGCAAAGAAAGTTCATTGTTTGAAGCAAAATTGCCATTGTTAAGCCCAGCCATGTCTAGGTCTTGGCTGACAGAAGATACAGTCTGAACTGCTCTGCTGGTTGTACTTACACAGTGAACCCCCGTTACTCGTGGGCTGTTGGGTCTGGTCCGCCTCCCACGAGTTGTGAAATCTGCAAAGATAGCGAACCCACTACGTAGTCAAGTATGCAATGCCCGTAGCCACGCCCCCTCCCCATGTAAGGTCGGGGAGAGGGTGGGTCCTGGAAGCGAGGCTTGTTTCTGATGTCTGGCTGTGCTCCACCGAGGCGGGCGAGCGCCAAGGACGGGACCGGCACGGGGCGGGGGGTGAGTGCCGGTGCTATGAGCCGCAGCACGTGAGCGGGACGGGGACGGGATTGGGGCGGAGATGCACCGCGGCAAACAAGCGAGCAGGATGGGGGTGCGCTGCGAGTGGCGGAGCTGGGGGCCGATCAGACTGAGGTCGCGGTAGGTTCTGCGCACGCGCCGAAGTTGCAGAGCTCGCGGAAAAATCACCCGGAAATACTGAAGCTCGCAAATAGCGGACCACGAATACGCGAGGGCTCACTGTATTTCACTCTGGTGCTGTGACATATGCAAGGATCTGTAGTTAGAAAACTTATCACCAGGCCTGACTTTTGAAGAAAGACATTTTCACGGTTCCTGGCATGCAGGCTTTGTGAGGTGTGCATGCTGAGCATTTTGTAGGAAGCTGGAGATGAATCAGCTGAATCTGAAATGGCCTGGAGATGAGTCGTGCTCCCCTCATACCTGAGCAGTGCTCTGACTGCGAGAAGCTGTGCCAGAGCTATGACAGATCTCACCTCCAATATGCTCTGGCTCTTTTGTATAAAACAGCTAACTTCGGAGTAATTGCTTTCCCAGTAGTCCCACCCTGTGCAGGTGTGGCTTCAACCACTCGATGTCCTTTAGTAGCAGGTTGGTAGACATGAATTAATTACTGCTGTTACTCTGCTGTTGTATTGGATGACTCAAGGTCTTCAGGAGTAATACATTTACCTGCTGAGATAACAAAGTGGAATTTAATCTGCTAGACATTAGTTAGCAGAGGATGACTTCTTTTAGTGGGTCCTGTTATGAAAGACCTGTTATTTTTTGTGGAAAATGAGTTTGCTAAGTCTTCCTCCACCCACCTAAGTATGCTGGTGAAAGAAGACTTACATGTTTTAGCTTCTAACATGGCTAGACAAAGCAGTGTGGCAAAATTTAAGTGCCAGTGTAAATTGATAGCAATTTGATTTCCAGAAAAATTGGAGAAAAAACCCAACCTGTATAACATCTCATCAGCTTCTCTTTGCATGTTGGTTGAGTAAAATCAAGAAAATTAAAATGCACAGGTGCCTCAAATCTTTGTGTTCTGCTAAATGATACTCACTGAGAGCAGCTGACTCAGTGAATCATGGTGGGCTGAGGCTTTCTTGTTCATAATGAACTCAGTGAGATGTTTCCTTGTTGGCTTTCACTTGACAGCCGTCATGTGGGACTTACTGTCTCTGCAGTCTGTGTGACAGCAATGTGATTTTCTGTAAATCCTGTTGTCTAGTTAGTGAGGAGTTTGTTTCCTTGATTGAAGGGCCCTGATGTGAGCAGTTGGAGTGCTTTGAGCTTTTGTTTGGGAGTAGGAGGGTATCTCCAGATGAATTCAGGAAGATCTCATGCTTAGATTTCTAGTGGCTTCAAGTTGTTTTGTCTCCTGGGATGCATGTCTTCAGTGTTCACTGTCTGTTATCTTGATGGTCAAAGATGGTGGACTAGGATCAAAATGATGATTGAGGTAAAGAGTGTTCCTGCTCATTGTGTGTAGCATTTTTCTTGAATGATTTTGAGTCTATTAATTTATGTTTTAATGCATGTAGTCCCTTCTTTGTATTCAGTTCATAGGTTTGGATCATTTGCATGTTGTTAAAATTACTTGAGGCACAGGCTTGGTTGTTTTGAAAATGAGTTATAGCTACATTTGTTGAGAGTAAACTACAAGAAGGAGGTAACCTCAGCTTTTGTGTAAACACAAAGATGTGTTTCCTGTGTGCTTAATTAAGCTCTGCCAAATTTGCCCAGCCTCTAGCGCCAACGCAAGAAGGCAGAAATTTCTGTGGGATGTACAAGTATGGAATCACATCTGACTCGGTTGAGGGAATGACAGCTGCCCTGGTGATGCCCTGTGACCCACAGTTCTGTAGTGGAGCCGCCCCTGAGATTGTTGACCACAAGGCATCACACGAGCAAGTCTATTGGAAATTAACTTGCTTGGGTGCTCTGCCTGGTTTTTGCTCATCGTGCCTGGCCCCATGGCAATCTCCAGGACTAGAGTGATCTCATGGGGTTGTGTAATTTCTAACCAGATCAATTTTCTATCACTTTGGTATAAAACTGTGTCATCTTGGGAGAACAGAAATGTATATGAAGTCTTGTATATGAAAATAGGAAAAAGTTTCTTGCTGTCTGTTCATACTTACTAATTCACCACGATTTGGGATTTTCTTCTTTTGGTGGTTTGTTTTTCTTTTTTAAAAAATATGTGTAATGCATACAGGTCGTTTCTTAGCTGTCAGCCCCATGAGCTTACCCTATGCTGTTGCAATTAAAGACAATGGGTTCTTTTTGTCATCTGCAGTTATTAAAAGTCCCTTTTGTGAAATTAAACCTTGAGGTGCTCAGACATTAATGTGAAGGGGTTGGTTGGTTGTTTATTATTTCTTCTTAAACAAAGGTTGAGGTTTGAACACAGGAAAGGTGAGTTTTATCCTCTTTCCTGGTTAGTGTTTTTGTGTGCTGATAGTGGATGCTGTGGGTGACTTGAGCAGTCAGCTCCAAAGGATAGGTACCTGCTTGAAAAATTAGAAATGAATTAAAAATAAATACTAAAACTGAGGTATCCATTATCATGAGGTATCAATAGTGTTTACAGATTGGAGAGGTATAAACTCAACTCTGAGAGATGACCCTTGGCTGTTATCGCTGTGAAGGGGTTTGTCTGAACTAGTCAGCATGGATTTAGGAGAGGTAGGTCTTGCCTGACCAACCTGATCTCCTTTTACAATCTGGTGACTCGCCTGGTTGACAAAAAAAAAAGGCTGTGGATGTTGTGTACTTGGATCTTAGCAAAGCCTTTGACACGGTTTCACATGGTAAGCTTCAGGAGAAACTCTTAGAGCATGGACTGGACAGAAGCATTTTATGTTGGGTTAGGAATTGGTTGGATGGACGAGCTCAGAGAGTGTTGGTGAATGGTGCCACATCCAGCTGGCAGCCAGTCACTAGTGGAGTCCCACAGGGATCAGTGCTGGGCTCAGCACTATTCAACATCTTTATTGATGATATGGACAAGGGAATTGAGTTCATCATCAGAAAGTCACAGAATCACAGAATATTATGAGTTGGAAGGGACCCACAAGGATCATCTAGTCCAACTCACCATCTAGCACCCGTAAGGAGACCGAGAGCACATCGCAGAGCATAACACCAACCTAGATCCCTCACAGTCTAGCAGGCCACTCCGAGCCGGAAGGGGCCCAACGTCATCCAGCCCTACACCTCCCTGCTAGACCATGTCACTAAGCTCCTCGTCCAGTCTTCTCTTAAACACCTCCAGGGATGGTGACTCCACCACCTCCCTGGGCAGCCCATTCCAATATGCGATTACTCTCTCTGTGAAAAACCGCTTCCTGATGTTAAGATTGAACCTCCCCTGGCGTAGCTTGAGGCCGTGCCCTCTCGTTCTGGTGTCGTCAGCCTGGAAGAAGAGGTCCACACCCATCTGGCTGCAACCTCCCCGCAGGTAGTTGTACACAGCAATGAGGTCCCCTCTGAGCCTCCTCTTTTCCAGGCTGAACAGTCCCAGTTCCTGTAGACGCTCCTCATAGGGCCTACCCTCCAGTCCATTCACCATCCTCGTTGCCCTTCTCTGGAC
>WEKX01002683.1:69719-88657 GCA_013390025.1 Pitta sordida | reverse complement strand
AAGTCTCTGACTACCTCCTCTTGGAATACAAGGGGGTTATCCTGCACCCCAGCTCCCTCCATGCCACCGCTGGTCCAGTTGTCCTGCGGACAGTTTGTTTTGCTATTAAAAACAGAGGCAAAGTGTGCATTAAGTATTTCTGCTTTCTCCTCGTCTTTGGTTACTATATTGCCCTCTGCATCCAATAGGGAGTGGAGGGTGTTACTGCCTTTCTTTTTACTGTTAATGTACTTATAGAAACTTTTCTTATTGTCCTTGACAGAGACAGCTAGGTTGAGCTCTGCCTGGGCTTTCGCCTCTCTGGTTTGTAGATGTCTGCAGATGATACCAAGCTGGGGGCAAATGTTGAACTGCCAGAGGGTAGGAGGGCCCTTCAGAGGGACCCTGACAGACTAGAGAAATGGGCAGACTTCAATAATATGAGATTTAACAAGTCTAAGTACCGGGTTCTTCACTTTGGGCATAACAATCCCAGGCATCACTATCAACTGGGGAATGAGTGGCTGGAGAGTGGTGAAATGGAGAGGGAGTTGTATTTCGCTGGTGTTGCTTTTCCTCTCAGTTTCCTTAGCTGTGAAATAAATGTATGTTCCCTGTGCTATGTGATAAATCAGTATCTGAGCCCACATCAGAATTCAAGGTTTCTGGTTTCCAGTTCTCCGTTCAGACCACACCTTTCTTTTTATAGCTATGGGAAAAAAGTCTGCTCCAGCGTGTCATTTAGTGAAATGCCATATAGGAAAAGCAAAACTAAGCCCAAAAAAGCTAAAAGTAGCTGATTTTAAATTAGGAGACAGAAAAGGTTCTGTAGACTCTTTCTGGCAAATGGAAACTTCCAGTGCGAGAGCAGATGTGCTCATCCTTGAGATTGTTTGGCAGACTGAAGTGTCGGCAAAGGTGTGTGCTGAGTGGTGTCCAGTGAGGTGTGATACAGGACTTACTACTGAAGTCAGGGAGTTTCTTTCTCAGGATAAGCTCTGCTGGGATGTGCTTGTGAGGACAGATGGAACACTGCAACTCAGCGGTTTGTAGAGTGAATGTGTTCAGATGTTCTTTGAAAGCATCAAGGTTCTTCAAAGCTTCTCCTTTTCCAAGTCTTAAATCATTAAAGCTGAGAGCTGAAACTCTTTCATACTATATATGGCATTTGTGCTAGTGGTAGAAACTGGAGTGTATTTATAACACTGGTTTGCTGCAGGAATATGGGTTAGGAACAAATGTTTGTTTGGAAAAAATCCAATTCCAGGGATTTGTTTTACTGCAACCTCATAAAAGCAACAGTTGAAAAAATCTAAATAGGGCCTTCCCTGTGGAAAAAAACATGAAATTGGTGTGATAGCATGTATTAGGAGAGTTACTTGTGATGGTTCACGTAGTAGGCAGTGACCCAGTGTGTAACATAGTGTGTATCACGCTGGAATTCAGGGATGCTGTTGCATTGTTGCCACATGCTAGGATTGTTGGTGTCACTTGTTAGTACATCCTGCTATTTTCATATGTACCATTAATATGTTCAGTTATACCTATTTGCACGCCAAGTAATATTTCATGAAAATTGTAACAGTTCTCCTAACACTGTGGCATGGCATTGGCATGAACAAATCAAGCCAGAAAATGAGCTGAGCTGTTTTGCATACTGCTGCAAAATATTTGAATGAAAACAGCAAGCAAAAAAATGAACACAAGTATATTTTTAGTGTGTTGATTTAACCATCTCCCTTCAGTCCAAGTGTGCTGTTTGATTTGCTTGACGTGTTAGTCTTTTCTGTTGTTGCACAGGTAATTACTGTTAGGTTAAACCTCTGTTGAATAATTACTATTTGGACTAAGAATGTTCATATCCAGACTCATAAAATAACTGTTTTTATTTTGTTTTTAAAACCATTCTCTTCTTTGTTTTTGAAGGATGTTCAGAAGGAGAGAGAACCGCATCTTTATCTCAGTAAAGAAGAAGTTAAAGAGAAGATACAAAGCTATAATTCATCTGTCACTGATAAATTAAAGATGACCTTGGTAAGTTTTGCATAGAATTCCTGTAATTTTTCATAGGAGCAATTGAACTGTAACTTGGTAGCACATCATTTTATTCTTAGCATCTTACATATGAAACTGTCTCTGTTTTAATGATTTTGTAAGAGAATTATCCTTAGATTATGGAAATTACCTCTCACATCTGAAGTGTTTTTATTCATGTAACTCTTTTATATGAATCAAAACAAACTCTAGTGAAAACAAATTGATGTAATTTGAAATGTGTTTAAGATGAACTGTTAACTTAGTTGACGCTAAGAAGTAAATTTGTTAGGTGAGAAGATTGGGATGGTAAAAATGAAGATGTATTTACCTTGTTTGTGTAGATGAATTTTTGTCAGGCATCTCTCTGCTCAAGATGCTCAACCAATGAGAAAAGTTAAAATGGGCATTAGTTATTACAAGGGACTTCATTTTCAGAGTACTTGTATAGGTTTTCAGGACAAGGAGACTTCCCTCCCCCTGCCCTCGGGACACAAACAAGATGGACTGGAATACATAAAACTTCTCATTGCCAAGGGTTATGAACCAAGTCAAATACTCAGCCCAGCCCACTGAACACCATAC
Organism: Pitta sordida; assembly: GCA_013390025.1. Lineage (NCBI taxonomy): Eukaryota > Metazoa > Chordata > Aves > Passeriformes > Pittidae > Pitta > Pitta sordida. Next base: position 86,059 of record WEKX01002683.1, on the reverse strand, counting down.
TAATAAAATTCACATCTATCTGCTTAGCAAACACTTATTCAGTTGTTACACTGTCCAGATTTTCTAATACATAATATATTCCTGTGGGTGTATATGGAAATTCCGAAATTCCATTATATCCTAAATCATGTAAGTATTACCATGTACTGAAAAAAATTTGTCTTTGCATGTGGATCAGGATCTACTGTGCTCAAAACCAGGTTGTCAGAAGTTTTCTAGCTCAGTGAAGTGTGATTGGTTTTGTCTTTCAGAAGCCACTGGAATAAATAATTTCATGTGTTGATTAGATTGGCATTTATTCTGTTGGGGTTTTTTTCCCTAATTGCAACAGGATTTGATCATCTGCAGGCCTTAAGATAAACTGACCAGCACAGTTAAAATGTGGGAGATAATTTCTGTATTTCTGCACAAAGTCTGTTGCTAGAGATGAGTATTAACAGTCACTTTCACGTCATAGTTCTCCCGTATGTAAAAAGTTATCACTAGTTTGTCATACCTTTTTCTTGATGAGGTCCTACCATTAAACAGTTGTTAGTCAGAAAAAATTAATATTCAGTAGTTACTAATATTCAGCAGATATACCAGAATAACTGAATAGTGAAACAATACCTTTCCTATGAGGCGTCATGTATTGCAGTGGCATTTAAATTCTGTGTACTGCGAGTGTTTAATCTGCTGCTCCACTGTTGTTCCACAGCTGGTCATTGATAATTTTAACTGTTCAGTACTTTCCTCCTGTTGCAGAACTCGAATGGGATTTACACTGGCTTCATCAAAGTCCAGATGGAACTATGCAGACCGATCACTGTGCAGTCTTCCCAGAGCCAGGGGAGATGTGCTCGCAGCAATAATGAAACTGCTTTTTACTTGCCAGAGGGCTGCGTGAACACCCTTCACATCAGCAGCACCAATACTGTTCGTGAGGTTATTGAGGCCTTGCTCAAAAAGTTCTTTGTGGCTGACAACCCTGCCAAGTTTGCACTTTATAAACGCTGTCACAAGGAAGATCAAGGTATAAGCTAAGCTTGTGGCATTTGGGTAGTGGAGAGGTTTGGGGAGGAAGTTGTGCTATAGCAATACTTGAAATAAGCCCAGGTGGAAGAACTCAGATGAAGGGAGGTGACAACCTCACTGTCTTTTTTTCCTTATTAAAAGTAGCATGTGTAAGAGAGTAAATGGTTTGGGGATGCTTCAGGATAATTCCCCAAAACAGTCGCCTATTAAAACACACATACGGGTCTCCTGAGCCTTGAAGTCTATTTTATTTTACGTCCCTTATAAGGCTCTGAATTTCAGCTAACCTGATACACTGCAGATTTGTGAGATTAAATTACAGGATAGATTTTTGAAAGGAGAAACCCTGGTGTCTGAGAAGCCTGATTTTGTTGTATTCCGTGATTGGAAATACAAGAAAATGGAAAAAGTGTTTTTAGGGAAAAGTGCATTTTGCCAATATTGTGTTCTTCCACTTAGAATCCACCTTCTTCTGTGGACACTGAGAGCAGTTTTCAGTTCAGATGTTTCTGGCTGTCAGTCAGACCAACCGTGTCAGGCAGGTTAAGTTGTCCTTTAGTCTTTATGTGTGAGATTTTTAAGTGGAATAGGGATCAGAATGTTCATACCAGCTCTGTTGTCTTAAATGCTTGGATATAGCAACAGATGTGGATTATGTTTTTTGTGTTGTTGTTTTTCCCTGTTCCTTCGTATATTCCCATGGTGTACTGTGTTGACTGGAGGCCGTTTCATTCCAATGTGAATGCAGCATTGCACTGTCACCATGAGTCACCTGCTCAGCTCCTCCCTGAGACTCATTTGCTCAAAACCATTGTGTAGACTAATAGGTACAGTGTGTAATTTCTGTGGCTACACATGCCTATCTCTGGAATTTTCTAAATTAGCTAGTGTTAGGCATTCCACGTGTTTGAAACATGATTAGTACAGATGATAATTGCTGTGATTTCCTTCTCCTGCAGTTTATACATGCAAGCTGTCAGACAGAGAACATCCCCTGTACCTGCGCTTGGTGGCAGGCCCCAGAACAGAAATGCTCAGTTTTGTTCTACGTGAGCATGAAACTGGAGAAGTCATGGTATGTCACACCTGTGCTGGCTCTGTGTGCTTGTGTAACTTCATGGATGGTTGGGCTTCTCTTTGATCTGTCCTGACAAGACAATCCACTTTCAGGAAGCAGATTTTTGGGTTTTTTTCTTGTTATTTTACTTTGTGACTTGTGTAAGCATTTCCTTTGTGGTTAGACTGACCTGTTGTTACTTGCAGGACAAAAAACAGCTTAAAAAGAGTAAAACGTTTTTAGGCTCCCTAAGATGTGCAAGAAAGGTGCCCAATTAATACTGATTTAAATTATTTTGTGTGTTTTATTTAAAAATACTGTATATATAAATGATTTGTGTATTTTCTGTTCATCTTATCCATTCTTTTCTCTTTTTGTCGTTCCAGTGGGAAGCTTTTAGTATTCCCGAACTGCAAAACTTCTTGCGCATACTGGACAAAGAGGAGAATGACCAACTGCAAATCTTAAAGAACCGTTACGCAGCTTACAGGGGCAAACTTGAAGAAGCCCTTCGTGGGGTGTTGAAACCTGGTTAGAAGGGGGCCAAAGGACACTCAGGAAAAATGCTACCAAATGTCAATATAACCTGCCAAACCCAACATACAGAGAGCAGCAGAGAGTAGTTTTCTTTATTCTGAAGACTGTTTTGTGATGCCAGGGTACCTGAATTTTGCTATACAATTAGATCCATAAGCCAGGTCACTTAGCATCTTGCACCCACCAGTAAGGGATTCTGCATGTTTGTACATCGGTTTGCAATCCTCTGTGTTCCTGGAGACCTTTCCAAGTTATCTTGGTGCAAGCTGTGAAACTGTAAGCAATTTTCTGGGATGCTATGAAATAAGATTTTTTTTTTCTTCTTTGCTTAATGGTAGCTTTACAAGTAAGGATGTGCAAATTGATGGGTTAAAAAATTATTAAAACCATCTGGATGAGAATTAGTTGGAGCACTCTCTTTCAGATGAAATTGATTTGCACTATCTTTCTGTTTTCAAATAGTTACTGTATAATTTGTGAGAGAACTGTTATAGGTGGAAGACCCATGAGATCTTGTGGTTTATACTGTGAAATTTGTGGAAGGCTTTAAAGTGGTCTTTCTGGAGAAGGTAAAGAGAAAGTTGAAGGTAAGAGTTGAGGGAGGAGAAGTGTAATGGCTGACGGGAGGGCTGGTTTTAAATGGAAATAGTATTTACACAGAGCAAAGTTAAAATACTAATTCTACAAGGTTAAAGTTTTAGGACGTTGTAATATTGTGACTAAGTTGTATGGTTTTTAACTGCGTAAATCCACACTGGAAAAGAAAGAGAATAGAAATAGTGGGAAGGAATGAGAAGCAAAAGCTAAGTAAGAATGGAAGTGGAGCTGCACATACAAGTCATTGTTGGAGAAGCTGGCTCCATAAACGCATAGTGGGAGTTTGAAAAGTGCAGCAAAGCTAAAAAGCTGCTTACTTGAATTCTGAAAAACGGTCCATGTCTCAGATAACTCTGTGAGAAATACCCATCGAGTGAGTGTTCAGACATAAGCTACAACTGCAGATGCATTTGGTCTTTATTGGAAGTCAGATCTTTCCTCTGGCTCAGCAATCCATTTTTAGGCTGGATAATTTTGAATTTTCATACCTGAAAGGCAGAAGTAGCTTTCTCTGTTTCTTTGTTTTTTAAAGGCTCAGTTAGGCAAGAAAATAAAATTTCCTGTTCACATTTCCAGCTCAGCAGAAAATGAACATTTATTGTCTGTGTTGATGACTGAGCTTAATAACTCTCATGTTTAGTAATTCAGAAGGTTTTTCCCTTACGGTTTTTAAACTCTTAATTGAAAAACTGATTACCAAATTCTGCAGACTGCTGATTTACTTGATTTAAAAGTAGGAAAAATGTAGCAAGGAAACTTTTTACTTTATTGTAAATATAATTGTTGTTCTTTCAGAGTTATTTATCTAAAAAAGCACGTTCAGAAGAAACCAAAGAAGTGGGTGTGCAATAGAAGCATGAGGCGGATTTGAGTGACTGATACTTCAGTCATTATCATGCCAGAGAGGAAATGAGTTATATACTGGGGGGTGGGGGAGTACTTATAATTGAAGTGCAGCAGAAGGTGGTGAGGTTTTTTTCTCCTCTATTCTCGTTTGTTTTAAATTCCCAAGGAACTGTTAAAACTTTGGTGACATCTATTGGATACTGTGTGAAACTCCAAGAAGCTTCTGTCCTTCCCCTTAATTTGATGTAATTGTGCCTTTGTTGCCTTTCCTTGTTAAGATTTTTTCAAAACTCCTCACAGATTTCTTTCAGTAAAAAGAATTTTCAAGCTTAAGAGACAATCGTAATGTTTCAAAGGGTTAAGAGAAATTAAGAGTAGGACTAATGATAAAGTATATATATGGCATATCTTGTTTGTTTTTTTTATTTCACATGTAACATTATAGTGCATGTGTGAGTTAGTAACATTATCCTCAAGTGAGACACTTTATAATGGTTCAGGGAATGCTTTTGTGTTTTGTTACAATTTGTTTTTCTAGGAATGCAGCAGCATGTGGTGGGTATTCTGTTAAGATCTATTTAATTTATGTATCTGCCCATAGCTATGTAATCATTACATAATCACTGTCAATATTGAACCATTTGTTGTTCAGTTTTAAACACTGTTTGAGTTTAAAAGTGGAGTATAAAAATATGTGAATTTTGGTTTTACTTGAACTAAACTATCAGTCCTTTTAAGTAGGCACATCTGCATTTACTTTAGCCAAAAACCTCAATCAGTGTTGTATGCACTATAAGTCTTGATTTGGGGCGGAGGGGATGGGGGTGGGGGACCAAAATAAACTTATATTTTAATTTTGTCTTAGTCCACAGTTAATTATTGTAAGATGTCATTAATTTTTTTTGTCGTTGTTCTGCATTTCTACACACTGGCAATTACAGCAGCTTTAATTTAAAAGAAATGGCCATGCCTTGTCAGTTGTTGGTTTTGTTGGGTTTTTTTTAAATTTTAGCATCAAATTGAACTGTCAAAGCTTTTGTTGCAGAACTGCTTTCATGTCATTATATGATGGTACCAGAATGATTAAATGATAGGGGGAGGGAGACTGCAGGGAAACATGAAAATTTATGTCTTCAAATACAAACATTTAAACTATTTATAATTTTGACAAGCTTAGTTTTATTTTTGTAGGGAAATTTTTATTCCCCTTAAAGTTATTACTGAAATGGTAAAGAAGTGATGGTTCCATTATTAAAGTTGAAGTTGACAATGCTCGGTTACATGGTGTGTGTTTGGTTTTTCCTTTACCCAGTGCTGGTGTTGTGATGCCTTTGAGGCCGAATGGATTTCCTTACACAGCAGCAGCGAGTCCCCTGGGCAGACACAGCTGCCTCAAGGGTACACTGAGGGTGGCCTGGAAGAAGAGGCAGGGAGCCAAGGGCAGCGGGGTGCAGGACTTTCCTATCCCCTCGTGGAGCCAACTCCCCCACAGAGGGAGCACAGCCGTGGGCACACAGTGGTGCTGGGTGGGTGAGTGGTTTCCTTCTTTAAAAAAACACCCCACAGAAATGAGGCAAATACAGCAAAGCTGGAGGTGATCCCCTGGCTCTCCCTCCTCAGGAAACACATTTCATTCCTTTTTAATGACATTGTAGTGGTTTAATTTTCTGGTACTTATTTTGTGTTTTTAAAGAATGGTGTATTTATTCCTCCCCAGTTGAGCTGTTTGCTTTGGTCTCTGTGGTGCTTCCCTGGGCACTGCAGCCCTGCAGCAGAGGAGACGGTGGTGGCTCAGCCAGTGCTGTGAAGGCGGCTTTATGTGAGCCATTGCAGCTTGGTATGTGAAACAACCACACTGGCTGTGTATGCACTTGGTAACACCTGGTAATAGCAAATACTCCAGCACTCACCCAGGGTGAGATCTGATAAAAGGCCTTGAAGATACTCAGGTCAGCAAAGTTGACTCTGGGCTCATGTCTCTGCCTACAGCACTTATGTACTACTAGAAATACAACTTGGCAAAAGAAACCTTATGTGTTTTGGCTGGTTCAGGAACAGAATCATCCAACTGGATAGAAAGCAAAAAGAGTAAGTTTAAAATTTGCATAGTTCCCCAAACCGTATTTTTAGAGCAGCTTGGAATATGAAAGAATTTTTCACTGTAGTACAAAACCTCTCCTTAGCTACCCCTGGAATTCATCTTGGTTGCCTGCCACCAAGAGGTAGCAAAATGGTAGGTGCAGGAGCCTTAGAGAAGGTGGGAAGCAGCAGGCTCATGTTGTGCATATTTCCAGTAACTCTTACCCCGGAGTGTGACCGAAGCAGGGACTGTGGTGAAAGTGACGCCAAATAGAGGAGACACACTGTGATCTGTGGTTTAGAACACAGGTATATGCTGTTAACTGAGGCCTTACCTGTTCCAGAGGAATTGTTTTCCTCTTGCTGTATAAATGGATAAGAGGTTCCTGCAGTAGCTAATAGGCAACTCCTAGTCCGGAGCAGTTTGGACACCCAGCCTCACTGCTGGTGCTACTTTTGTGGTGCTTTTCAAGGACATGTTTGAAAGACACCTTCTTATGTTGTGCGTTGCTGAGGGGAGAGGTTAGGGTTAGCTGAAATTAGAAGGGCTTTCAGTTGCAACAGTGTAGGCTCTTCCTCTACAACAGGCAGTGTTTTGCAGAATGTATTTTAAATACAAGGATTAATCCTGCAGATGCTCAGTGTTGCCAAATCTAACACCTGTCATGATGCTGTATAAAGTACTGTCCTGGTTCTATTTTTCATGAGTGTATTTTCCATATGAATAAGGATATTACAGACAAGTAGAGTTCTGGTTTGCCTTCACTGTACCACAACTACCCCTGAGAGCAGTCAAGTGTGTAACCCCCTGGAACTTCATTTATAAACCTAAATATAGCATCATAGCCTTGCACATAGCATGAGAGAAAATAGCAGTACAAGTGTAAGATTTCTCTCTTTAAATACAGAATCTGGTATGTGATCAGAAATTTCAGCTGTTTCCAACATGCCTTGAGAGGCTTTAGAATAGCAGTGTATTTTATGACACCAAAGTTCAGCCTCTTGTTTTTTATCAGGCAAAGTTGTTCTATTGGAACAGTGTCTCACAAGTTCTCCCTTCAGATAAACAGGTGCTTTCCAAATGCCAGTAATCTCAGACAGTTCTTTTAATGCAGATTTGTCAACTGGTGTTTTCAGAATCCATCCTCCTTACTCCAACATTTTGCCATAGATGTACTTTAGTAGATGTTAGACACTTTCATATCTGTTCCCTGCCTTGGCCCCTGAATGAAGTATGTAACACCGTCCATTTCTTTTTCTCTAACAGGTGACTCCTTCAGCCTTGTAACAACAATTTTTTTCACAATCATGGCTTGTTCTTAGAAATTAACAACCAAGGAGATGGCAAACTTCCAGGACTCTGAGGATAAGTGTCACTTAATGGTAGTGATTTTTTTTGAGGACGATGGGAAGCTTGGTAATATAGAGTTGCCTTTTCTTGTGGTGCTACAGTAAACTATAGTTTTTATAAGCTGAAACATCAAAAGAAATACAAGCAACATTGTTTCAAGCAATTCATAAATATTTTTGTCTACTTAATGGAAGGCAGCTACCTCCTTGCTGAAGGAGAAATGAAACTAATACCGCATGGTTAAGTAGAAATGCAAGTAGAATGCAGAAATACTTGTTTCAGTAGCTTGTGAAAGCCTCAGTCTTAAATAGGGTAAAAGGTGTATCAAATCACCTTCCTCTATAGTTCAGAAATATTACATATAGAGTTTTAAACAGAATCATCCAAGGACTTCAACTCTAACAGGGATTGAGGTGAGTAAGTAGCACTTCTCTTATTGCTGCTCACAGTTCCCTTTTTGGAAAAAGCCTTATGTAGGATTTTATTCTTCCTCTTTCCCCTTAAAGAGGAAAACTTTAAGGGGAAAACATCCTGCTTTTAATTAGGAACAGCAGGTTTTCCACTGTGCTTTTTGTTACAGTTTTCCATCTATTCATCTACATTGATTTCCAAGGAAATGTGAGCAAGTACAGGCTGATTTTCAATTTGTCCTCTCACCTCCGTGTTTCTTCCTGGTGCAAAAGCAGGCAGGTATTGTCCTGCTGGATGCTGTATGTGAGGTTCCCTGTGACCATACCACGTAGCCACTGTCAGGCAGCATGGCAGTAAAAGCACAGAACAGGTTTAGAAAACAGGAGTTCAGTCCTTAGACATGTAACACAGCTTATTCTTGTGTCAAGGTTTAACCCAAGCTCAGTAACAAAGTTAGGAAGTTTGAGAGGCAGTTTATTTTTTCTTTCTCCAAAAGTGCAGCAGTGAACAGGGTCCTCTGGAAGGGCACTTTCTAAAGAGATGTTCAAAACAGCAGAAATATGCTCACAACATGCTACAGCAAAGTATGCTCACATACAGAGAGAGTAATACAAAGAAAATTAACTGAATCACAATAAATGACAGTTGTTTCATTATGTTGAAATACTGTATTCAGCTTCTTGAATCAGTCTCAAATTTAACTTGATTGAAAAGGTATTATACCTGCTTTGGCTGTGTGATTCCATGTACATGTCCCTGTTACATCTTTATTCCTCAAAATGAAGAAGTGCAGTTTACTGGGCCCATGTGAAGACCAGCTTGTACCAGCTGCATTCACTTAGGCTGAAGTGAGGATAATGAAGGGTTTTTGGTTTATGATAACATAATAAAGTTATTAACTGTATTTCTCCCTGTATAGTATCTACTTTACCAGATCAGATCATTAAAAATTCACAGTTCTACTTTCATTAATAATGGTTTATATAAAAAGTAAAAAAAAAGTTATCCCATTTTATCTAAACCTAACCCTGTACCAGTAAGGCCCTTTATTTAGAACTGTGCATTTAACATGAATGCCTTCAGCAACAAGGTACAGATACAGCCATGGCCAAATAGCACATGAAATGGAATATCCTGAAAGACCATTTAGATTAAAAATAACTTAGTTGGGAATTAGATCTAGGTAAGAGTCAAAGTTCCTTCATAGTGTTTTTTAATCACCAAGGATATGGAGTAACACTGTTCATTTGAGGCTGTTATGCTTTTATGGCAGCAGACACAAGTGACTCACTGCTCTAAATGCAATTGTAGGCAGGCAGCTCTGGGTTCCTGTTCTTCCTTCAACTACATGCATGACAGCTGTGAAGTCTTTACCCAAGTGGGAGCAAAGCAGGTCTCTTCCTGAGCCACTATTCTGGTTAAGTAAGGACTGACTCTGAATTTCAATTTAATACAACATTTACTACTTACGACAGGTATAGTGTGGTTCTCTGACAGTGAGGGGGCAAGTTACTGAGCCTTGTTACAAAATGTTTTACAGGTATGTGCAGATAGCAAGACTATTAATTTGGGTAAACATCTGGTCACTTATACTGAATAATCTGCATCAATTCCGTTAACTTTCATACGACTTACGAGGCAAAAAGAAAATCATTCAAAAGAAAGTTTCCTTGTTATGGCTTACAGTCACTTTAAAAAAAGATTGTGTCAGAGTTACACATCTCTAGCTTTTTTTCTATTAGAGAGCAACAGAATGCACATTACTTGCACTGAAACTTATGCAAAAAGTTGACATATGACTCAGATTTGCTAGAGCTGTTGAGAGTTTAATGTGCAGCAGTAAATGTATTTCACACCAGCCTCTACACAGCTACCAAAAAAAAAGCTTAAACAAAGAACAGGTCCAAGTTGCTTGAATTTTCTGAGGAAAACACGACATACATGAGCTTTAGATTTAGCTCAGTGTACAGAAAACCACTTGAGAGCATGAAAACAACTTTGGTTTTGTTGCTAAAGACAAAACAGTGCATGAAGGACAGTGATGGGCAATGCTAAGGCTTAAGAAACAAAAAACATGATAAAGCTACAGTTGTAGTTGAGGGGAAAAAAAGCATGGAAATAGTTTGAATATTCAAAAACCTCTGCATTTTTGCAGATGCTTCAGGCATGGATCAAGCAATTTTTTTCTAAGTATTTGGTCACCTCAAGAGATTTGAAACAAAAGCTGCATAAAATCTAGCCCGGAGGCCACCACAGAAGTTTGCAACTAAGTTACATTGGACAACTCCTGTGCCTTAGAATTAAAAGCCAAGAAAAGTTAAATTGTACATATTTTATTGCAGCATTGCTTGTTTTCAGTTGGTGAATCCGGACACTGGGGTTTACACCTTCACAGTTTTGAGAGTCATACTTTGTGGCCTTAATCATACATGAAGTAATCATACTAAATTATTACTTACTGGGAGGTTTTATGTGACAGAAGTTGAAATAATCATGCTCTCCACAGGGTAAGAGATGTGAAAAAACTGACAACTAAGTAGTTTTGCCACAGTTTGTTTGACAAGGGAATGATTATCTTGCTGATAACACAGTTTATTTGCCCACAAGCAACAGGAATTTGTCTTGCAGAAGCTTTACAGTTCAGTGTTTCCAGATGGTGTTTTACCAATGAATCTATACAAAAGTTAGATGGTAATGCAAGTTTGGGTGTTTTTCACCATTTAGAAATATTCTTAAATGCAGGTGCATGTGATGGCTGAATTTCGGATAAGCCTAGCCAGAAGGCTGAAAAGACATTGTCACCCCTTTCAGAAAGAAACCAAGTGACTTTGGAGGTGCAGACCTTTGGCGTGAAGACCACTTATTGCAGGTTCCGTGTCATGATGTCTCAATCAAAAAGCAACACTCTGCGAAGCACTTAAACTGTCTAAAATAGCTCTCTTAGCCTAATGCCTAATGAGCAATGATTCTGTGATTTATTTTTAGCTACTTTGCTTTCAAAATAATTTACCTTCAAGAATCTAATCAAACATAAAATGTTAGACAATTCAAGACATTTGGAGGTTAGAGACAGATCAACCCTACTGTGGTGCCCTGATTGGTGGTTTCTTTTAATATTACTTCTGTTTGTGTGTTAAAAACAGAGTTAGTTCAAAGCACAGGCACACTTGCTTGAATAGTTATTAGCCTCAACACTCCCTTGTTTAAGCTCACTAGGAAGCCTATCTTAAACCCTAAGAGTTTTTTCAGTAGTACAGAGTAACCCATTCCAGCACTTCAAACAGTAAGGAGGCTGAAATGACATTCTTGCTAGAAAGCTACCAAGGCTGTCCTACCAAGTTCATTGGTCTCATTTGAAGTCATCTCATTGAAAAAGAGACTATTTAGCAAATGGATTTTGATGCTGCACAAGACACTTGCTAGACAGATCCTACAGCTTGGACTAATGCCTTCCTACTCTATTTTGAGCTAGTTTGCTGTTAACATTATAACAGCTTTGAGCTCAATACAGGACACCTATAATTAGACATAGCTTTTAGGAAAGTCTGTGACACTGAATATGGGTGAGCATTACTGTGCAATAGCACTTGCCTATCTAACCTGACTCAAATATGCATTTATTGATTTTTTTAGAACAAAATAAACTGTTCAGATTCATGGGCATAGGTTCACCTCTGCCCCTGTGATATGAAAAGGTATTTGAAAGACAAAGGTGGTAATCAACTGAGCGAGACAGATTAGCTGTGTCTAACGATTTACAGTTAGAGTTCAGCTGTAAAATATACATATTGCACAAGGCAACCGGCTAAAGACAAGGGCTTTTCTTCCAAACAGGGTTTGAAAAGCCCCTTAAAAGTCTTGCAGCTGCATTCAGTGAGAGTTAACAGAGACAGACCTGCTGCAATCACTGGAGAAACTGGTCAGTAGGAGCTGATTGCAAGAGGCTCTTAATGGTCTTACAAGGACTGTGCAGAAAACCTGCGTGCCCGTACGCCGTGATTGCTGAACATGAGCCGTGGGTCAAACCTGTACCTGTGGAAAGGAAGAGGCACCGTGAGCTGCTTGGCCTGCAGGGACCAGCACTTCTAGAAAGAGCTGGTACAAGACTACATGAGTAGTTGCTTTCTCAACAGTACACAGGAGCAACAATTTCTGTCTCTATTACAACAGATGAACAGTCAGGAGGCACAACGAAGGAGAAGTCAGTCTCCAAAGAAATAAATACTGGCTACAACATGCCAACAGCATGCAGGCATGTACAACATCAAACATTCAGGAGCTGCATTCTAACAGAAAGCTTTGCTGCTCCAAATTACAAACTTACAGAACACAACTGTAAGGGCATTTTAAATAGTGCTTAAAAAAGCTCCAGGATAAATGATTACTGACTGAGTTCTGAGGTAAGAAGTGCTACTTTACTTACAATGGCTAACTAATACAGCCTAGGTCCTGCAGGAGATGTTCTTGCTAAGAGCATCTCCAGGAACAATCAGAGCAAATATTTGAAATATGCCTGCCTATAGAAACCAGCAGAGCTCCTCCCCATTTGCAGGCAAACCCAAGGTCACTGTCTCCAACTACTCAGCAGAGCTGTACCCTTCAGCTGTTCTAAGTCAACAGTGGCTGACAACATTAAAGTAGTAGTATTCATACCATTGAAGTTATATTTGGTAAATTAAATAGATATTAAACATAAAAAAAAAAGAAGCATCAAGAAAATATTAAACAACACTACATGAGTCAATGATAACATATTCCATCACAAATATCCTCTATAACAGTGTAATTTCCAGAATACAGTGGTATTTGAAGTATTAAAATAATGAAGTGGATCAGTGTTTACCCGGGATCAAAGACACCTGGAGTACGGCAAGTAGCTCCTGAGCAGGACTGCAGCATCATTAGTCGGTAATTCATCTTTTCTAGAATTTCCTGATCAATTGTTTTAGCAATGTTATTGATCTGGTGGGGATCTGCAGTCAAGTTATACACTTCCACAAACACCTGTAGAAGAAAGTTCCCACATTGTATTAAGTCCTGGATGCTAATTAACATTAAGTCATGTTATTTGGGAGGAATTCCCTTATGTCAGCATGTCATGGTCTCAAATGTCGAGTTCCACTGCAGCAGCCCCACACGTAAAGCATGTTTAGCCCTGCAGCTAAGTGGTCAAAGACAGGACAGTGTGCCAGAAAAGCAAAAGTTGTGCAGCAGCACAGTATTGCTGGGAAAGTTTTTACTTTCACCTAAAGTACGTGCTCCACTGCAAGTTCTTTTCCAACACATAAATGGAACCTGTCTTGTGACTGTAAGACCACCGTAAGAGACCATGGCTAAGCTGATTTATCTTTTCATGTATCTCAAAATACACAATTTCAATTTCATGTATCTCAAAATACACAATTTCATGACCCTCACATCACCATTCTAGGGATCAGATAGATACCTAGAGCTGTCACACCGAGAGAGATGCCTTGACTTCATGTACAAAAGATATTGAATACAAGTATGGTATAGCCTCAAACAGAAAAGTTTAGTCTGCATGTGTGTGCTCTGAGGTTTGCCTGGAGGCTTTTAGGGCAATTTGTTTTTTTGATGTCTAGACCATTCTGCGGGACAAATACTAGTCAAATGTATCTCAAGAATTCAGCTGTAGTTTTGTCTGTGTAGGGCAGGAGGCCTGACTGCAGATGATACTGATAAAAACTGGCCGAGTTGTGTCTAACTTAGATAAAGACATATCTGGACAGACTTTGGCTGCAGGCTTTCTTACAAGGTTCATTGCAAGGTTATAAAAGCCACTTTGCTGCATCTTCCCAATACTGTTGGTCTTATTTTAACTAATTCAGGTAAGCAGAGTGACCCAAAAATGTCACAGCCACCTTCTCACTAAAACAACTCCAGAGTGACATGAAGTGTATTATCAAATCAACTTCGGAGTCTACTTTGTGAAGAAAGCCGCAAAACTTATTTAATTTGATCACAAGTTGTCAGAAAGCAGAAAAACAAATGGCAGAGCCTGTTACTTGGCATTTTGGTCTCCATTACAGTTTTTCACACTATCTAACTGCGAAAACACCTTGTGGGATTTGCTCTTCTGGTTTAAGTTGCTCATTGTAGACTACCAGAAAATGTGTTGTGTGGTGCATGATTACCAGGGGATAGCTGCTGTTCATGCTGTTATTGCACATCTGCTGACAATGCCTCAAACCCAACATGCTCTCCAGAGCAGCTGTGTGCAAATGGGCACAAGTAAAGATGAGTTGTGCAACACCCCAACTCTTGTGTACAGTGTGTGCTCCCCATGTGAGATCTGAACAGTTTCTGAAGGGAGGACATTATGTCCCTTGTACCAAAAAACTTACAATAAGCACAGTATCAACTTAAATACTTTTTTTCCTAAACAAATGAGTATTAAAAGAGAAATTATTAGCCTGGAATTTAAGTTCTTCACAAGTAAAAGAGTTGCAGCTGAACATGAACACAGCAGAGATACAGTTTAGCAGAAAATATTTCTGGAGAAGAGACTGCCACATGGAACTAAGAAAAAGGAGTTAACTGAACCTGGTCCAGCACACCTCCCTATGAGACTTAAGTGACACAAGAAGGTGACAATCAGACTTTAGGGCCTCACTTCCCTCTCACACACTCCCTCTTTTTTTTTTTTTTTTTCAATTTCTTCCCAGAACCCCACCTGAGTTTTGGTCAAACTTTTTCATAGGAGATAAGCTCATCCTGCAAGCAATGCTAGCCTTCCTTTCAGGGTACTTCATGGAAACCTTGAGAGCTGATAAGAGTGCAGACAGACATTCAACACAGCTGTGAACAGCTGACATCTGCTAGTCAGACAGACTTACCTCCCGGTCATCAAACTCACAGTACTGCAGATCCCAGGAAGTTGACAGTGTCCTTACACAAGCATATGTGTTGTTATAGGAATCTTCACAGACACAGTCTGGGAAGCAGTGCTGTGAAGTGAGCAGGAAACAAAAACTTTAGAGCAGGAGAAGATGAACTCACAACACTCATGCCAACTGCAGTTGACTGATGAACACTCAGATCTTAACACATGCAAGTTTCCACTGGGGAGTTTAATCAAAACATCAGCCCTTCTAAATTTGAGAAACTCTTCTTACTAAACTCACCATGACTACAGAATTAACGAGGTTGGAAAAGACCTTTGAGATCATCAAGTTCAACCTACTACCTAACAACTTCTCATCAACTAAACCATGGCACTAAGTGCCACATCCAGTCTCTTTTTAAGCACTTCCAGGGACAGTGATTGCACCACCTTCCTGGGCAGCCCATTTCAATGGCAAATCACTCTTTTTGTGAAGTGCATTGTGTCTGGAAAGCTAATGTACATACACTGAAAAGAACAGCACAGCACACCACCAAAGACAACACCAAAGGAATGCTTCATTTAAGTAAAACAAAGCAAACTTGCTTTGATTCAGAGGAGTAGCTAGTGACTTAAATAATAGTCACAGGCAAGAATTGTGCAACAAGGTAACTGCAAGTTTAGAAACAACTGCCACACACTTGGCTAAGCCCACATTGCCGCATCTTTTTCCAGCCCTGAGGTCCTATAGATTCCTCTTGAAAGGGTTACAGTGATCTTCACGGTCACATGGACATGTCATTTTTACATGGCTGGATGTTTCCCTCCAATTCTCAAATGCTGCACAGGACCTACAGAACTCCTACTTACCAGGACACTGAGAGCTCATGGATAGAACCAGGTCAGCACATATAACAAACAAGTTTAATTCAGCAGTTATTTCCTAGTATGAACAGATCTTGTCTTGCTTACTGTGACTCCAGGTCCTAGGCCGGGACAGGTAGGATCACTGCCATTGTATCCTTCTCCTTGGTACTCCACCAGGAAGTCTGATCTCCATGTGACATTTTTGTCTCCTCTCTACAAGAGGTTAACAAATTTAATATGTGCTACACTGTGAAACAGAATAAATTCTCCATGGTTGGTATAACACTAGAATTGGCCACTGCTTACTAGGCAGAATCAATCTCAAATAATTAGTCAGGTTAAATAATTAGGTTAGAATGTCTTGTGTAACTGTAAGACAAGAACTCAATTCCAAAAATACTAGTACACCTTCTTGTGAGGGTTTAAAGTCCTACCTTCAATTTATAAAGGATCATGCAGCAATAGCAAATACATGGCCAGATATTACTATCCTGCAGACACTCTCTGTTTCTCTTTGGTTTATATCACACTACTACAACAGACAAAAAGATACCCTTCCCATAAGAAAAGGGAAACAGCTCTAAAAAAACAGCTAAGTTTTAAGCTGGTCAGTTTGTAATTGCATTTTAAAAGACCAGGGATATGAAACCTTAAATTTAATATACAGCACCATCACAAGCATATGCAGCAAAACAATGAATTTTAGTTTCGATTGCACCAGAGTCTAAACTAGGTGG
>WEKX01002683.1:57002-69061 GCA_013390025.1 Pitta sordida | reverse complement strand
GTTACCAGTTACTATCTCCGTCCATCTACTTACCAACAGTGGCAGCAGTGACATCCCATCCATCTGGGTCTTATTCAAATCATACCCCGCAATATCCAGGATAGTGGGACCCAAATCAATATTTGCAACAAGCATCTGTAGGATGAGGAAAACTTAACTTCAGAAAATCGAAACCTAACAGATGTAATAAGGGGACTTCAGAGTAAAAAAAAAAAATACTTGTAATTTTAGGTACATCTAAGCACTACTCAATTTCATCTTTATAGGCTACTGGACCCCTGTGACATTCAAGAGGCAGTGGTAGGTACTTTGGAAAGTGAGTTCAAAACTCCTTTACTTTATAGTTTGCTTGCATCAATGAAATTAAGTACTTGCAGGAACAGACAGCTTTTTATAATGAGTTCTCTGCACTTTATATCATTCTGTGTATTTCACTTCATTGACACACACATATGCAGAAGGAGAAACTATTACTTGAAGTTGATAACTGTGAAACAGTATTAAAAATAAATCTATACTCTGATTTCACTCCTTTCTTACCTTGTTCGTCTGATTTGGTTTTATCCCTGGTCCTCGAACTAGCAATGGAACTTTGATATCAAACTCATAAAGCTGCCGTTTATCTATTGGCAAAGAAAACTGGCCTATATAATAGAAAAATGGAAAAAGTTAAACGGCTTCTTGTTCCCCATTTTACGAATCTTATGTTACATCGAATCACAGAATGGTTTGGGTTGGAAGGGACCTCAAAGATCATCCAGTTCCAAGTCCCCTGTCATGGGCACATTATTGTGAGCAGTCAATTTTTAACAAGTCAGAAGAGGTTCTTAACCTGAACTACATTAACAAATCGGAGGACAGGAACAGGCAACTTCAAAGTATAAGCCATATCTTAAAAGGTTTAATAGCTTAGGTACTGCATTTTTAGTTGTACAATATGACACAGACAGGTCTTTGACAGATTTTAACCTCTTATGCCAACTCTTCCTACAGAACACAGGGACCCTTCCTTCACTTCTGTCCTAATTTTACATATACCAGGATACACTGATAGAGATTAATTCTGAAAACCACATCCAAACAAAAGTCATGCCAGCAATAAAATCACTAAATATCCCACACTGCAACTCCAATCAGTACTTCTCAGGGCTACGGTTTTCCACAGCTACTGTCCCCATTTTCTGGAGTGGTCATGAGGGTGAAATGTTACACAATTCCTGGATCTTCTACAAATATTCAGTAAGCAGTGAAAATTTTACCAGTGTGGAAGCCATTGTCTGATGTGTAGAAGATGTATGTGTTGTCCAATTCTCCATTCAGTTCCAGTTTCTTCACTAGTTTCTCTATCAGGTCATCTACTGACAGCAGAGTTTGCCACCTGTAGAGAAAAAGTACTTCATATTAGAGTATGAAAAGCTTACAGTAACTCTGACTGCAGGTAGGACATTCATATCCTGCTTCCAGTCACTGTATGTGACTTGTTTTCCTTAAAAATTCTGAAAACAAACTTCACAGACCACTACACTGTACTTTCTGAGGCTGCAGTTAAAGATAGAAATAGATTGTCTTTGCTGTCTCCAGATAAGAAGTAATCAGCATCTTGGCGTCGTTCGCAGACACTACAGAATAAAATCAACAAGAACTGAAGACCAACTTTGAAGCAAGGCTGTGGCAAAGAGTCAGTTATCTCCTGCAAGGTCACTTGTTATTAGTTCTTTATATGTAGTTTGATTTTAAAATGCAAGACTGCCATGAATTTAGTTGTCTATATGGAATCCTTTCTGCTTGAAAACTGTACCAGCTATTTTGTATTACTCATGTAACACCAGGGTCTATTTTTTCAGTGTATCCAAAGCCTTCAACACCTACAAGTTCTTTTCTTTGTCATGGGGTTTGCCACTGAGAAAACTGACTGCTTCCACAAGCTTCCACAGACCAGTATTATGCTGAATTAAACACACCTATTCAATTCTTGAATTCTGTTTCCTCCAAGCTTAATTTAAGATTTTATTGTATAATTTTACCTTCGTGTTTTATAAAGCAAGAATCTGAAAAATCTTGGGTTTCCACCTCCAAAGTGAAAAGCTAATGTTGGGTAACAGCTCAAAATTAAGTTCAACAATTAAAGCTAAGCTAATTCTTAATTTAAAGTTAGGTTTGTTTCGGAACTTTTACAAAAATACACCTGCAGTGGGAACAAGTCCTCTTCCTTTCTATTAAAAAAGGAAGTAAGTCCTATCTAGGTATTACTCGCCACATGCCCTTTTTAAAAAAGGAATCAAGCACCTCCCTTGGCCAGAGATACTCCCATGTAAGAGTATAGACTGAGAGATGAGGTTAACAAATCTGATCAGCAGGCACACAGATCAATCACACTTGATGTACATCATATAAGAATCCAGAACTAAGTGAAGTAGAAGGCAAGGCCATTATTTATTAAAAGTCTCTTGTGCACTGAAAGAAAAGCAATAGACAGATCAAGTGTAATTGGTCATTTGTGAGACCAGTAACAGCAACATCTGGGAATAGAATATTTCTCAAGTTAGTTACAAGCTCATCTGCAAAAAGTAAACAAAGTCAGGTCTGCTGAGACAGATGCCAGAGAACTATTAGAGGTAATCTGATATTGTCAGACTTAATACAACTTTTTAATAAACCCACACTTCTTCTTGTTTAAATAAAAACCAAACAATTACAAGTTCTGATCAGAAACCTTAAATAAAATAAAACTTTTACCGCTTTCTATAAGCATCATCAAGAAACTGTATTGAAGAGTTAGTCATTGGAGTCTTTGCTTGTCGAATTAACCAGTGCTTGTTCTAAAGAAAAAAAGGAGACAAGGATTAGTGTAGGAGAGAAGTATCAGGTTTAAACTTTTCTTAGACCAGTTACAATGGAGATAATTCTTGTGAAATAGCCAGGCAATGCTAACAAACTGATTTTCCCTGTAGGTTCNGCTGTGCAACTTTTCAAAGCAGTTCAAGGAAGAAAATCGCAAAAGGATCTAGGGAAGGTTCTCCCAGAGATAAAACTCTGACAGCCAGAGACGTGTCTGATGAAAACAATCTCAAGTATTGAGCATCATGGTAAGACTGGACTTGGCTGTCAGAGTGAGGTACTCTTGGGACTAAGATTGGTGAGCATCCTAACAGGTAGAGAGGTGGGGAGAAACACCTGCATCCAAAGCAGTTGAAACTATTTAGGTTATAGACAAGTAAGGATGAGTATCTCTAACAGTACCACTATCAGATTCTTGGCAACTTATGGACTCAGGGCTGGTTACTATAGAGGGAAGCAGAACATTACCATTTTATTTGGATTTTGACTCCAAAACAAGAGCATTTCTTTAGCTGCGACATCTTTGGTTCTTCTAGCTGCCTCCTCAACTTTCACAAACAGCCCTTCCCCTCCCTCCCCTCCAAAGTAATGGAGATGATGTAATTCATATAAGAAGTGAAACTCCCACATCGAAGCACCAGTCTGAACTGGGTCAGCTGCTATACACATACATGGGAACGTCTATTGTGAACAACCTGAAGGTTAGTATTAGTGGGGATTAGAACAAAGAAGAAAGTCATGTCCACACAGCTTTATGCTTTCCCATTTAGTAGGTCAGAGATGACCCACTCATCACCCTCAGCTTGAGCCTGCGTTTAGCTGGTCACTCCTCTCCACATGCAATTTTCCTCCTGTCACAAGCAAATGACTCTGAATGGGCTCAGGCTTTGGAGACACAACGAAGTGACTCATATCTCCTGCAACTATTCAGTTCCCCTGTTTTTTGTTCTTGATGACTGAAGGAAAGATTTTTGGCAGGGAGACTTAATACTATGCCCAGTTTATTTTAATTCAGTTGTATTCAGATGTTTCTTTTATAGTAGTTGTAAAACAGTTCTCTGGAGATACAGTAGTTCCATCTAAGCAGGAAACAGCATAATCAAGACCAAACATCTGGGACTTGTGTGTTGGCTGAGTAAGGCAAAAGAAAACACATCCCAAATCCTGTCTCCAGCTCAGCAGAAGTTCTTGAGAGAACAAAGGAGCTCTAAACATCACCTCTGCACCAACCACTTTTCACATGGGGTGTGCTTAGGTCAGGTGCTTCAGAAGGCTGGGCAACTCAGGTAGGCCACCTCATGCAGTAGAATCCTCCTCTTGAGTATTGTTATTCCTATGCTTCTCTGAAGTTTCAAAAACTACACACAGCACCTAAACACCTTTGTGAATGTCAAACTTTACACTGACTCAGTCCTCAGATCTGTCCCCTGTCAAGTTTCTTTCAGCATTTACATACAAATCTGTCCAGCAATCCTGCTGCCTCCCTATGATCCATTGTCAGAGACAATTCAGGAGATCTTGAGACAACATACCACGTATTGCCAGCAGAACTTGAACACAGCTAATCTGGCAGGAAAAACCATGCATGCAAGAGAGATACCCAACTCATCTTAATCAACCTCTCTCTCGGAACAGCTTAGATAAAACACTCATCTGGACTATTAACAGTCTTGCTCAGGAACGAAGACAGCTGCCCATCATTTCCTACAATTCATAGCTAAGGATCTAAAGCAGAAGTTCAAGTCAGACTCTGACCGGTGATGCACACAAGAGCTTACCTCTTGTTTTTCATGCAGCCATTCTGCCTAAACGGCTCCTTTTAGTAATCCTTACCCACATACTGTATACAGAAGCAAAGCAACACTCATTTAGGAGTCAGGATTGTACAATGCAAGAGCGTCAAGCAAGCACTACACCACCACCAAGGCTCTGAGCCTGCGTACATGTTTACTGCTACAGCAGGAATTGTGCTTGCCCTAGAAAACAGGGAAGCTCGAGGAAGAGTTCGGCTTCAAGGCCACACCACCGCCAACTGCAGAAACACACACTGTAAGTAACCTCAGCTACTGTGTCTAGGAAGGAGGGTAGTGCTAGTCTGCTCCTACAGCAAAACTGCTGTATCCACAGATACTAATTACCAAGCATTAAGTCTACAGTTTTGCTTTGTGCAATACAGGCATATGCAAAGCTTTTGCACCACTTAAGGGAACTCCACACTGTGTATTTTGCTAGCTGCTCACTTCACTGGCCAAGTTATTTCGACAGTATCACAGTATCACATGATACTGTGATAGTGTAACATGTGATACTGTGAAATCACTATTTTAAAAGCACTCAATTGTTACAGTAGTGGAGTCTAAGACAAACTTCAGGATCTTTTTACAGAGGTAAAAATCCCAGTGTGATTCTCACTCCCTACGTTAACATTTAAGAGATTGGGCTAAAGTACTTCTTGCTGCCTGCAGCCCTTTTCTCCCCTTTCATTCCTGTTTTGATATCATATTGGTACGCACATGGTCATTTTGCAAGCTGCAATCCTATCTAAAAACAAGTTTCATTCTGTACTACGAGTCACAGTGACCTTAGAAGAAGTACGACTGGGCTCCTGACAGGCATTTGAGCAATGTTATCTCTCAGTCTTGAGATTAGAAGCAAATCTCTAAGTGAGATAACTAACACTGAACAGCAGAGGCTTCTATATCTTAAACTAGTTGAATCAAAGGCACAAAACTTCTGTAAGTTAAATATCTCACCCGATTAACTGTTTGTGTATTTCACTTATTGGCGGAGTAAATTGCACTAGATTAGTGTGACCTAGACCATGGCTGGCCATGTTTACTGGCACTGGAAGGGACTACCACATCTCAAGGATGTCTGAGTTTGTAACATTAGGCTCAGCAATCCTGTTTACAGGTTATTTCAACAAACGAAAGGCAAGTTCTCAGTCCTTTGTGACCCTACACCCAGTGGTTCACGATTTCACAAAGTCGTCTGGTTAGTCTGACATGCTTGTCCCCTCAGGGCAGCTCTGGAGTCAGGAATGGACCATCCACATGAGCGGAGACAGGGCTCTCACCATTCCACACCTGAGCCTCTGAGTAGCACATTACCTATGTATTCTCCTCAACATACTGAGAGCAATAAAAGAATTCTTAAGAGCTTCAGAAGAGCCTGGAAATTAGACAAATAATTCCCTTTTTTATCATTCATAATTCCATTGTACTACCGTATCATTTTTACCACTACCTTTTTTTTATAACACATTGGTATGCAAATATCTTGAAGTCACAATAAATTTATCTTACTCTGACACATTAACATGATTAATAACCAGTAGTCACGGCATTAGCCTATTCTCACTCTAGACATGTAAGTTAGGGCCACTGCCTACTTCTCTCACAAACTAGAATAACCTACACAGATTCTTGCTAGTTTGCTTACCTTTCCATGAATATTAAAATTGCTGTTTCTTGGTGCACTGACATTCTGAAAGCTCTTCGTATACTGTGGAGCAGGTGTCCAAGGGGAATGTGGTGCTGGGGTTGAGACCATCATAAAGAAAGGTTCGAAATTAGACTTGTACTCCAAGAAGTCCAATGACATGTTGGCCTGTGAATGGTGTTGTTAGAAAAGAGAAGTCATGCCTCAAAGGAAAACAAGTACCTGAAAAATCAAAACTAAACATTTGTAACTTATTTAGAACTCAGTAGTACTGGGAACATTTAAACTGATTCAAAAACTTACTGCTTGCTCATCTGCAAATGTCTAGAACAGCAGCTCATGAGAACATTAATCCCAAGGGCTCACATTTAACAAAAAATTTGTTCCACATCTCTGAACAGCTTTCTGCTTCGGACCTTTGCATTATTTAAACTGGAAAGTTCATTAGAAGTTTGTGCCTATTCCAAGTACCAACAAAATTCACCTAAACTCAGGTTTGTCAAGTAACAAGAGCTTTCTTTAATACAGTCTGCATCTTTCTGAGGCTTTCAGATGCCATCTCCTGTCTCACAGCTCCCAGTTTAGCAGCTTCAATTGTCTTCAGAAATAGCACTATGTAGTTCTGAAAAAGAAATAAATTTCATCCCCACTCTTTATAGCACATGCTCATTCTACAGCAAGCTCCTGGATTACAAGGGGTGAAGACAGAAGGTCTGGTGAAGAACAATGCCAAACTCCCCTCGCTCACTTCACTGCACTTTCAGTTTCGTTTCAGTCTATACACAATTTCAAGTAGCAAGTTACAAGGGATGTGAATTGCATTTTGGTCTTCCCTTGGTCAGCCTTTAAAATTAAAGCTTCAAAGGTATTATGTACTTCTAGAGGAGTTCCTCAGTATTCAAATCTTGAAACATTTTTCTTTCTTGTCTGGTTAGTGTACCCCATTTTGGATATCCTTTTCTTTCTCTAGAAAAAAACCCTTTTTTCTCAGCAAGTAGAGCTCAACTTTAGCTATATGACAACACAGTTAAGGAAGGATAAGAACCATTCAGAAACCAGTATGATGTAGGTAAACTCACAGAGGTAGCCAACTTTGATTTCATTAGGAACTTAAACTGCAACACGTGAGGACTACAGTAGAAAGATTCAGGTGTCCTTAGTCAGGACAAAGCAGCTCGTGCATCACATCAAGCAGGACAGGAACTTTGCATAAGCAATTTATTCCTGTGCACTGCTCAGCAAGTGAATTAAACTGGAACACTGGCTCTGAAATGCTGAATACATGTTTGGTAACTACAGGCAGAAAGTAGAATGCAACACACTGACAACTGTATTCCACTACTGTATCAACAGGTAACATACCACAAGTAAGTGGTTTATGCAACAATGACCTGTTGGACAAAATGCTTACAAGGTGCTGAAGGATCAAAAAATCCAAGTACAATGCCAGTAATAGGATAGTCTCACTTCTGGCTTATCAATTCCAATCTAGCTTTACACAATGTAAATCTAAATTTAATCAGACAGCTGTTCAGTACCCTAAGAAACATCAATCAGTGCTGTCACTAGTAAGCAGCTGCCTGTTCTAGCACCCACCGGAATGAAATTAAAGAGTCTCAATGAAAGACTGCAAGACTGCACAAGGAGATATCTCAGAGAAGAACTTTGTGAGTACTGCATGCTCCCAGCAGTACCGACCCATACACTGTAACAGCATGCCAATGATTCCAGGCAGGTGGGGAGAAGATGCTCCCATCCCTCAAATAATCTACTTGCCAAACAGGGCCTTAAGAGAGCTAAATGAACTCTTCCAATTTTCCTTTAAGTGTTTGAAATCTGTGTTACCTCTCTTTATCTTATGAAAGTAAAGAGGCTAAAAAGTCCCCTGGGCAGCTACACATTGCTCTCTCATACTATGAAGCATTAGTCTTTGTTATTTCCAAGTTATCAGCCTGACGTAGTTGAAGACTACAATATACTAACACATCATAATAGCCAAGAAACAAAACATGATGTAAAGTTATTCCTACATGCTCTTACATTTCCTACTGAACTCTTGGCCCAGTTAATCTGTTGCAGAAGTTGCATATTATAATGAAACACCTCTGTTTATGAAGTAATTTAAATTACTGCCTACGTGCTCTTCATGCACCCCAGCAGTAGGTGTTAACATCTCAGTGAGGCTGCTGGACAGCAAATGGGCAGCCGTAATCCCTTTCCTCTCCAGAGCTCAAACACAAACCTGCCATTTCTAAATATACTCAGAATATTGCCCTGCTGATTAATGCCCACCCACTATCACGACCACACAGTGATGCATGTATGAACAAATACGGCCTAACAAATTACCACCCCACCTTTCCCCAAGCCCCCAGCATGAGGCATTATCTGGTCATAAGCAGCTTCTGTACCACACACTGCAAAATTTCTTACCAATACATCTGTCAGATAATCTACGCTGTAGTTCTCACCATGCCTTCGTGCTTTGCCATTTACTGAAAGAGTATAGTTGTAATACTTTGAATTTTTCTCCTGTGAAAAAGGGAAGCGATATGTATACTTATACAAAGTAACATGAACATTTATTACTTGAAAGAATTAAAAGAGCTACCCACAAGCATTTGTCAAATAGGCCACGAGCATTTGTCATAAGGATACCACAAGAATTCTCAGAAGTCAGTTTTAGTGCTTTGGCTTTACAAATTGGAGTTTTTTTCTCAAGGCACTCAGTAGGAGCAGCCCGTGTGAAAGCCAAGGATCTGATGTGCAATAGAGCAAAAAAGGGAAGAAAATTTGCATTAAGTTGTTAGATGCTCTTTGTCTGCTCTTTCATGGCCAGTAAAGACAAAATACAAGTTGGATTACAAAGGAACAAAAAAAAAGTATTAAAAAAAACCCCCAGTGGTCACATACCAAAGCATACCAAAAACTCCATCCAGGAGGGACATGACCTACTCCTCCTGCATCCTCTGCTCCATACTGAAAAAGACAAATCATG
The DNA here is from genome assembly GCA_013390025.1 of Pitta sordida. Classification (NCBI taxonomy): domain Eukaryota; kingdom Metazoa; phylum Chordata; class Aves; order Passeriformes; family Pittidae; genus Pitta; species Pitta sordida. The sequence goes on along the minus strand of WEKX01002683.1, from coordinate 59,784 downwards.
ACTCAGAGTTTCAATTATGATGAATAAAAGCTAGAAATTATGTTTCATATTCATGTGCTTTATTCAACACTAGTCAGAAACTATGTTAAGACAGACTCAATTTCAGAATAGGGAAAAATACGTACATATAAAAACACATGCAGAGCCTGCTAAAGAAACCAGGGTTCAACAAATATGAAGACAGTAACTGAAAGCTTGGTAATCACCAATAAAATCCAAATACTATTCCCTGTTCTACTTCGCTTGTGAACATACACAGAAATCCTAGAGAACATATGGTACATCAGCTAATGAGAAGTGATCAAAACATCCACACAAGACACTCTGAAGCTTTGTGATAAAAGTTCACAAGACACTTAAGAAAATTTCACATAGACTAATGGTTTCCTTCATCCTCCCCAAAAAGGGGTAGGAGCTAGAAACAATGCCAGCCTTTTGTCACCTCAGTGCCAAATAATCTACAACAACCAGCCTTTAAGACAGCCAAAAAGGGAAAGTAGCTGCTGAGTAAGTGCCAACTCAAAACAGAGGATGCCTCAGAGCAACACAACGGGTTTTCTCAGGACTGCCCTCTCTCATCTACACCACTTGCCTAACTGCAGGGATGGGAGACTCCGCTGGGCAAAGGGATGCTCAGAGGAAGCCAGTTAAGCTTCCCTTCCCCTTGCTGCATCAGGAACATCAGCAGAAACAAATTTGTGCCCAGATAGGAAAATTCATGTTCCCTTATTCTATTATATAACCAATGTTTTCCACCAAGAGATGCAAGGAAAATGTGTTAAGATCCCTGTAACTCATCTAGCTCCAAATTCAGTCTCATCACACAAGAGGAACACCTAACCTTAGAGTATTCAGTGCTGAACTTTACATCTTACCATAAGCTACTGGAAACCAGAGCTTAATTAAAAAGAGAAAAAAACAAAAGCACACAAGTGGTTTAAAAAATAGCTGTAAAGAGCACAAAAATACCTGTTCTCACAATGAATTTGCCTCAGTGGACACTTAATTTTTTAAATGCCATATTGACTGCTAAAAAGAAAACAGTCTTCTGATGCAAGAGGATATGTCAGTCAGGAATATGGCGACAAATTGGTTTTTTCCTTTGATGTTACTTTAACATTGTGCATGGTCTAGCATTGGCTTGATGGGTCCTTCAGTACCACATGCCAATCATCTCTCCATTTCCTCCAGTCATTAAAATAATCATCTTTAAAAATTAACACATTTGAACATACCTAAAAAACCCTTTGGATTCCATCATTCTTTCAAAACAAACTTTAAAAACATTCTGATACCCACAGAACCTTATTTTAACCAAATTAGAGATCTGAACTTTACATCATATTTATCCCATCTGAGCAAAGAGAGATGTTCACCCAAGTAAAACCATTTTATATAGTTGAGGGACCCACCAAACAGAAAAACCACAGAATGTTTTAGAAAAATGGACAAAAGGAAATAAAACTCCAACACTGTAAAAAAAAAAAGAAGGCACAAAATACCTCATTTAAATACTTTCCAGCAAAGAAAGTCTGATAACCACACATAGCTTTGAGCAGCGCTGGGAAGGTGTATGGTTCTTGAATCTTCTGCCATAACTTGCTGCTACAGTTCCCTTCCAGAGTGTTATTGACGACATGATGATTATGTGGATATTTTCCTGTTAAAATGCTAGCTCGACTGGGACAGCAAAGTGCACTGGGAACATACTGGAAAAACAGGTCAAAGAGAGATAAGATTGTCATAGTAAAACAATTTAACTTCAAAATTTATAAATATCAGCTAACAGCGAGATTAAAATGTTCATCAATATTAAAACGGACTTCTTTCTGGGCAGACAGAATTATGTCCCAGGTATTTTCACTAGTGAGAAGCGACACATGAAACCAGTTTCAAGTCTCATGCAGCACAGGGTCTCTCCAATCCTTCATGGCAAGACTACACATCGTTCTTAGAGAGGAACAAAAATCCATTAAAATACTGCTTGCCCATTGATTCACTCCAATATTTTAGCCATGGAGATACACTAGAATATGAAAAGAGTGAAATGGGTTCGCATCATGCGTGAAGCTGATGAAAGCTTTAAGGATCTTCTTTTAATGCTTCTCAGTTTGTAATGAAAATATTCAGACTACGCAGTTTTACTTTGCAGTTTACGGAAGTCGGCAAAAGTATTTTCAGAAAGTGAAACTTCCCTTCACAGATTGTGAACAGGACCTCGAGTTATACTCGAGATCTAAAAGCAGCTCGAGACTGAACTGAAAACCCCCATAACCATGGGTACAGGCTTCATAAAACTACTGCTTTGAAACCTCAGACGACCTAAGATACAAAGTACACAAACACACACATCTCAGAATATCGGAGTTAACGTGAACACTCACAGCGTTTACGAAGGTTATTCCCATCTGTGCAATGAGAGCATTCGCCTTCTTTAGGGGGGTCTGGAAGGAAAATACCAGGAGGGTGTCAGCTAAAAACTCAAGGACGGCAGGTAAAGCAGGGGCCTTGAGGCAGACCCCCTCACAAGAACCAGCACCACAGCTACTGGTACCGCGCAGGGAGGACGCTACAGAGCCCCGTCCTTCTCGCCAGGGCCCGGAGCGGCCGCAGCGGTTGCGCAAGCGGGCCCAGGAGAGCCGGAGCGGGGCAGTTCCCGGAGGGACCCGCGGCGGCGGCACTCGAGCCGCCCCAGCCCGGCCCAGGAGAGCCTCAGCAGCTCCGCAGAGCGGCTCCTCCCGCCCGCGGAAGCCCCGCCGGGACACTCCTTCAGTGCGACCCC
>WEKX01002683.1:17620-56420 GCA_013390025.1 Pitta sordida | reverse complement strand
CCCAGGTGCAGCGGCCCCCCTTCCCCGGCCTCCGCCCCTCGGTGCTCCTGCCCCGCCTGCCCGGGCTTTCCTGCCCGCCCCATCCCGCCGTGTCGCTCTGGAAGGCGCCGAGCCCGGAACCCGCGGCCGACGAGGAAGATGGAGGCGGGGGAGGCCGGCGCCGGTGGCAGGGCGGGGAGCAGCGCCGACAGCCTGGCCGAGGAGGAAGAGGAGGATGAGGAGGAGGGGGGGCCCGGCAGCGGGCGCTCCGGCCGCACCTGGTCGCTGGTGAGCGGGCTGCTCACCGAGCTGTACAGAGCCCCCTCGGGCAGCGCCCGCTCCCGCGCCCTCCGAGACCTGCAGCAGCGGCCCAACCAGGTCGAGTACCTGCGGCTGAAAGGTACAGCCCGCCCTGCCTGCCGGGGCTGGGAGCTGCCGCTTCACTTTCCCTCTGTGCCTGAGCGGGGGTCCTGCCCAGAGGTGCGCTCCGTTCGCTGTGGTAGCGGCCTTTCTGCACGGCCATGGCTCCCAGGAGCTTTCCGTGCGCTGTTAACTGAGAGCTCCTGCAGACCAGTGTGCTTTTCCCTCCTCCTTTGTTCCAGGTGCTGCAGGAGCAAAAATGGGGTCACCTGGTATTAATTTCTATGCACAAGATTGCACAAGCTTTTGTGTTTCTGCGAGTTTGGTGCTTCTCCTCACAGTAATGAGTCAATGACCTATTTTCACTTCTTTAATTTATTTTTTTTAACCTAAGTCCTTATTGATCTAGAAGAGATACTACACGTATGTTGTCATAAGAGGTAGTTGTTTTTTCAGGCCCTTTTAGTTCTAATGGACCTAAACTAAACCTGACAGTTGAAAACCTTGTTTGCAGGTTGGCATCTCTTCCAGGAAAAAAAAAAGGTGTAATAAAAAGTGTAAATTCTATAGTCACTTAACCAAAATGTAACAAAATTTTTTTAAGAATTGTAGTTGAAGCTAAGTAACCTAAGTAACAAGGCATGCTTATGAAGGAATGAAACTTGCAACTCCAAGTTGATCCCATGAAGAGGGCTGCACAAAGGCCTCTTGTCTAGTGATGTTTAATCACTCCTGCTTTTGATGAGAGACAAAAAAAAGGTGAATAAAGGTGCCTGTTTTCCTGACCTGTGCAAACAGCTGTCTGCTTCTGTGTTTTCTTAATGAGATGATCAGCTACATCCTGGTAACATCAGATAGCTTAAGTTCTTCTGTGTGTCCTGTGGCAACTTGGGACTCAACAAAAAACTTACTTATTCGGGAATATATTTTGTAGTACATATTTCACCTCATTACTTTTACAGGGACAACTAACTGGCATGACTGGGAAAGAAGAAAACTCAGCTGACTACTTGCATGGTGACTGTAAAAGTCAGGAGGAATGCAGCTTAATTTTTGCTCTCAAAATCCATAGATTTGTTTTTTAATCACCTTTGCCTGGTACAAGTCACTAGGAGTTCCCACTGAGCAGCAGGTGCTGAAACAGGGTAGTGCCTATAAAATACAGGACTGCTTTGTCACTAGTTCCACTCCCCTTGCAATTATACTTTGCTCTTTACTTGTCCAGGATTGATGGTCACTTCAGCCTACTTTGTCCTTTTCTTTAAGCTCTCCAAAATTACATATTGAAAAAGTCTTGCCACAGGTGCTGAGCTGTTTACCATCCCACTAATAGTAGCTTTTCCTATAAAATAAATATTTTTCTCATTAGATCAGGTTACCCAAGTATGGAGGTTTGCACTGATTTTCCTTCCAGCATGAGGAGGGCGTGGCTGCATTTAAAGTGATAGGATTTGAGAAGTCGAAGGGAGCAGACAGCTGTGTAGATGCTAGTGACAAGCTGTGCCAGGCTATTACAGGGGAGAGCTGAAGAGGTCAGCACGTGATAGGCAAGACCCAGGATTTCACTGGTAAAACAAGCCTCTGAGAACAGAGCAGAGGTGTCAGAAAAATGAATGGACTTAAGGTTTATCTCCCTGGCAACTCCCATTCCTGAACTTGAAGGTCATCACATGGGGGACAGTAGGGATACTAAAAGTACACTGAGACATTTTTGTGAACTAAAGGGGATCTGGTGGCACTGTGACTGACCAGTGGAAACAGCTGAGGCTGTGACTGAAGTCATGAAGTTGTATCTTAGTGGAAAGAGTTTCCCCCTTTAGAGCTCATTCTGGAGTTGCATTTGTAGCTTTGCAGACAGTTTCATGAATATGTTACATATTGTCCCCATGCACAGGCAGCTTCTGGATGGTACTGTATTTAAAATTTACCCCCTGGTTGCACTACTATTGGTAAATTCTGGCTACATCTGGCATTATCCTATGAATTTATAAAAGCATAATTCTTAAGATTCATATAAGATACAATAGTTTGAAGTACTTTAGTTTGAAAGAAAATTAAAGACTTTGGCTCAAATCCTGAAAATGTTTGTAACTGGGAAATACTCCAGTCAACAGAACTTGTAATTTGCAGAAAGCTTGTATATATAAATGTCCACGAGGAAAGTCCCTTTGCATGTGAACTACAATAAGCTGTTTGTAAGTGTTTTGGCCTGTATTGAAGTTGTTTTCTCTGCTTGTTGGCAGATGTCGATGAATTAACAACTATAAAACGAGAACTGAATTACAGAATTTCTGTTCAATCAGCAAAGTTGCTTCGTCTTCTGAAGCAGAAAGACAGGCTTGTACAAAAAGTCCAGAAGAACTGCGACATTGTCACAGCGTGTTTACAGGCGGTTTCCCAGAAACGATGTAAGTACTTTCTGTGTACTTGTGTAAGTAGTTTATTTCATTAACAGAAAGCAGCATTTTATTCAAGCCCTCACACTTGATTTGAAGTCAAGAGGCCAGGTTGTGCTATTTCTTAGATATGACTGGCTCCTTGTGATGTCAGTGGCACCTGGGAACAGTCGAAGTTCAACTAGTTCAGCTGGGTAAGCTGCCATAGCCTCAGCTGTGTGTATTGCTGTGGCACCCTCACTGTGGATTGTCTGCCAGGCTTTTTCAGCTTTAATTCACAGAAAGCACAGGTTGAATTTTTATATGCTTGCTGTGTGTTTTCATATGGAGGTGCTAGAAATGGAAATCATTCTGGCTCGCAGCTGTAGACAGCATATGGAATTGTCTTCCCAGAGGATTGTTAGTAGTGTGTAACTCCTTTCTGTCAAGCTGACCAAAGATGAGGAGTGTTAGTAAAACAAGCCTGCTTCCCTCAAACCCTTTTGGAGGATTATGAAAGTGTGCAGGGGAAAGAGAAGAAACATTGCTTTTAAATTTTTTAGCTTTTTTTTTTCCAGCACAGTGAAAGCTTTTTATGTAACTTGGCAAAGTTGTCATCACAAGATAGGCTGAGGTGCTTTTAGTAGCTCTGCTAAAGTAAAACTGCTTGTAACACCATGTCTAAAAATAAATAGATATTATGCCTTTAGAAAGGATATATGAAAATAACCTAATGTTCCGTGTCTTATTTTTTCGTTAACATGCAGCATGACAGGTACAGAATTGCTCAGGTACAGTAAATAAAGCATGGTCTTGTCATAAAAATGTCTGCAGGAGCTTTGAGATGCATGTAAAGTTTTTATTAGAAGAATTTGACTGTAGTGGCATGTGCTAATGTAGTTTAGTTAAGGATTTGTCTATTGATGTGAAACTTCATTTTTAAGCATTTAAAAGGGTTCCTTTGTTTCACTTAAATGTGGCATGTAAGTTCTTGGCTGTCATGTGCTATATAGGTATATTTCTAAGTAAATAATGTAGTCTTTCAAATGAGACTACTTGAATTTTGTCTGTCTAAGTACTTAGAGGATTTATTTGACTGTAAATTCTGAAGGTCTGAGGCTCATTTGATATGTGAAAACATGTTGACTGAAAAGGTTGTGGATTTCATCCTAAATACGAATGTGATTTTGCAAGTCTCAGGTACCGTTTTACACTTAAATCAGTGGGGCATTATGTTTAAAACATTATGTTTAATACGTTATGGTGGTAACAACTGAGATACGTAGCTGGAGCAACTATTATTGCCTAATATCTATGCACGTGCATGCAGGTTTTTGAAGATTATGTGTAGATTTGTGTAGTACATCTCTTTAAGTGAGATATTTTAATTATTAATATAGCATATTTACCTAGTGTTACTTTTCAGCTTATATTTCTCAAAAACTGGATGTATGTATTCCAGGGCACCAAAAACTTACTCTTTTCTGCTTTAAGATCTAATCCAAAGCCATTGGGAACTGTTGAGTGACTCCTGATAACTGCAAGTGCTTTGGAATAGATTGAGACTGTGTTTTTGTTGCCTAGTATGGATGTATTAGCATTATATGGAGAATGCAGGAATAAGCTTTGGCTGTGGGATGTACAACTTGAAATTTCTTGGAAATTGTGCCTTTGAGGCAGTGTTTGATGAACAGTTGTCCAAAGCCTGGCACAGCTGATCTTCTTCCTCCAACGTTTTATTCTTGTCTTTGTACTATTTCTTGTGTAGCAGTAGGAACCCCTGTGTTGCAGTATAATGTGTCAAACTGGAGAGGTGGTCAGGTGAATTAATTTCTTTTCTGTAACAGTTCCCTGCTTCCAGTCTCTTCAGAGGGTGTTAAAAGGGGCCGTACAGGAGAAGGGGTTGCTTAGAGTAGCTTGAATATGTAGTTAAATTCTAAAGTTTCAGCAAAACCTACACTAACAGTACAAAGATCTGTTTTCTCATCTTTCAGTTGTAAAAAAAGAACATTTAATGTGATGGAACATTAAAAATTACATACTGCCTCAAAATATAAGCGTTTTTCTGCTCACTAAAGCCGTTGGAAACTAGATACTCTGTTTACTACCCTCTCACTCTTAAACTCTCAAAATGTTATTAATTTCCTGAAGTTTTTCTTCTTCTGGGTTATTCTGATGACGGTAAATACTTGCAGTATAATGTTATGTGTCATAAAGCTTTATAATGTGCTTTTGTGTTGAGCATTAACATTATGACATCCTCTAGAAGTGACCAATTAAAATTTTCTGCAGTTGCATTATCATTAATTCTAACATTTCAAAATACAGTTGGGTCTCCTGTACCACGGTACCGTGGGTCTTGCCCCCTACCTGCGGAACCCTCCGTCCTTGTTGATTGGCTCATTCATATGCAAATTTGCACCACACCCTCTCCCACCCCCCCCACCTTCCCCGCCCTCTGGTGCTCCTGTGCTGTTTCGGCCCTGCCCTTCTGTGTGTTGGTGTTTGTGTTGGTGCTTCCCTGCGCCTGTGGCCACCCCATGCCAGGAAAAAACCCTCTTCTCCTTAGCCAGGAACATGGGTGTGGGGAGCTGCCTGTGCCGCTGTCCCAGTGTCTTTCTGGGTGGGTAGACCTGCTCTCTCCATACTCGGGGTAGACATCTCAGACTCTCACATCTAACCTGAGAGTGTGTAAATCTTTTGTAACTGTTTGTAAGATACATGACTGACCAGTTTCATTTCTATAATATTTTTTTTACCCAAATGTAAATAAAATACTCCAATGAAGAAAAGTAGCAAGAGAGAAATCACAGTGATGGCCTGAAGGCAAACATAGCATTTGCTTCTCTTACTCTTGTGATTTTGACTTATTTGGGGTAAGAAGATAACATTTTGTTCTGGAGCATTGTGAACTATTTCAAGTTCATCTTAGAAACTAAGCTGAGTGCTTTATGTCCTTAATTGTATCATTTGAGAAAAGCAGAACTCAGTAAAAAAGTAAACTAAGGTTTTGGAGCTGTCATATGAAGAATATTCACAAGATACGTATCTCTGTTTTATCTTCTTGTGTTTCATTAGTGACAGCTCACTTACATTACAAAATATATTTTCACTAATCACTTAGCAAGCCAGAAGTTCCTTGAATCGCAGAATTTGCTTGCCTGTCATTTTAATTTAACCCCCCCCTAACCAAAACAACAAACAACCCAGAACAAAACTGTGTTACTTGTAATAAATTATTTACAAGTAAAATCATCCAGCTGAAGTGTAACTCAGTCTGGCTGGAGGCAAGCAGGAATGCTGAAATCTGATTCAAAATAAAATAAGCTGAAGTTGAATTAGCAGAAAGTTCAATAATATTCTCTTGTATTTTAAATGAAGACATAATTTTAGTAGAAAATTTCCGAAAGATATCATTAATTTCTTGCTGTGTTGCTATGGTGCTTTGTACCTATAATGACTTTAAATGAGTCTCATGTTGTATTCAGAAGGACTCTTAATGTTGTCTGTTGTGATACGTGTTTAGAAACTATAATTAAAGTATTAGTATTATTCTGCTATTTCAGCATTGCATCCAGTATAGAATTCTCTAAGGTGACAATAAACGTTAGCTTTCTAGTTTTTCTTTCTCTTCTGCTGGTTTGGCTCAGTGCAGAGCCAGTAGATGGAGCCAGAATATTTTATTTTGTGCAGAAATAGAGGTGTACTGTATCTCTGGTTTTCATAGGTGGATGGCTTTTATATCCTTTTCTCAGACATGAAGGGAAATGCTTTACAAATGTGATCCTGCAAGAATTGGATGAAAAGATTTAGCGTCAGGCTGACAAATAAATGTTATTCACAAAGGAAGTATTAGGTTCCATGTATGAAGTAGTAAAAATGGCTTTTTAGTTAACTGAGATCATTAATTCCTACATGGTTATGGAAGTTATTCAGAAGCTCGTGACTGAGATGAATGTTTTAGAGTCCAGCTACATAAATTCAGAGGGTTCTGTCTATACTTCTAAGTACTGTTAGTGATCTCTTTGAGTGCATCTTAATTGCATAGAAAGTCAGCACAGACTGGCATCATCTGGGCACAGATTGGTGCCCTGCATGTTCTCGATGGGTGAACAGTTTCTTGGTAGAGTATTGGGCTATGTAATCTCAGCTTCTGAGAATGAGTTAGTGTCTCTATAGCATCAACTTTTCTCCGAGGATGTGGAATTTGCGCAGAGGAAACTGCTGTATTTTCCATGAATTGATTAGGAGAGGACTGGGCAAGATCACCATCGTCGTGTCTCTGGAAAAGTGTAATTTAGATGTGCAAACATAGTTGCACATCTAGGCTAAACTTCTGTTTTGTCTTCTCATTGCTTCTCTTTCTTTAGGTTCAGTCCTGCTGCATGTGTCCTATTTGATCGTTTTGGTTTTTTGCCCTTCCAAATTCTTTATTAGCTTTTCTTACTAGTCCCAGTCTTTAAATATTGGGCTTCTCATCCCTGTTCCATTTTTTCCCATCTCTGTGTCTTTTCTACCCTGCAGTGTCTTGCCGGAGTACTCCCCAGACCTTGAGTTTTCTTCGCGTTTTTCCCTTGGCCTCCTTCATATGTTCTTCTTGCCTTTTTCCTGAATGCACTAGTTGTCTACTCACACATTTTCTCCATCCCTCCTCTTCCCTCAACATCTGTTACAAAACCAAGGCATAAGATAAAAGTTTGTTTAAAGGTATTAATACAACTTTAACACAGCATACTGTGGACACGTCTAATATTGGTCTGTGTGAACTTGAACTTCATAAGGTTATTGAAGGAGAGGAAAATTTTCACAATGAAAGCAATTAGTCGTTGAAATAATCTCCTCAGGGAAGTGGTGGATTCCTCAATATTGGGTGCTTCTAGGATTCAGGTGGACAGGATGCTGGGCTGTCTTGTCTAGAGCATGCTTTTGCTGAGAAAAGTTGGACCAGATGATCCTGGAGGTCTCTGTCAACCTCATAGTCTATGATTCTGTGATTGATTTTGCTATGGATCAGATGTGTCTTAACATGGGGTAAGCACTTGTGTATATGTGTAATAATTCATGCAGATCAAATTTTGTCTGTGGCTTATCTGTCTTTTCCCACTTACTTGCCAGTAATTTGATGTGCTCTTACAGCTGTATAAATATGCTTTGAACTGGAACACCTCAATTGACACGCTTTAATTTTTTTATTTCTTTATGAAGAGTCGCACTATTCAGTGAATGCTGCTGCTATGGCAGTTTTGACCTACCACTTTTCCCCTGGATCTCCACTGTTATAAATTAGGGAGCAATTTGTAAGCTTGTATTTGTTTTTTACATTCTTCACTTTAACATCTGAAGTATATATTAAAGTGGAAGATGTTCTGCATTAAAAAACAAAAGTATTAATGGCTGTGCAATTTCCAGTGTTGCATTTGCACTTAAAAGAGAGACGATCATAAATGTGCTGTAGTCATCTCCAACTCTAATTTAGATTTCCAAGTGAATGTGAAACAGGTCATTCATTTAGAAAACCGCTTGTCATTTTCAAGGTATTGAACTAACATATTTTAAATTTAACTCAGTAGCTCTGATGTTTGAAGGCAGGTGAATGTGCTCCAGTAACTTGTTACAGCAATAGCCATTTAATTGATCTGTCAAAAGTAGTTTGGATGTGGTTAACACAGGACGTTTACTTCTTATGGAATCTGATTTTGTGCAAGTCAGTCTCAAATTACTTAATTGGCTGCATGTTTCACTTCAGCAGCTTTCTATTATCACATCTGTATTCGTGTGCTTGGATATGTTACCAGCCTACCCTTCATGGGTGCTAATGAATTTGGTCCTTTAAATCAGTGCTGTGGCTTTTTGAGATGCATACTTAAGAAATGTTGCTTGTGGCTACCTCTTGGTTTTCCTAATAAATTGTTGTTAATTTAGTTCTACCTGATGTTTTGCCTTTTGAAATCTTCTAGTGGAGAAAGGGAAATGGAAGGAAACAATCATGACTTTGAGAAAGTCAATCATCTTGTTTGTTTAAACTGTTGCCAAAGGTAGGCTGAATTTTCTTATGGTTGGTCGCCTACTTATTGCAGTACATGTGTAAATAAATAGAATATTGCTATTGATTTTTAATTATTGCTCTTTTCATCAAACTGTTACTTATGCTGCAGGGAGTGAAGGCTTTCACTGTTGCTTATGACTCAAGATGTGGAGATGGGCTGAGCACTGGTTAGCAGGAATTTTCTAATCCACTCTGTGTCCTGTACTAGTATGCAAAGAGTGAAATAATGGGGCAGTTAGAACAGGAGTGAACCTCTATTTAGAGGTGCTGGAACTTGCCTCAGTGGGGATGGTACCTGTGTGCTTTGTCCATAAACTGCATTGGGCTGCTGGGCAGCAGCTCTTTTGATCTGGTTGGCAAAGTTCACCTGCTGGTTCCTTGGGATGGGCTGTGCACAAGGGAAAATGGCTCTAGATGCAAGTGTGATCTTAACTGACTTGTTTGTTGTTATCCAGCATTATTAATAAATTGTGTGATAATTAAAAATATTATTGGAGACCCCTTCAAAAGATTATAAAATTAAATACCATTTGACTAACATATTTCATTCAGCTTCAGTGAGCAAGATTCTGGGAAATATGAAAGCTTGTTCTATTGCAATGGGAGCCTGGACTGAGAAGGATTACTTTCCTTTTAGCACTAGACTTGGAGGTGAACTGCAAACAGCAACATTTATTGCTGTGTATCAGGTCAGAAAGAAAGGTTTCAATGAGTGGGTGTGTGTTACATTTAGTATTTGCTAATGTAAATTATTATGTATATTCTGGGTATCAGTTAGTCTTGGAGAAAGAAAAGTGAGTGTTGTCAGACATAATACCAGCTGTGTGGGATGCAGACTGACAACTAATCACTACTGGAATGATCCACAAGAGTTTTTATATAGTGAATTCTGTCATTACATCTTGGAACTGGTCTTTGAGCAGCACAGCCAGGGTGCTGAGACTCAGGGAAGTGGTTTAACAGAGCAGCAAGTCAGTAAAATTCTGGTACAGCATTCTCAATGGAATGGGCTGCCCTAGGAGGTGGTGGAGTCGCCGTCCTGCAGGTGTTTAAGAAAAGATTGGATGATGTACTTAGTGACATGGTCTGGATAATGGGATGGCGTGTTAGGTAACAGGTTAGGTAATAGGTTGGACTTGATGATCTCTGTGGTCTTTTCCAACCTTACTAATTCTGTGATATATTCTTCTAGAGAACTATTAAGCAAGTTCCCAGGCTTAGTATAATTATGCTGCTGATGAACATGATCTTCTAAGTAATGAATTTTGACATCTTTGATCACTTTATGAACAGTAGCATTGGTAAGCCCTACAGGGAGAGACCACCCCACTTTACTGTCTTCAGTACACATTATCAGGACGATGTGTGCTAGCCCCAGAAAGCTGACTCATACGTGAATCTATAAAAGCCCTTGGCTGACTAATTAAAAATACTTCAATTGACTGCCGTCTTCTTTTGCCAATATTCTCTACTGTAAAAACAAAGCTGTAATATAAATTCGAAATTGGTAAACTGTCCAGTCAATTTCCTTACAAACCAGGCAAATTGTGTAGATTGTGCAGATTTGGTATCCTTCAGAGGCAACTTTGGTGCTAATTCCAGTTTCTTAACTCCCAAGATGAAGTAAAATTTCTTTGCTTTTTTTGGTATTGAAAAAAGAATTTTTTTTCTTTTTTTTGTCCTGGAAAGAAAGAGGCTGGATTTGCTAATTGGGGCATATCTCAACTGAAAAGTTCTTGTGGCCTCTGCCACTGCAGATTATCAGATTCAAAAGATGGCAAGAAGTAATTGATCAGTGTCTTACAGAGCCCAGAATCCTCACTGTGAGGGAAATTCTGCTTTAAGGATGCAGCAACTAGAATATCTTGCTCCATTATGAAATGAAACACCTACTCACAAAAGTCAATTGCTTATGAAGCAAAATTCTGAAAACTTACATTTAGAACTAAAATGCTTTATTCAGGTGTCTTTTCATTTCATGTTATGTAATGAGCCATTTCCAGGTGAGGTGATAAAATGCTTAATCCTAGAAAGAGTAAAAATTATGCTTTTAGTGTTTGGAAATATGTTTTCATCAAAGATGACAATTTGCTGTGAAGGACTTTGCTTTCCACAAGCTGGTATTTTATGGCAGAGCTTTTCATTACAGTGATTCCAACCAACTTTGTTACAGAGCTCTTCCTGGGATTGTGCAGCCAGTCATGGCTGCAGTTTACTCCCTGGCTGCTCAGCACTGGGATTGCCAGGCTGGCTAGGGAGCTGAGGAACCCACATGCATTCCTAAGCCATATACAGTAATTCCTCATCTCTCTGTGCATTGATTTTTTTCTCTCTCACATCTTCGCAGTACATTTTTTCCAGGGGAGACACCATAGTCTTCCGTTGATTCCTTGAAGCATTTTTCCATGTGTGCATGTGTAGAGTGCCTCTGCTGCCCCATGAGGCGGGACCAGCACACCCCATGGGGCAGGGTGACTTGCTTGGGGGTCGGCCAGACTCCATCCCTCATGAGTGTCTGCTTTATACACACTGCATCAACCTTCCCGCAGGGGTGTGGGGGCAGCCCGTTGTGCAGGCTCAAAGCCATGCTCCTGGCTGGGACAGGCGCTGCTCAAAGCCATGCTCCTGGCTGGGACAGCACACACTCAGAGCTGTGCTTGTGGCCAGGAGCACAGTTGGGACAGTGCACGCTCAAAGCTGCCTGCCTTTCTGGAGGAGGCCAGTGGAGGATGATACCCTCCTGCGCCGGGACCGCGGCTGGCCTCTGCACTGGGGAAGCCAACTGGTAGAGGGCTATGGCAGCCCCGTGCCCACCGCAGCCCTGGCAGGCTGGGCTGGCATGCCCACCATTTGGCACCCTCCTGCGCCGGACGGAGAGAGGAGCTGCCCTCTGCTGCTCCCCCCACATGGGGAAGGGGCAGAGAAGATCCCCTTCGCTCCCCTGTCCTGTCAGAAGGCTTGAGGAGGTGTCGAGCACACCCCCTGGTGCCCCAGGGGGCAAGAAGGGTGTGGCTTACTTGCATATGCTTGATCCATCAGTCTTCACAGAATCTGAGTTTTATGGCATTCTTTCAGTCCCAATTCCCCACGAAATTCAAGGGATTACTGTATTTTCCTTCTGAGTCTTTAGGGATTGTATGAATCCTTACTTTGCTGTGTCACATACTTTCCTAGCTTTCCTCTCACCACCAAACTGTCTTGTCACCATAAAAAATACCTCCCAGCTGCCTCAGAACAAATACCATCTCATATTCCATCATTGGCTAAAATTTGAGCAGTTCTTGAAAATGGCTTTTGTCATGGGCTCCTTCAGCTACATTCTACAAGATTTAACTAAGCAAACTGTCCTGGTGGTTGGTTTGACTGGTGTCAGGAGCCAGAGCTAGGATTGCCTTTATTACAAACCCTGGGAGTCTGTTCAGCATCTACGTACTTACAGTTTAAAGTGACACTGGGCACTTACAGTTTAAAGTGACACTGGGCAGTGCTCAGTGTCACCACGGGGTATGAGACTATACTGACCTGACACTACCCAACTAAGTATCGTTCCACTGCTGCCATTAGTAGGCTGCATTTGGAGTTGGGGTCACTGCTGCTGGTTAATTCCTGGGGATAGTTTGGAACCTGCTGACTAAGAGACCATTATGTCCTTGAGGAAGGTGCTACCTCCTGACTCACTGCTGCTGCTTGTTTTCCAGTTCAGTAAGCTGCTATGTCTAGAGGGGTGGTATTTTTGTGGGAGGAGGTGCCGGAGGTTCAGGACTAGGCGGAAGCTGAGCAAAATGAGCATCTGACCTCAAATGCTTGCCTCTGTGAGGAGGGACCTTCAATTGCCTGTTCACTTCTGCCTGTTGAGCATCCAACTTGGCCCCAAACTTGTCTCACAGGCAAGCAAGTGGCTGCTGATTACAGTGACTTACCGTTTGGGACATACCAAACCTTCACACGAAGGAGTGTGGTGGGACCTGGGAGACCCTGGTCAACCAGCTGTGGTGTCCCGCTTCTGTACAAGCTTGTGGGCCCTGTAAAATTGAGAGCCATAACCCTGCATCCTTCCATCTCATTCCATTGAATGCTTGTGCTGGGAAATGGCAGACATGGGGTGAGGGTGAAGTTGGGCTAAACTGACCTATCTGAAGTGTGTTGTGTAGGTGTGTTCTGTAGTTGACCCCAGCTGCTAAGGTGGAAGGAGCACCCTGCCATGGTTACCTGAGGTGGTGAGAGAATCAGCCACTGCTTATCTAATGACAGCTAGTTTTCTTTCTTCCCTCTCTTCCTAAAAAATTGTTCAACAACATTTTTTAATCATGTAGAAACTTGATGGGATAGTAATAGCTGAATGTGCAGAACAAATATTTCATTGTTTATCATGGAACGGAAGGGTAAATTCAGTAAACCATTCTGTAAGGAACAATCTAGCTGCTGAATCTGGGGCTAGTTTGCACCAAGAAATGTTCAGTATAGGGATGTATAGGTTGCAGCGTCACTATCAAATTCTTGTTCTGCAACACTTGGTACAGGATGTTGTAGCTGTTCTTTGTCAGTGTGCTCGCAGCTGTGGCAACAGTGGAGTTAGTTGACCCAAGGCTGTGTTTATTTTGGATAAGCGTATAAGCTTGGAGGTTCACTACTTAGCTTCTTTTCCATATTCTTCTGTGTAATTGTAATTCTGTCACTGTTGCAAAGTCATAGCTAACTTCACAGGATTAGTTTTGTAATGCATATTGAGTTTTACATTCACTACATTATGCTTTTCTCAACAGCTGTGCTATGAGAAGTTGATATATTGGGACAGTACTTTTTACAGAAAATACTCGGTATGTATTAGAAATAGGGATTAATTTGATAGATTGTGTGTGGAGCTTTTTGTATTACTTATCAAGTAGTACTTGGAGTACTTGCATACTAATTTGCCTAAGCAAAGTCGTTCTCAAACCAGTGATCTCTTATTTCTATAGTACTGCAGTAACTTTGGAAGGTGGGATCTGATTAGCTCCAACTGAGGGCACACATGCAGTTCCCTCAAGGAAGGATGCTGCTGTTTGCTTGCAACAGCCAGAACAGGCTATTCTCTGTCTTACAGTCCCTGTCAGTCAGTCATGACATGAGAAATAACTGTCAAACACTGCTCTGGATCAGTGGTAAAGTTTGGTTAGCCCAATAGTTCCCTGAAAAACTGGGAGAAGGTTTTATTTAGTCACCCAAGGATTATTATGGTTAAGTGAAGTGCGCTACTGATTTCCACATAGGTTCAGGAAGAGTATGAAGCAGCTCATCCTGCTGCAGCCCAGCATGTCTTTCTGGGGCAGGGTGAGTGTTGGCCATGGAGGGAGGAGTGGGGTGCAGGGCCCCTCTGAGCAAAGGGCACAGTCCGCATGTCTGTCTGCTTTAGTGCAAGGTGGTGTCAGCGTCCAGGGTGTAACCTAGGAGTTCATAGCATTAACTGGGAACTTGCAAGCAAGCTGGCCTTGTAGCCAGTGGTGCCAAAGGCCATGTGGGAAGGAGTGATGTGTGAGAAGGTCACCTGAGTGCATTCATATTTCACAGATCTTTAGATGCTCCTGAACTGACTGGAGCTCCTGCTCTGATTCCTGCAGGTAGCGAAAAGCCACAACATCCCGTGGCAAATGTCAAAAAATCAAGCTGTTAAGGGTTTGCTTGTGTGTGTAAGCTCACAGCAGGGGTGGCTTTGTGGGCTGCATAACTATAATACTATGTCATCGCAGTCTTTAATCTTTGTGACAAACTTTTGGATGTGGAAACAGCCTGAGAGAAAAAATTGTGTGTTTAGGTTGTATGCACAGGCTTTCACACTTGTCTAGCTTAGCACTACCTCCTCTTTTATTTCACTTGGGGTTACATTTCAGTACAAGTAACTGTGCTGTTCTTTTTCCTACCAAAATGCCTTTTCATTCTTTTTTATTTTTTTAACCATTGTGGGCTTGTAGGATGGTTAATGTGGCTTCACTGAACATACCCAACAGGGTACATGGCGTTTAAGTACAATACAGATGCATTTTATGTATCTCCAAGTGGCGCATACTAAACATTCTTTGGTGGAGTTAGTCTTTGAAGAAAAGATTTCCTGAATACTGAAAATCAAATGGAGGATAACAGCTGCTTGGGATAATTAGTGCTAGGAATAAACTAGTTTATAGAGCATCAGGAAGTGTCAGCAGCTATGCTTCTGGAGCTTTGTGAGATAAGCTTGACATTTAAAAACAAGATGCTAGAAAAGTGGGCTGTGAACTTAGTCTGTTTGGATCAATAGTCCTGCTTATAATTCTGTGCTGGAGCAGCTCTGGAGGAGCAGGTAAATAAGAACCTCAGATTTTGAAATGCTTTTCTCCTTGAAGCTATTGATAACCTGAATTTGACTTACTGAGCAGTAAATGAATGCTCTTCACATACCCTTGAAATTTGTCAAGGAAGTCAAGTCTGTGTTCCATCCATTACATGTCTTCCTTACAAACCATTCACTTTTGTATCTTTTCTTAGTAAAAGTTGGAAACTTCTTGCTATGTTCTGCCAGCAATGAAACAGCTTCTAAATTTATTTATCTATAAATTATTGTTACCTTCCTAAAATCACAGCAACTTGGTGATGATCATTATGCTTTTCCTGCCATCCATACAATTCATATGGCCAAAATATAGATCATAAACAGGCTTTGATTCATGCGTTGGTTTAGGCAGCATTGATAGCTAACATTTTAGTATGGGGTGGCGTGGGGGGTTGTGTCTGGTTTTTGTTGTTTGGATTTTGTTGTTGTTCCCCCCGTCAGCAGGTTTCTGCTAATTTATTGTCTCATCCAGTGTTCATGACAGCAATAGATACTGGGCCTTAGGTCTTGAAAGAAAAATAATTATATAGTGCGACCATAGGAAGTCAGAGTGAGGGTGTAATTGATGTACATAGTTAATACTTCTAAAAAACATATACAGTCGGCCCTCTTGCACTTCACGCCCCCCATATTGCAGCTTCAGATCTTAGTGGCATGATTTTTTAGCGATGCAGAAGACGTTTCGCAACTGCACGTGCACAACCTGCAGCTGCTGCGGCGGTCCGGGTGGCGGAACAGGCAGCGGTGGTGGCTCGGGCAGCAGCAGGGGCAATACTGGTGGAGGCGGGGGTGCGGGAGGCTGCCATTCAATGTGGAAGTCGGGCTGCGCGGGTCCCAAATAAGACCGAGGGTCCGCGTTATAGGAAACCCGACTGTACTAATCTGAAGAATTAAACATTACCAATATTTATGATAATGTGTAGATAGGTCTAGTGAAGCCAGGAACCTGTTGAGCTGGATGAACTGGACATCATTGGACAAACACGTGGTACGAGGCATTGTGAGAAACATAATGAGTCAAGACTACGTGAAGGCTGGTAGAAGAAGCACATGGTCAGAGAAGTGAAGTGAGTTGTCCAAAGATCCACAGTAGTAAATAAACAATCAGAGCTTTGCTATTAGCAAAATGCATTCTTGCGTGGTGTAGTACATGTTTAAAATCAATTTTAATGGCTCAAGGCTTCAGTAGTAAATAAGCCTTAGATTAATCCTAAACACATCCAGTTCAATAAATGTGTAAGAGTGGGTTATGAACTGAAATTTTGTCATTTAACTTGTTGAATATAAAAGCTTGGAGTAGTAATGTTGTTGGAACTGGTAACTATTTTCACATCTTCATCTCACAAATTTCAGCAAAAAAACTTGTCACGCTTGCTTAAATGACTAATATATGTACTTTTTCAGGAAAGGGATGTGGTAGTTTGAGGTTCTTTTGCTATGTTGGCTGCTTCTGTTTCCAGCACTTTGAGAGTATGTTCTGTGAAACTTTGGCCCACGTGGGAGATGAAATGAATTGCATATCTGGAGGACTTGGGATTGTGATAGATCCAGCTACATACAAAACTTCCTTTATATAACCAGTGGCATCTGCAAAGGGTAACGAAAGTATATGTGATCAAAGAACTTAAGTGGTGGTGCAGGACTTCCTTTTAACCAGTCAAGGTTTATGGTTCCAAGAGTTCTTACGGGGCTTATATGAGGCTCTCTTGGATTCAGCAGCATCCTCCTTCCCAACTCCAGAAAGGGTCTTGTTTCTGTTCCTGTGTAACAGCTCTGTCCATGGAGGCCATATGTAATGGGAGAGGGAGAATCCATGTTGGAAGCTGGAGTCTTATCTGCGGGCAGTGCTGGACCAGCCTTTCTCTTTGCTCTGTGTCTAAAGAAAGGCTTCTGTGGTCTCAGCCTAGTCTTTGATGGATGTCCTTAGCATTAATGCAAATAAGTATTAAACAACATATAAAAACTTTTTTGTATAAACATGGTCCTTTTTCTCTAATATTTCCTGGCCCAAAGCAAAGACATTTTATCATTAATAATTTTTCTAACTTTGGCAATTACTTTTTAATCTAAAATTTTTCAAAGTGTTCATTCTCTACATAAGTCTTGTCTTGGGGACATAGAATCATTTTGCTTTCTTCCATTATGTTGGGGGGATTAAAATCTTGCTGTTTCTGAAATAGCAGTTCAGATCAATAAAGCTGGCAATTCACACTGTAAAATTCAATTTCTATCCTAGGTGCTGAGCAAATAATGAGATTCTAATAAAGGAAGAGCAGTTCAGTTTTACAACTGGGGCCTGCTATGACCACCATTCTTCTGCAAATGTTATCTTAAGCATAACTACAAATCATACCTGTCAGAATTATTTTTTCTTGTATTGCATTAGGTTTTCTGCTAACTTGGTGATTTATGTTTTTAAATTACCATGTAGCATTTAAGCAGGATTTTGGAGTGTGAATACTGGCCAAGATATGCATTTACTTCATATTGTTTAACAAGGTTAGGGAAGGAACATTTCTTAATTTCTTAATTGTTATAATCATACTTTTCAACATTTTTTTTTCTTAATATGTTCCTTTCCAAAATATTTTTATTCTGTATTTAGGTAGAGTCAAATAATTTCTCCGACAAAAAGAAGGTAATTTGTTCTTTGAGGCCTCAGTTCAATTCACTACTTTAATTTAAAAAGTGTTCTCTGTATATTTTATCGACCATGTAAGTATTGCTATGACTTTTATTCCAGTTCTTAACTCTTGACTCTATGCTACTGGTTACTACAGCAGTTAAAATATATTGTTACTTTAGCAATCCTTGTGTGACATGTCTTCTACTTTGCTCATGAGATGCAACTATCAGCTTAATGTAGCTGTATATGATCTGCTTTACTGTTACAGTTGGCACATGAAGGCAATAAGTAAAATAAATTGATTCTCCCTCTCCTTTTATTTTCTTCATCTGAACAACATAGATCACTACTCCTCGAGTAGCAATTATAACTTTAGAGTTTATTTATGCATTTGAACTGAATTTGAGAAAAACAGTAAGAAACCTGGATGCTGTTGTTGAATGATACAAATAATTTTATAATATGGAAAGATCTATCCACTTACTTGTCGATGATTTTTCTCTGATTAAGAGCTTGTTGGAAACATCTGGGACATAGAAAGCTTCTACGAATTCTTTTTGCAGGGTATACTTTTTGTCCTTTTGGAAGACAGCATATATATGTACAAAAAATTAAACCTGGACATGGACTGTGTTGATCCCTGCTGTTCACATCAGTGCTAGTGTCTGTGCTCTGTTGTCATAAATCTAGTCTGTCTTCCTCTCATTGATTTTTATATCCAGAACTCTTCACAACCTACTTTTCTCTGCTGTACTATCCTTATAATTTTACTTAGTATTCAAGGTTAGCTCATGCCTCCTACCTCCGTCCTACGTGTTTTAAAACGAGTACCTTCTCGATTTCCCCCCATGTTGGTATTTTCTTATACGCTTTTAACCATGTGGAACGTGATGATTAAAACCTAATCTCTCAGCCTTCTTATTGACTTTATGCCTTCATGGTGTGTCCCTTCGTACTTATCGTTGCCATAAGTCTACAGAAACAATAGCAGGTCTTTTGTGAAGACTGCTGTTCACCATGCTTTTCAATATCTTCTGGCTGTCTATCTGTGCTCCTCTGTATGCTAATGTGTGTTCTTTTTAAAGCAGGCAGTCTAGTTTTTTCTTGTGCTTGTGCAGCACCCATTGCAATAGTGCTACAGCCCAGAATTAGGATTTACGGGCACTGCAGTGAATACAGATAGGTTTAATAGTATGCCAGGCATACTCAATTGTGTTTGTTGTCCTCTATTATTGGCATAATAAGGTGAACTAACTTTTGTCTTGTGACCAAGCAAAATTTTATTTAAGCACCTTTTTGTTTCACACATGGATAGTTTTGAATTAAATCTGTCTTGTCCTTTCAGTGTTAAGATAAAGATTTCCACATCACATCTGTTTTGTAATGTCAGTAGGGGTATTTTTGGTTGTGGGTTTTTTTCTGAAATATTTGTTGTGCCTGTGATCTGTGGTGCATGATGTTTAAAAAACATGAATCAGTTTCTACTTGGGGGAAATTTTTTCAATTCTCTCCTTTTTAAGCTCTGGGAAGAGTCAATTCCCAATGATGGGCATGGAGTGAAATAGGCCACCCTTTGTATCCAGCCCATTGGCACTGTGTGCTGGCAGTTGTGTGCTCAGGGTTGCTGAATTATCAGCAAATTTAATTCCTCTATCCTTAAAACCAGTTTGACATAGGAACTGTAGATACTACACTTTCCAGCCTTATCAATACTGTGATACTGTGATACACAGTACTGGCTTTATGATGGTATTGTGGTGAGAGTTGGTGACATAGGAGAGTTAATAATTTGTGATGTAAAGCATTTGAATATTAATGTATTCAGTGTTAGCTTGATGTGATTATCTTGTAGACAGGTTTAAGAAAAGCTTCTGGCTTACTGCCAAGTGATTTTTCTAAAGAGCTCGGGAAAATAGGGCTTCGTGCCCTACTGGATCAAGTGTAGGTGTGGGAGATTGGTTCATGTAGCTCTGCTGTTGCTGCCTTTAGCCCTGGTACTGTACAGATGTCAAGTCTTTCTACATATCTTTCCTTCATTTAAGTAGTTATGTATTTACAAATGCAGAGAGGTTATAGGCACGTTCATGTGGGTTACAGGCACATCTATACTTCTGTTTTAGCAACTTACAGTGCTTTTAGGGCTTTCATATTTTTACCTATGTGATTGGATGCCATAATCATCTTGTGCTACTCCATGAACAATCAATGGATTGAGGGCCTGCAGTCTGCCTTGCCTGCACTGATTCATTGCCTGTGAATGTGGTGCCTCCCTAGATGGGAAACTGGTCATCACATGTCCGCCCCATTGTGCTGTAAACTGCTAGAAACTGCTTTCACAACTGATTTCCGGATGTACGTGTTATATGTATTGTCAAGTATTTTCACAAATGCTGGAAAATTTTGACATACTTCTCAGGGTGTATCTGCCAAAAAATTCAAGAAGAGATATGACTATGAACATTATTCAACTTGTAAATAAATTTACTAGTTGTAACTGTCCATCACTCCCAAAGGATAAATTACAACACACACTTAGGATCAGGTGATGCTGGGGTCAAGGAGATCTGGCTCTATTGAGGGGACCTTCTTTTCTCTCCTTATCAATCCTGTCCTAGTGTATGCATGCGTGTAGTACAGAAGGTAGGAGTGGATATGTGTATTGAAGGAAAGGGGGAGAATTAGGAAAAAAACCCCGAACACTACAACTGAAGATCATACCAAAGAATCTCGAGTCTGAAGTTCTCTTAGCTGTATCCTGTTTGTGATAAGCTGAAGGATCCTGCAGCACGTATACAGTTACAAGCTTTTTACAGGAGTTAGTGTTGTAGATTGATTTCCTTTTAAAAGATACTGTAGTACTGCTTACTGTAGTTCGTATTTTAATTATGGTCTCTAGATCAGTCCTCAATAGATATTGCTAAACAACATGGCAAGCAACATTCTTTTTCAGATATCTTATAAACAAAGCCTCATGGCCAGAGAGCACACTTTAGGGCAAGAATTCCCTGGATCCTGTGTCTTACACCTTCCAAGAACAGCTGGGCTGTTTAAGGCTTCCTTTGAAAGAAGGCTCTGTTAAAGAGTAATTACCATGGCCACAGTTTTTGATGGGGGAAATAAGTAATAAGATTATGTGCGTGAAGTCTAAAGGGAGAGGAAACATTTGACTAGCTGCGCCCTTCCTGAGACTAAATCAAATGAATTTTGGTTCTCTGTGTCTGGAAATCATAGATGTTATTTCCTGTCCATTGTGTAGTTTGTATTTGCCTTGAATATCTTTTTAGGAAAGGATTGGCTGGGCACTTTTTTTCTGTGATATCTAATACAGGACACTGTGAGGTCCTGGCCTCTTTTGTGACATTTATGTACGAAGTGATACAAATGATGACTAATGCAATGGAAAAGTTTAAAATATTCATGATGTGTTTATGACTGTGATGTGTCAACACACTGTACTGTTCCTGAGCCCTGCTTGTTGAAAGTGTGTGGAATTAATCTTCTCTATGCACAGTAGAGAAATACGGTAGCAAAACTTCATTTTTGTATTGGTTCTGGCACCATCCTTTGTGCAGTAAAGACAACCCTGGATTACTTGTCTGACAGCAGAAACCAGATTGGTGGCAGAACTGAATTTGTTAGTCCAAAATCATGTTTCTCCTTCTGTATTACACAAATCTGTCTGAGGTAGCACATCGGTACAGAGGCTGTAGACAGAACAGTGCTGGCAGTGCAGAAGGGGATGCTCTGCTTGCAGGCTGAGGTGGGAGATGTGCTGAGCTGTTCCACCTCAGGGACTTTCATAGCCCCTGTGCCCCTGCAGTGTCAAAGAGTCAACAAGCCAGAGATGTTTTTTCAGGCTGTCAGAGGTGGTTCCATCTTGTGCACTGGAAGACTGTGAAACTCCAGGTGGGTCGTGCTTGTTTGTAGGCTTTTAGGTTCAAGCAGAAGGAAGCAGGGTTGGTTTTAACAGAGGGGATAATTATTAACAGAATGTATATAGGACTGAGTAAGATAGGAATTGCTCCAGTGGTGAAGATGGTTTAATGGGCAAAGTGTATTTAAAATAGTTTTGCCTCCTGGAAGAATCTCAAACTGCCTTACCCTTTCTTCTTCCAACATGGACATATTTCATTCCATGTGTTTTCTCTTGTACATTACAATATGACAGTAAAATATTTTTTTCTTTTGAGCTTCATGATGAACTTCAATGCACATGTCAACATGTGTTGGTTGGATTTAAAATGTCTTTATTTGCAAACTTCTGTATAGCTACTTGAAATGCAATGGTAATAGGGTTACATTTTCTGGATAATTTTTTTTTGTTTGTTTTTAAAGCTCCTATGGAGCTCTGGGGCTTAACAGATGGCGGCCCTATGGTTTGGTCAATACAACAGATTTTTCCTTGTGATTGCAATACATTTCCCCCTGTCATCCTATTGATACATATTTCTTTCTGATATTTGCTTTCAGTGATGTTGCCTAAGCATAATTTCCAAAATGCCTTGGGTTGAAACAATATTATAATATTACAATACTAAATAATATTACATTATTATAACATTACAATGTTATCATACAATATATTTACTGTAATATATTTTTTCATGGGTACATTTTGCTTTAAGAATTTTTGCCAACATAGGTATCCAGAATATAACAAACAAGCTTTTTCTCCCCATACTTTTACTGTTTTACTGGGATGTTGTGATGCAAATCAGAATTAAGAGAGGTCTGTACACTTTTCTGTGAAATAAAAGGGAGGACGTGGAGTTCATGAAATACAGTCACCGGCTGAAAATGTCTTACCATTTTTAGTCTTTTGATTGCATTCAGTCTTAGCACAGATCAGAAGAGAAGCCGTGAACTACGCCTTCCAGTAATCCTGGGTTTGGTAGTTAAAGCTCCGTGGAAACAAGTATGTTCTTTGAAAGCGAGATTGATCTGTGTTCCCATTTCTGCTGCTGTTCCTGTCACTGCCCCATCTGTTTGTGCTCATTCTGCCTTTCTAGCTGCCTGTGTTTTACCTCATTGTCCCAGTGCAGACAGAAGTGGGCTGAGGAATGGAGGGGTAAATGGGTTGATCAAAACCTGGGAGTGACCACAGAACCAGACACCATAAGGTTGATTGCAACAAAGGAACAAGTTATACATATGAACTAGTATTTCTTAAGATCTCTGGCCTTAAGATGGTGTGGGTAGCAGATGGTGGTAAGACTGCAAAGAGGTACCATGGAGGAAGCAAGGTTTTTCAGAAAGTGACTCTTTCGTGTGAGAGGGAATGCGTGAACACTGGGTGGGGAATGGGGAGCTAAGTCTCAGGCTGATTATTACAAAATACTGAAGCTGAAATATCTTGCCTAACCAAATGCTTAATTTCCCTTGGCAGTAACCGCAGGTGGGGACTTGCGGATGTGAGCAGACCTTTTTGCATTGGTGTATCAAACTAGATTCGTGTTGGCCAACGTATCTTGCCACAGGCAAATTAGATGCTTTGACTGATCAGTGGTTAAAATCCAGTGCCATCAACTTTTCTAAAAACTATGCTCTAGCCCTTAAGATATGTATATGTATGCTTCATGGGAGGCTTATCCCTTTCTCTAAAATCCATTGTGCTGATGACCCAGTGAGTCATCAAACCCATTAATATGGCTCAGCTTCTTTATTTTGCCTCCTGGAGTTTGATTTTGTCGTTTTTTGTTTTTTTTTCCAGAATAGTGTTGTGTTTATTGGCTGGCACAAGGGAAAGCTCCTTAATGGTATGATGATGTGCTTGGAAGTATCCATGTGCCCAGTCACAGAATGGTGGTTCTGATTCTTTCCAGTGCTCGTAGGTGATGTAGCAGTATGCTACATTAGGATGCCTAATGCTCATTTTAAGAGCTGATTATTCTCATCAGTTACATATTGATGTCTTAGAGATGACTTGTAATTGTTTAAAAATTGGGGGTAATGTATGATTATGTTCACTTTAGTGTGATGACTGAGTCTCACTGTATGGATAATGAGTGTTTTCTGAAACTTTGGCTATGGCTCCTAAGCCTTTGGGCAAAGGCATGTGGTGTTGGGTTAGTCATCTTGAAAGGATCCAAGAACGCTGTGGTGCTATTTGTGAATGGTGCTCAAGCAAGAGGAGACTAGGATTAGCAAGATAAAATGGCTAATTCTGTATTTAAATGTTGCTGTTACAGTCCCATTGGTACAATCAGTACATCTAGGGAGACTAATTGATTTCAAATTTTGTGCTTTAACCACTAAGTCATCATCCCCAGCTGGCACTGAAAGTGATTTGCATCATCTACATCAGCAGGGAAGTGTCACCTTTGATAAAAAAAGAACCACCGACACACAGACTTAATTATCTATTCAGAGTGCAAGCTCGCAGCTCAAATGTAGTGACTCTTCTCCAAAACCAAACCAGTTATTTAAAGAGGCATGATCAAAATCACACTTCCCTGAAAACTTAACAGTAACTTCTAAAAATGATAACTGATCTTATAAAAAGGCTTGATTCTGTGTTTTATATTACATATCTCTTATATAATTGGCTTCACTGCTTATCTGATGCCAGCTTTTCCTCCTCTCTTTATAATGTGACTGAGAAAAACATCTTTCTTAATAAAGGAGCAAATTGTTTCAATGCTGGCAGGTACCTGCTGTTGGCAGGTAGACTCAGACTTTTGGTAGCTTGGTCTTTGAGCCTGACTAATGTGGGTGATAAATCTGCTCTCCTTCCACAGAAACACTGAGTGGTTTAAGTTGTAAAAGCTATCATTATTTCAAATGCTTTTCCTTCTTGTCAAACCACTAGTTCAAAATTCTGTATCAAACCCTTTTAGGATGCTCTTAGGCCAAATGGCACTGGAAAATGCATCTAACAAAGTGCTGTTGAACAGCGTAACTCCTAGTGCATGGCACATCATTGCTTTTAAGTGCAGTTGCAATTTAGATTCATAGAAAAAGCTTTATTTTAGCTGAGGATGTTCAAGGCTCTGTGCTGGAGAGACAGAAACAGAAACTGCGCAGCCCACTTGCTTGTGCTGCTGCTGGGGTTGTCTCTGAGCAGCCCTGGGTCCAGGATCTGACACCAGCCTGTCCTGGCACTGAGATGCTGTTGCATTCACAGAATCACAGAATCAGTAAGGTTGGAAAAGACCGTAGAGATCATCAAGTCCAACCTATTACCTAACCTAGCCGAACCTGTTACCTTTGCTCTCCCCCTGCTCTGTGGTCTGGTAGTGCTTGTGAGGTTCCTTCCCAGGACTACTTTTTGAAAGGGGCAGCAGGACTATCTGTGTATGTCCAGCTGTAGGCCAGAGTATTATGTGAGAAGACTTTTGGGTGGATTTTTAGCTCATTTCATTCTCTGGAGAAATTTCAGTATTAACGCCTATTAACAGGCGTCAAGCAAGTCATGTCCGTATTGCCCGTGTCGGGGGGTCTCCGTGCAGGCTGGGGGGTTGTGCAGATGTCCTAGACCCTTTGCCACCGCTGAGCCCCACCATCGCTGCGGGGCTGCCTTGATTTATATCCAGAGCTGCTGCTTCCCTTCGCCCGCTGCATCCCAGGTGGTGCTGGAGGAGGAGAGGCTGCTAGTTTATTCAGGCAGTGATGCTGCGATTGTGGGCGGGAACAGATTTTTTTTTTTTCCCTTTCCCTTTNGCGGCCTCGGAGCGGGGCCTGCGAGGTGGCCCCGGGCTGGGGAGCGGCGGAGGCTGCGAGGCGGCCCCGACAGGAGGCCGGAGGCGGCCCCTGCCCCGGGAGGGGCTCCTGCTCATCCCGACCGGACGGCGGATCCTGGCTCCGCTCTCCAGCTCTCCCGTGCTTTTCCCCGCTGCTTCTGACCCGTGTCGCCGCTTCGCAGCGCTTTTGTCCCTGGTGACTCCTTCCTTCCTTCCTTCCCTTCTCCTCTCCCTGCGCTCGGTGCCGCTGCTTTCTGCCAATCTCCCCGTGGTCTCCCCTCTGCCTCCGCGAACCTTTCCCGATAAACCTGACGGCTCTTGACCTGCCGGAGACCCCTCCTCCTGCCTAGCCTTTGTCTGCTGTAGGGTATTGTCTAAATTCGCAACCATGCCTTTCCCCGGGGGCAGGCATCAGCTCCCTGGCTACTTTTTCTGGATCCTGCTTCAGCATGAAGATCTTTCAAGAACCAAGTGGTCAGCCAACAGTGTGTTTGTGCCAGGGAGGTGGGCTCTCAACAGAAGCATTGATGGGTGATCATTGCTGAATGCTGGATTCTAGTTGCCTGCCCTCAAAATTTTGGGTTTCCTTTTTTATGAAATACTAAAAATTCAATTTACAGCTGTCACTTGTAGCTAAAATATTATTGATCTGGTACCTAATCTTAGGCATTGGCAAAGCATGCAAGCCAGAGATCCACTGGAACAGAGAGCAATAGGTAAAGACATGTAAGGATCGGTTTCCATTGTACTGGCTGTGTGTGCACCAAGCACACAGTACTGACTGCTTCTGAGTTTGAGATGAGTTTGAGGCTATTACTAATAAGGTCTTGGATACATTGTGGTACAGGTTTATGGGGTTGCTGTTTTCAAGATTTCCTGACTTCTAATTCTCACAGACCCCTGCTCCAACAGTAGTCTGCTAGTATCCCAGGGAATGACGTTATCTGGATAATGACATTCTTTTATTTACCCTCTCACAAAGACCAGGGAATGTGCTTGAAGGTGTAATCATGAATGCCAGAGTCTTAAAATTCCCACTGGTTTGGGATTTCCATATTGCTCATATTTAAGTAAATACAATAACATTCAGGATACATGCTTCCATGGAGTGATGGAGATGTGGCACCTAATGAGCCCTTAAAAATACACTGGATGAAGTTTTCTTCAGATTTACTTAGCTGTCTGTAGTAAGACGTTTTTGTAGACTGGAGATTTTAGATGTTCTTTGAACTCTGACTCCTAATGGAAGTGATTTCACACAGAGTTACTCAGAATGTTATTGTTATTTCTCATTTTGTAGATGAAAACCTACATTTAGAGATAGATTGCAAGGGTAAGAAT
The DNA here is from genome assembly GCA_013390025.1 of Pitta sordida. Classification (NCBI taxonomy): domain Eukaryota; kingdom Metazoa; phylum Chordata; class Aves; order Passeriformes; family Pittidae; genus Pitta; species Pitta sordida. The sequence continues at coordinate 29,671 of WEKX01002683.1, read as the reverse complement.
CTTCCTGAAACAAGAGCAATAAGGTGGTACATATTTTATACTGCCACTTTTCTTTCCCTGGGTGTGGACTCCCACTGCACACAAAACTGCTTTAGGTCTTTCCCCTCATTTATTTTTAATAAAACATTTGTTGGCTTTCTGTGGGAGAGGTTTCAACAGCTATGAAGTACAGCCAAGAACATACAGTGATGTACTTTAAAGTTTGAAGCTATGGCTTTATGGATCATATACCTGCATCAGAACAGATTATATTCTGCCCTTTTTCTGGTTTAAAATTTCTGAAAATCCCAGATTCTGCCCATCCTTCTGTTTGATGTTGCTGAGAGACAACTGGCAATTTGAGGCCTTCATCCAGGTACTTGGCTGATCATATTTTTCTCCCCTTGTGGCTCTTTCTGTGGCTCTGTGCTGTTTTGGTCATATAGTGGAAGACTGCTAGGGTTGGGGAATCCTCAGGTTATAACCTCTGCTTTTTTACAGCCTCTTCTTGTCAAGAGTCATTGTATATTTTACATGGAGGAGCTAACAGGACTGAGTTTTGTGGGGTTTTGTCTTTTCCACAGTTTTTGTGGAGTTTATTTTCCTTTTGTTTTTTACATAACTTTTCCGCAGTCGTTTCTGGTGACCTCCTTGCGAGGGCATTGAACAGGCCTTATTTTGGCATTCAGAAATTCGGTGCCAAACATGTGCCATTATGTGTGCTGATATTCGTGGAGCTAATAATTCAGATGTGCTCCTGGCATATTTCTGCTTGCGTGAGTTAATACAGTTCTCAGGTACAAAGAATCAATTGAGAGTGTATGAACTGGAGGAGGTATTTAGTATGTCAAATGACACTATAGCCTGGCTGGTTGGAGGTAAAGGTTGTACTGACAGCACTTAGGGTAGGAAGTGCTACTGTATATGTGGTACATTTCTGCCAGGCTGTCCATGTAGAGGAGCTGGGAAGAAAAGTTTTCCCAAGGCCACAGGGGGTCTTTGCTGCAAGAAGTGTATATTTATATGGTTTACATGGTTTTCATGTGACCCAGAGATGGAGGATTGTCAGAAAGGTGAAAGTCCAGTGAAAATGAGTACAGGCATGAGTAAGGGTTTTGTGGTTGTGGGGCACTAAGAGGAGAGGAAGCTATTGGGGAGTCTATGTTGGTGGAGAGAAGGCAACTGAATGCAGAATTAAAGGAAGTTGCTGGTTAAGATGTAGCAGACGATGGAAATGTAAAAGAGAAAAGACTGTGTGATCCAGGCAAATATAGACAGGATGAAAATGACAGAACAGTGCAATTAAAAAAAAAAAAAGTAATGTGTGCAGGGGTGGGAGATTTGTTAGGAAAAGAGGAATGATGGAGAAAGGAACATTTAGGAAACCAAGAGAGATTGAAATAGGGATATGCTTTCATTTCCTTGAAGCTCTCAAGTCCAAGGACAAATTCCTTGTGAAGAGTGCAGAAACTGCATGTAGCCAGGTGGTTCTTGTACCACAAATAAATAACAGGCAATGAGGTGCTGTTCCCAGTTTGCTGGTTGCCTTGCTGCAGATGCCCTGAATGAGTATAGCCTTGCTGTGCTCTTGTGTTGCAGCTTTTTCTTACTTGCTGTATTTTTTTTAATTGAACTAAGTTGTATGTAATTTATTTGTTTTAGGAAATGTGAGTTCTTTAAAATGGATGGAAATGAGGAAACATTCCTGTGTGGGCTGTGGCTCACTCCCCATGGCTCTTCCCCTCCCCCATCACAAAACCATCACATAACTTGATTTTGAGAATATTCATAATGGGGAGCAAATAAGGGTACGCAAGTTCCATGGGTTCTACAAGGTGTTATAGCTCACAGCCTGACTCTTTAGCCATGCTAAAGAGTGTGATGTGTTGTCAGGTGTTATCATGGGATCTTATTCTCCTTTATAGTAATTTTTACACCTGCCTTAATTGTGTGCCATGATTTAATAAACTTCTGTGGACAGAGGTTCAAGGATCTCATTTCAGTTTCATTAGTCAAGAGAGACAGTTACCTCGGCCCTGGTGTCGACTCCCTGGTCATGATGTTCATGTAATTATAGATAGAATTTAGCTTACCCTGAGGTTTTGTCTTACTGTGCTTGATCTTTTGAAGACCTGGCAATATCTGCTCATATCTTTCTTAGGAAGCTTATCAGACACAGAGAGAAGTTGTTACTGGGATCTTTAAATCTTAGAAAACTGAAGTGATTGATATTTGGTGGCTGAATTGAAACGTACTATCTGGCTATTTTAGAAGGTTATTGGTTCTTTGCTACAAGGTAGTGTTAGATAACATGTTTCCTTAACAAAAGGAGTTCATGGTCATGGTATCTTTTTTTTTTTATGTATTAGGGGTTTGCAGTATGTAGTTAATTTTTTTTTTTACTTGGGAGTAAGACTCACTTTTTCCAGTTTCAGCAAATGTGATACAATTTAATTTTAGTATGTTACTGACGTTCTTACATTGCTTTGAATTATTATGAAGGGATTTCTCAGTAAGGAGTCCCTGCTGAGTGCCATGGAGTTATGGGAAGGAATACTAATCAACAGTTATTTCCAGGAATAACTGTTAATCCTTTAATGATTTTTGAGATGTATCTATTATGGCTATAAGCCCTTATTTTCTTTTAGATCTAACAAGCATGTCTTTAAAGTGTGAAGCTGGGAAATGAGAGCAACAACCCCCAGGTCTCTTTGATGCAATTCTAAAATACTAAAATGCAAAACAGTACTAGGGTTTGTGAGATTTTTTTCCTTTTTTTCTCTTCACGCTCCCTCAACAAAGAAAGAAAAGCCTTGAAGAAGGCAGCTTTGTCCTCAAATATATATTTATCGGAGAGCAAGGCTTTAGAATTACTTACCATCGCTTCAGTATGCAAATGCTGAAAGGCATTTTATGTTCCATAACTAGCAAATGCGACTACAGTTTAGGTTTCTGTCAGGCTTGGAGGCTTAGTCTGCCAAAGCACTGAGTGTTACTGGTGAGTTGATTAGCATGGATTTTATATACACTTAAAATCTTGCAGGATTATAATCTATTTGGTTTGTTTACATGTGTGTATATATGTATATTTATATATTAAAGATGTTTGACTTCATCTTCTGGAAAGATGGGAAGCTATGCATAATAATCTTAAATATGGAGCAACACATTCTATTAAATTATGGAGGGGAAAATAAAGGAAGGCCAGGAAACGGGAGGGAGGGGATGCAATGTTATTTGATATTCAGCACCTGAGCTCTGGACAGCGGCATTTGAGGGCCCAAAGAATTGTACGTGCCTTCAAATTGTGGGATAAAAAGCAAATTAAATGTGTTGTTATTCTTCTTGTTATGGCATACTCCAGTGCCATGTTGGGATCCATCTGAGATCCTGGTATTTTATTTAATATGCTATAAGCTATTAGTAGGCGTGCTTTATAACAATTGAAATAATTTGCTCATATGACCAAAATAATATTTAAGTTTAAATGAGAATACTGACAAAATTTGCTTTGTGTTCTGAGGGATTATTTTAGAAAGTTATATTCTGAACAATAAAATCATTTTAGCACCCCAAACTTAGAAACTGTCTCTGCACATGTATTTTTCTATGGATGCATTGTGTGTTTCCATTCTATGGATGTACTGTGTGTTTTAGTGAAATGGGTTGTGCCAAACTACATCATTAGAGAGGATATTACTGCATTTAAAATACTGGTCCATGTGCTTCCTGATATGTGGCTTGAATCCACTGTGAACACAAAAAATGCAAAGAAGCAGGTTAAAATGTAATTGTTAAAACATGAAGCTAAAATTTTATGTTGTTTCAACTGTGGGGTCTTTGTGTATGTTGATTTTTTTTTTCCCCTTCTGAGCTAAATGAAAATAATTATCATATGTTTTTTCCTCTTTTTTCTAGGGGTTGATACAAAATTGAAATTCACTCTTGAACCATCTTTAGGTCAAAATGGTTTTCAGCAGGTAATTTGATTAATTTTTCTCTTGAGTTTGTGAAGAACTGGGTTCTTTGCAATCAAGCTGCTTGCCCTACTTCAGAAGTGCATCTGTCATCATAATGTCAGCGTATTATTTGCAATTGCATCAAGAACTGCTCTATTCATATTTGGAAGTGCAATAGACTTTCATTGTTTACTCAGATATCTCCTAAGTCTTTGTGTCCTAGAATGTTTTACTTTTGTTACATAATTAAATAATGAATCTGTGTTTTCCCTGTGAGTGGATTAAGCAGTTAAACTCTTGAAATGTGTGCAGTAAGATGAAATGAATGTGCATGTTTGCAAGGTTATGAATGTTGCTATACTGTTGGATTAAACTAATAATGGATTTCCTACATTTTTGGATGCTTTTCTTTTTAGTGGCATGATGCTCTCAAAGCAGTGGCCAGACTGCCAACAGGCATCCCAAAGGAATGGCGGAGAAAAGTAGGTAGACCTGTCTCCTTCTTGGGCCATATTGCCTGTATGTTTCTCAGGAAAGATTGATTACATCACTATTATCTGTTGTGGGTTTTTTCAGACAAATATTTCAACCTTTTAAGCTGTACTGGGGATTTTCCCTGGTTTACATTCTTCAGTGATAACCTCACAGGACAGCTGGACTGAGGTGACAGGAAAAGATGGTATTTTCAATAGTTGAGGCCTTTCTGCTTGAGGGTTAGGTAACTTATTCTGGTGCAGATATTATTACTTCCTTCTCTCAGTCTCAAGGAATTGCTCTGGTGAAGCTGCCCCCACAGTTGAAGATAACTGAAAGGAGAACAAATCTGCAGTGTAGGCTGTCACACTTACGAGGGTGAAGTTGATAGATGCTAATGCTGACAAGAATGCTCATAGCAACATTTGATGGGGAAAATGCAGATTGTGTAAATTAGAGAGGTTCAGTGTGGTGTGGAATGGCTAAGTGCACCATTAGTGGGAAATTATACTGAGTTAGTGTTGTAAGAGAGAGTCCACTGGGATTTTGCTGAACTTACTTTAGTGCTTTCTTCAGCATTTGAAGTTCCCTGGCATAAAAAGAGGCATTTCCATTCAACTTTTCTTTAAAACTGAGTCACACAGCTTTCTAAACACAATTTGAATGAAAATAATCCTTTTCAGCTTTATAAAATGTATGTGGTTCCATACATTTTCGGTCCATCAGCTTAATTTCCTTTCAGTTTTCTTGTCTTTCCAACCTGAACTGTATCTCCTTACAAATCAGGAGAGAAGGAAGCAGAAGACTTACATTGACATGGTCTTCCCCACATCACCATGAATTTATTTTTAATCTAATACTCCAGTGAATTATTATGTCCATCTAACAGCCTTTTTTGTTTCCTGAAATATTCTTTTCCTATGCTTCAGGAAGTGTCTCAGGCACGTTCCTTTTATACATGAGTGGCAGAGGTCACAGAACCAGAAGTGTTGAGGTTGGAAGAGACCTCTGGAGGTCATCTGGTCCAACCCCTCTGCCCAAGCAAGGCCACCTACACCTGCTTGCCCACGACTGTGTGCAGATGATTTGAATATCTCCAAGGAAGACTGCACAAGCTCTATGGGAAATCTATGTCAGTGCTTCATCACCCTGACAGTAAAAAAGTGTTTCTCAATATTTGGAGAGAACCTCTTGTGTTAGTTTGTGCGCATTATCTCTGGTTCTGTCACTGAGCAACATTGAGAAGGGCTTGGCTTTACCCTTGCACCCTCCTTTCACGTGCACCCTCCTTTCACGGATAAGATCTCCCCCATCCCCCCCAGCCTTGTTTTCTTCAGTGTGATTGGTCACAGCTCTCAGCCTTTCCTTACAGGGGACATGTTTTGCAACTGGATGGTCCCCAACTTACACTGGTGCCTGGGATTGTTTTTCCCCAGGTGCAAGATTTTGCACTTCTCCTTGTTGGACTTCATGAGGTTCTTGTCAGTCAATTTCTCTATTCTGTCGAGGTGCCCTGTGGGTTGATGAGCCATTCCTCCCAATTCTGTGTAATCAGCAGACTTGCTGCCACGTTGTCCAACTCGGGTCTCTGTCTTTCCTTCTCATTCTGTCCATCTCTGTCATCATATGGTGCTAGCCAGAGAAATGAGAAATAGCCTTCAGAAAAGGTCTTTTTGTTGCCATTCCTTGGTTTCCCAGTGATTTTAAGATAGCTACCAAAATAAGGGAAGCATTTTGTGTTGGCAGTATGCTGATTGCCTCCTTTGCTGTCAGCACGGAGCAGGGTAACATCTGCATTGTTGCTGTGGCATGTGACGCTTGTTTTCTGGGGCTTGGCAGAGATAAAAATTCAGTCAAACAACATCATAGGATGTCAGCAGTGCCAAAGCTGCTGGGATGCAGAACAGCAGCATTATTCCACATGGCTGGCTTTACAAAAGTGTGGGAAGGGTAAATGCAAAAATGTAAATGCAAAAAACATGAAGTTCTGGGAGGTGTCTATAAATTCCTTCATCATGCAGCTATCTATGTGTTTAAATCTGTGGGAAGTGTCTAAATTGCTTTTCTCGCTTGAGTGAATTAATGGCTGATATAGAACTTGATCAGTTTGCTTTCATATCTATCACTTTCCTGGAGGAAGATCCTTTATTGTTACTTGTCATTGTAGGATGTGTCATGTATCTTTGTGATTCTGGCATTTTTCAAGTCTTTACTAAAGGTCCAGCTTTTGTCTTAGGTACGCATGGATATATCTGTTCTGGTAATTATTAGAATATAAAAATAGTCAAATTGTTTCAGAACTCGGTATAGCACCAACAGTTTAGGAAGCCCACTTGTAAGAGTAACTTCTCTGATCCAACTGATGCTTTTTGGATCAATCCCAAATGGTTAATACTAGATGGTATTTCAATCTGCAAAGTTGATCAGAAGAGACTTCTGGCAAAGAGAAGCACCAGCACCACTAGATTTCTTTTGTGGGGTTTCCAGGAGATGCATCTGTGGTTGAATTTGAGGAAGACGAGCAGCAGTGTTACCCTTTTATAAACTCTGTTATGGTTATGAGGATAGAGTATATAGAGTTTATAAACTCTGTTGGTTATGAGGATAGAAGGGCTGAGTAGAAAACGAGAGTCCTTGCTTTTTCCTTCCATCTTGGAGGGCCCTTGTGGTTTCAGTGTCTGACAATGGACTTGCGTCTTCGTAAGCAGTTCACAGATCTGTACACTAAATGCTGGCTGTTTCCTTCCTTTATGTTTTAGGGAGCAGAGTATTATTTTAATTGTGCAAAAATTGTGATGGACACAGTCCTCTTCTGCATATTTCAAGGAGATCACGTTTGGGTGAAGCTGATGAGCTTCATCTAACAGTATATGTCAAAACTTTATATTTTAATTGGAGAAATAAATTATTTTGTTGTCTTGCTTTGTATATTTCTAGGTTTGGCTGACCCTAGCTGATCAGTACTTACACAGTATAGCCATTGACTGGGACAAAACCATGCGTTTCACATTCAATGAAAGAAGTAATCCTGATGACGACTCTATGGGCATCCAGATAGTAAAGGTAATTTGTTGGATTTGTTTCTCTGTATCTACTTCAACAAAAACTTAGCCCACCAAATTATTTTGGTTTGGCTGCTTTGGGTCTTCTGCACTAATCTAGTTAGTGTTAGATGGAGAGAAAAACAGCCGTTACTAACCTTTTTCCCTCAATTTTTACTTTTTTTATTTTGAAAGAGGTACTCGAGTTTAATGGATACAAAGAAACATAAGTGGATTTTTCCTTCTTCTCTATAAATAAACACAGAAATTTGGGATTAAAAAGTATGTTTTGCAATAGAGACCTCTGGAGGTCATCTGGTCCATGACAATGTAAACTGAATGACAGTTTACATTGTCATTCAGGTAGTGAGTGTTTAATATTTAAAGCAGTCAAAAGTTTTAGGAAAGAGTTCAAGAACTTTGTATTGCTGCAGCGACCTAAATATTAGTCTGTTTACCCATTTAGGCAGTATTACTGTGTTTAGGAGTGCTTGTGTTCTACGGTCACCTTAATTAAAGTACACAGAGGGAGATATGTACTTTATGTTCCTGATTATTACCATTGTCACCTATACTTGGTAATCTAAACCTATAGACAATACTGAATATTAAACATTTTAGTACATGTGTTGCCTTTTGCTTCTAAATTGTCTTTTTTGTTCAATTAAGCAGCTGTTACGTCTTGCCATTTTGAAACCCAGAGATCTGTTAATATCTTCTGTGACAACCTCATATGAACATCTTTTAGGCATCTAGTTTACTTTAGAGCTTGCTGAAACTATTTCTCTTGGGTCAACTAAAGGTTTGCAGATTAAAGAAGGAACATTGGCATCAACTTCAAGAGTAGGTATTGGGAGGCTGGAAGTGGAAGGAAAACTGAGACAGGCAGGAGAACTAATGGGGGAAGGAAAATGCACATCTTGTCTGTCCTTGCCTTGTTTTATTTTTCCTGTAAAGGACCTTCACCGAACTGGTTGCAGTTCTTACTGTGGTCAGGAGGCAGAGCAAGATCGAGTGGTATTGAAACGTGTTTTACTGGCTTATGCCAGGTGGAACAAATCGGTTGGCTATTGTCAAGGATTTAACATACTGGCTGCACTTATTCTGGAAGTAATGGAGGGCAATGAAGGAGATGCCCTGAAAGTGAGTAAAATATTTTTTTCAGTGTTGAAGATTGCTTTTAATTAGTGAACTTCAGGATAAACTAGTGCATGAATTTTGTAGACAGCCTAAAAGAGCAGGACTCAAAAGAGTTAACAATCCCCCCACCCCCAGCAGATACAACTTGGTTATCCTGGCTGAAATCGACAATGTGAATGTTATCACTGTTAATTTTTTTTTTTTTTAAACAGAAACAAGTGAGGGTTTGACTGTAATAAAAATAAATCACAGCACTGCTACTCACTTTAGAATATCTTATCCTGTAATCCCAGATTTTACAGGCACCATGGGCAGCTGAAACCTTAAAATTCCACTACCAACCTCTTATGTGGCAGTAGCATGCAAGGCAGTTAATAAATCTGCTATTTTTTAAGGCAAATCCCAGGAAAACACAAAATATTTAAAAGGAAAGTAAATAATTTTAAACCTAATTTCTGGTCTACATTAGTCACACAGTGTTTTATTTTCTTAGACCATATTTATTCTAGGTTAAAAGAAAGCTTTGTGAGATTTGTAGTATGTTAGAAAATGGAAATACAGTTTACTACAGGAAGTGGTTTAAGATTTGCCAAGATCCTGTGCAAATTTCCTGAAGTAAACTTGCTCATATGTGTGAGTTGAAGTCAAATTAGTAAAAGATGGCTGTGAGTCTTGAGATACTGAGCTGTTTGCTTTGCCTTAGACAAAGATTTAAATATGGTAAGTAATGTTTTTCCCCAAAGAAGTGGAGGTGCCAGAGGCATGTGTTGTTCCGAGCCAGTGAAGATAACTTGAAAATTCTCTGTTTATTCCTAGAAAATAACTGGCCCTGTAAGTCCTACATGATGATCTTTCATCTTCCCCACAGATCATGATTTATCTAATTGATAAGGTGCTTCCTGATAGCTATTTTGTCAATAATCTCCGTGCTCTCTCTGTGGATATGGCTGTTTTCCGAGATCTTTTACGAATGAAGCTTCCTGAACTGTCCCAGCACTTGGACACCCTGCAAAGAGCTGCTAACAGAGAAAGTGGAGGTATGTTCAACAGAAAATGCTATTCAACTCTGTCTTGCTATTGTTTCATCTGAGCACTGCTCTAAAATACGTTTTAGGTGTTTACATGGTCTTATTGCTTAGAATATATATTTTAAATTGTTCGAGTCAAATATGATGGTTTCAGTTGTTCATAACCTTAACATAAATAGGTGGTGCTTTCAGAAAAAAATAAAGGGGAAATAATTTGGTCCCACCACTAGATGCAAACAGTTATGTTGACAAGAATATATGATGCATGGGGTGATAAAACTAATACAACTTAGTAAAAAAAGGGCTACCTTGCAAAGATCATTTCTTGCCATAGCTCAAGATACCTGTCCTACTATTGCTGCTTGTAGTTGCAGGCTTACGTAGCTATTCTGGGAAGATATACAGTATGAGTGCCAGTGGGGGCAGGTTAGTATTTCTTCACCTGGATGCTCATGGATACACAAGTGCAAAACTCAGAAGTATGTCTTGGGTTACTACCTGGAAACTGGCTTTTCACTGTGATGTTTTTTTCTTGGTGTAGCATTCCCTGCAGACTTACAGCTCTTTTATTTGAGTGTTTTGGGGAGCGTGGTTTGGGGGTTTTTTTGTTATTTGGTTGGGTTTCTTTCTCAGTGAGGAAGCTAAGTTCCATCTTAGAAAAGATCTGCTACTGTGTTCCATGTTGCTGTGTCCAAACTGTATAAAAACATAGAAATGGTATCAAGGAAGTATTTGCTGTTTGAAAGTGTTTTCACAGTACAGCCTCTCTGGTCATGGCCTTCAGTGCATCACTTAATATTAGGATGCACAAAGTGGTCTCTGAGCATAAGAAGAAAGTAAAACTTCGGAGTCTCAGGCTGAAATAATGTATTTTGTTTGAAACAAGTGCATCAGGCTATTAAAACAATAGATAAGACTTTACAATCACCTTCACCTTCATGTAGATAAAAGTTATTATGCTGTCAGTTGCTGAAGAAATGCAGTGTTTTGGGGAGAAGTTGTTGGGTTTGGGTCTTCATTGTTTTTTAATAAATGTTTTTATCTTGTATGGCTTTTGGGAAGGAGAAGCAATCTTTCTGATGTAAGCAAAAAAATGTGTAGTGGCTTATTCTAGGTTTTATGGTCCAAACCCAATGTTGCTGCTTAGTTTTTTGCAGTGCAACAGAAGGAAAGGTGACTGTCACTTTTCCATTGCTCTTCTCAGCTTACCTTTGAACAGATGCAGGCTAAATAAGTTTTGAGTAATAACAGAGGTACTAGAATCTCTGGTGGATTTCAACATGCAGTTTATAATCCTTATTATTATAATCCTTATAAATTGTAGTTACTTCAAGTTTCTTGTTTGTTTTTTTTTTTAACTTCAGGAGGCTATGAACCCCCACTTACGAATGTCTTCACAATGCAGTGGTTTCTGACGCTCTTTGCCACCTGTCTGCCTAACCATACGGTTCTGAAGATCTGGGATTCAGTATTCTTTGAAGGCTCTGAAATTATACTGAGAGTAGCTTTGGCTATCTGGGCAAAGCTGGGAGAGTAAGTCGTCAGTTTTATCTGATCTTTATTTTCAGTACGAGCCATGTGTAACGTTTTTTTTCCTGAAGAGCATGTTCTCAATTCCATACAAGATGCACCGAGGACCTGTCTGGTTTCCTGCAAATGTTGATTCTGACATGATGTCAGAATGGGCGTGATAATGAATGGACCCTTTGCTGCAGGAGATGTCTCCAGTTGTTTGTCTGTGTATAATGTCTTCATGCTGTGCCAAAAGGTTGGTTAGACTTTCCCGAACATTAACCTCTGAAGGAACTGGTAAATACTCTGTGGAAAGACACACCAAGAGACTTGAGGGTACCTGGCTACTGTGGTTGGGTACCTGGAGCCAGGAATGTTTATTGTCCTGTTTTCACTTAATGAGACTTTACAGTTTGAATCCAGTGGCTGTGCCCGGTAAAAGAGTTCAGTGGAATGAAATTCTCTGCTTCTAAGTTTATTCAATCCAAGCTTCTATGATAATTCTACATAGTCTTGGAAACTCACCATGTGGCCAAAACACAAACACAAAAGATGTTTAATTCTTCTAAACTCCTCTGTTGTCATAGCAAATATTTGCATTCCGAAGAGTTTACAGGGCTCCCAGAGAAATTAGTTTTGTCACTGGCTTCATTGGGAGGTGTGAGCTCTGACAGGTCAAGCAGATGTTAGTTCATCTGGAAACATTTTTCAGCTGACAGCAGCAGCTGAATCAATTTTTTCTTTTGATGCCTATTAAGACTCCCCTTCCTTTTTGGCCTGAGACTGTGAAACACTGGGATTTCTGTTCAGCTCTGTCCTTGGAGGTTTTGTTTCATTTTTCTTACTGAATACATTAGCAATGCAGGCCAGTAGCACTGTAAGAGGCTTTATTTAGTACATTTAAACTTTAATCTGAGT
>WEKX01002682.1:0-31588 GCA_013390025.1 Pitta sordida | reverse complement strand
TCAGTGACATGGTCTAGATAATGAGAGGCTCAGATGGACAGAAAGTGAGTTGGACTAGATAATCCTTATGAGTCTCTTCCAACTTGGCATAACCTGTGAATGTGTCTAAATGTGATACACAGAAGTATTTATTTTCTGTTTTTTTCTGTCAACTTAAAACATGTACTATTTTTCAAAAGTGGCTCAAGTGGGAGATCTGCATTATAAATGTATCCTAAACAGGTATGGCCATCTGGCATTGTGAAAAAGCAAGTTATGTAATAGCTCTCTAGATAAGGACTCTCATGCATGCACAACAAAATATTGGAGATTTGTCAGCTAGCCTTTAAGACACATTTCCAGGCAGGCTGTGGAATCTCCTCCCATGGACAAAGGACCTAGATCAGGGACTGTGTGTGAACTGAGGCTTATTCTGGTCATGTCCAACAGATCACGTCCTAGTAGTCAGACGACTGCCAAGTTTTTTTATCAGGACAGAAGCTATCAGAAATACACAAGGCAGGTTGGGGCCTACCTGGGAACCAAATTTTGTTATTAAGAACAAGAAACTAGAATTCTCAAAAACCAACAGAACAGACAAAGGAGGATACATGTCTTGGCTGATATCTGAAATGAGCCCTAAGCAGTGCTGAATCATTGAAATCCTTCCTTCTGCCTGTCACCGTATGTCTGACATTTCTGAGTAGAGCATTGTTTAAAGACTTGTGCGTGCTTAGTAGTCATTTATAAGAATCAGTTCTTGTCAATTTGCTGGCATGAAGGAATTTGGCAATACCTTCAAATGTCTCAGCTATGGTTTCTGATTGCTAGTACCCTGTATTTTTGGCAAAACAGGAAATGGTTTTTCATTTTGGTAAACAAACTTTCAGTAACACATAACTAAAATGGCCTTAACTACTAACCTTTTGTACCACATGTCATTTCTTTTCTAACTTCATTAAAATGCATTTTCTGACTATCAGTTTTGACTTTATTTTATTTCTCTTGTGTCCACCCTAGAGTTAACTTGACTGTTTACTAGTATGTGTTTTTTTTTTAATAATCCTTTATTAGTGGATATAGCTTGGAAACATGTTAAGTATGGTTAACACTCTAGAAACTGTATCCACTAAAGTGCACTTCAAGAAAATATCTTATAATACTAACAGCAATATTACTACTGCCTAGTTAATGCCTATGCAGTCAAGCACACAGTTTTTTCAAATTGAAAAGTCATTATCAATTTGAATGGTCCAGTACAGGGTTGGCATGGGCTAATTTAACTCTTGTAGTAAAATATACATGCACCTTGGCATTGAGAAATTATTTTTATGCAGAAGTAGTTCTTCTAAAATTAATCTACATTTAATATAAGGATAAACATATCACAGAATCACAGAGTATTCTGAGTTGGATGGGACCTACAAGGATCACTGAGTTCAACTCCCAAGGAAATGCCCATACAGGTTTTGAACCCACATCCCTGGCTCTAATCTCAGGGTCATATCATCATCTATTTTTTTTTTTAATGTAATAACCTAACTCCCTATCCCATCAACCCATTATCTAGATCATGTCCCTGAGTTCCTCATCCAGTCTTTTCTTAAACACCTTCCTGGGCAGTCCATTCCAATGAGTGATCACTCTCTCTGTGAAAAAGCTCTTCCTCGTATCCAGTCTAAACCTCCTCTGGTGTAGTTTAAGGCCATGCCCTCTTGTTCTGGCACTGCTAGACTGAGAGAAAAGATTTACACCCCCCCAACTGCAACCTCCCCTCAGGTAGTTGTAAACAGCAATGAGGTCACCTCTGAGCCTTCTCTTCTCCAGGTTGAACAGTCTCACTTCCTGCAGTTGCTCCCCACAGGGCTTGTTCTCCAGTCCTTTCACCATCTTTGTTGCCTTTTTCTGGACTCTCTCAAGCAGCTCAACATCCTTCTTGAACTGGGGAGCCCAGAACTGGACACAGTACTCAAGATGTGTCTGACCAGTGCCAAGTATAGGAAAGAATAACTTCCCTAGTCCTACTGGCCACACTGTTCCTGATCCAGGCTGGGATGCCATCGGCCCTCTTAGCCACCTGGGCACACTGCTGGCTCATATTAAGTTTCCTGTCAACCATTACTCCTTGGGGCCCAGGCCGTATTGTTAAAACACCTTTTGAGGCCCACCAGAGAGAAAATGGTCCTTTGAACAATAAGAAGCAAATTTTGTGCATTTTTAAATATAATTAAGACCTTACACCCTTAAACAAGTGCCTTCCAGACCTTCCTGAGTTCTTGCAGGCAGGGGAATGTTGCCTATTTGGGTTCTAAGTTGCATAGCTCTTTGGCTATAGTAACTCAATTTCCTCATCTTTTATTCTCACCTCAAGTTTTGTATGTTGGGGTTTTTTAGGAGTTCAGGGTTTTCATGCTGTACTGTATTTTTATGCTTTTATTAATTTTTTCCCTTTGGTGTGGTCTGTGGTCCTGAAATGATGAAGTGTCGATAATTCAGAAGTCATGTATAATTTTGAGATAAGAGAAGATGCTTGTGGTTTATCAAAGTAAATCATATAAAGCATTGAAGGTCAATTTCTTATGTATTTAATTATGTTGTCTGAGTATTTATCTAGCAGTTAATTCAAACAAGTTTAATTCTACCTTCACACTGATGGCATGACAGGTACTTGCTTAAGATATTTAGCAATAAACTTCTGCTAAGTGGTAGCACTGCTAAGCAATAGCTTAGATTTGTATATTAAAGACAACTGTAGTGCGTTTTGCCGTGGCTGGGTTTCTGGTAGCAGGGAGGCTATGGGGGAGGTTTTTCTTTGAGAAGTTGCTGGAATTCTACCTCATAGCCGGCAGAGTTAATGCCAGCTAACTCCTAGCTGGACCTGCCGATGCACGCGCAGTGCCTCTGCTTCGCCAAGGGGCAGTGCCAACACTCCCTGTGGGGAGAGCCAGGAGTTATGTGGTCCCCTGTTACTCTAAGCGCCGCCAGGGAACAGAGCCCCTGCCCAGGCAAGTGTTACTGTTTCCCTGGCTACAGGCGGGGAAGGAAAGGGGCTGTGGCCGTGGCAACCAGTGGGACATGCTCACCCCACTGCCACAGCTGCTGCCCGCCTGCGCCGTGCGGGGCTGGGACATGGTGTGGGGCTGGGACGAGGCAGGCATGAGCACTGGGGCCAGGGGTGGGGCTGGGGGGAGAGCAGCAGTGCAGGAGTTGGTCTGTGAACACGCATGGTCACAGCAGCTCGAAGAAGCCCAGGGATTCTTTGGGGGAGGGTCTCCCAAGTTAGGGTGGGCTCAGAAATGCTTCCCTTTGCTCCGCTGTGCTGAGAGAGCCCATGGGGAGGAGCAGAAGAGTGTCCGCAGTCCTCTGGAGTGGTGGGGGGTGGCCTGCATGCATATTAACAACCTGCACGTTTGCAAATTTGACGTTCTACGAGAGCCCTGGCATGACCCGTTCCTTGCAAATGAGGGCGTATAACTTTATATATGAGATCTCCAAAGGCAGCATGACATCACAGATTATTCCTGAAAACTAGGTCATTTTCCTAGAAACTGTAACAGGAACAGGGGTCAATCAACAAAAGAGAAAGAGGGATTCTCAGTTACGTATCTGAAAATTAAAATATCTGTCATCCTTATGATCTGTTGGTTCAGATCCTGGAAACTATTGGGGTATTTTTTTTCTTTTCTTTCTGCTCATTTTCATTATAATGCATTTCCTTGAACTCAGCCATGTCTTCATGATTATCTGTGGTAGATTTAATCATGGCACCCAGAACCCATAATTATCAAAAAGATCAACAACCTCAGAGGATGTCCCCTGAAAAAATTTCATTTTTAATGAACGCTGTGTATTACCAGGCTGTGCCTACTTGCATGTTCTGATTCAACATGACATCCTGAGGCTTCATCTGTTAAAGTTTTCATAGGAATTATTGCCTCTAGGGTATACAGATTTTTTTCTTCAGCTATCTTAACTTCTTTAGTAGTGTCAACTTTTGTTACAGAAAGAAGCCAAAAGCATGAGCAGTGTAGACCTTCTCTTCTCACTTACTGGCTACTGGCTATATTCTTTACTGTCTCCCACCACTTCCGATTTTGTCACTAATGTTCATGTTGACAACCATATTTTTTTAACTACTAAAGATGCCTTCAAGCCTAATTTCAGCAAAAATAAGAAAAGTCTCCAGCATCAGATAATTCAACATACAGACTTCATAATTACTCACCAAAGTAGGCATGGCTCAGAAATCATAGCAAGATCTACAGCTCTTTCTTCCAGAGGATGCTTTTAGCTTCAAATTCCTGGCCTCATTTCAGGTGAAGCAATGCCCCTCTTGAGGGGAAGAACCTATTTTCTTCTCAAATGCTTGAAGCACTGCACTCTGCAGAGCACCCTATAACTGTGTTGAGACCATAAGGAATATTCCAAGAAATCCCCGGGGAATAATCTTCCATACAGCCTTGCTTTCTTGAAAACTATTCTGTTTCTCTGCCCTAGTCTCTTCTTAGCATATGCCTCAGAAATTTTCAGTGAGTAAATAATGGTCTGCTGTCATCAGTCTTCAGCATCAAATACCTCAGCAGTGAGACAAATCTGCCAGAGAGCTGAAAGCTGTTAATCCTACACACAGATCCACCACCCATAATTTCAGTCAAATGTCTTTTCAAGGGTAGACTGACAGATTTGAATCCTAATGGCAGTCTATAAATTCTGCAAGACAGGCTTTTAATATCCTAGTCTATGACTATACTTTCTAATTCTTGAGAATACTTCAATCTATTCCTCCTTCCTCATTCCCTTTCTAAAAAACCATCACAGGATCTTGAAATACTATCATTATTTTATCTAGGCACTATAAAATGGATCCCCTATACAGTTTGATGCAAATGAGTTTTTCAGAAACTTCTTCCCAGTTAACGATGGCTAGAAAATATTTTGAATTTTTTGATTGCTTCTTCTGTTGAAGAAAGCAGCAATTTTCATTTTTCAGGCTATAGGATATATACATCTATATCTTCATCAGGTCATTGCATTAATTCTTAGCAGCTAAAAATCTTGGAGATATTACTCAGAGTTGTCTGTGTGAAAGTCTTAGGGAACAAAGTCATGAGCAAATAATTCAGTTAATATTCATTTAGATATTTAATTAATGTTGAGTGCTTTGAAATAGTTCTTCAGTTACTGTTTGTGTCTATCTGGGGAATCAATTTCTCTCTTGTGAATTCTCGCAAGTAGCCTGAGCAGGATCTGACTGTGAACTACGAATTGTGTAAATCAAAATTCCCACTGCTCTTATTATCTAAACTATTCAGTAAGGAGCAGAATACCATTTAATTTCAGAAATTATTGTAAAGAATCTGTTTGCGAGGATAATTTTTGAATATCATATAAATTAATATTGATTAATAAATCTATTCAATAATTTTCACTAGATGTGAATTTCATCTCACTTATGAAATCATTCTTTTAGAGTTCTAACATTTCCAATAAGGATTGGATTGAACATGCCAAGAAAACTTGCTGTTAAGGCCATGGAATAGAAATTTGACCGAGCTCTCCTCTGTGTAGAATTCACTTCATCACTACATCCTTTGTCTTAGTCTTCAGATCAGGGCCAGTCTTTTATTCTGTGTTGGTGAAGTGCAACAGCACAATACCTCTCTTTTCCGCATAATTCTTGTAATAATCTTTACCTTTAAGAATGACGAATCCTGTTGAAAAGTCAATGGAAATTGAGAATACCAATCCTCTCAAATGTTATATATATTCTTTACCCTCTATCCAAAACAGAAAACTTCTTGGTGTATTACATGCAGAAATGAGAATTCACGGAGAAATGAGATGCTATGAGATATAGAGGGGTTTTATACATACTTACGTGACATAGCATTAATCATTTTAAGGAAATAACTTTAAGCAAAAATACAGAAAGCATGCTCAAGGTCAATTGTTGAAGAAAACACCCTCAAAAATAAGATTTTTTTGTTCAGGAAGCTGCTGCTTAAAGTAAAACACTTTGCTTCTAAAATTCATGCTTTCTTCCTGTTCACTGTAGCAGCAAATTACAAAATTCATTATAATTTATAGTTAAGAAAATAATAAATACAGCTGTATATGTTTTATCACTAAAAAGTCTTGCTCTGTACTGGTGGATATGCATGTATCTCATCATACTTCTGATTGTGTACAACTTGCTATGATCATCTTACAGAGAAAAGTGTTGTGATAAAGAAAAATGTCATGTAACTTCTTTTTCATATTTCATGCTGTCTGAAATTAGGGAACTGTAGCTTGACCTGTGCTAAAGTCTAGGGCTGCTAGAAACCTTGTGGAATTCAGCACAAGCATACAGAGACTTAAGAAGCTGAAACAAGTTTAGACATCCATCGGGATTTATTCAGTGCACCAGCATCTGTGGATGACATTGCTGGTACTGGTATAAAAACACAGATATATTTTCATAGAATATTTAGCTGGGAGCTCTTCCCTTTTCTTATGTCCCCTACTAAATGTCTCATTTATGTTTTTGCACAAATCTCTTTTTTCCATAGCTTTGTTTTATGCAATTTGTCTTCTTTTTTACATCAGCATCCAGAAATACGTTTTTTATATGCAGAAGCTTGGAGGTATTAAAAAAACCCCAAGAAAAACTAATCCTCCAAATGTGTTCTGTTCTTTTTCTGACTTGTTAAATGCAGGGCAGTAAGAGTTAGCTGGCTAATAAGAAGCGCTATAATTAAGGGGCTTTTTAAGGGTTTCATAAAGTTGAAGGAGTTTTTTAAGATTAGTGTTTTCACTTAGACAAGACTGTAATTTACATCTTGAAATAAAAATTCAAGGAGAAATAAATGGACAATTAAAAACATGCTCTTAAAAACTAATTTTTAGAACTTCTAATTTTGCTACAGGTGCATCTATAAATAGAAAAAAAATATCATAGCAGTGATGCTTAACTGTAGGTAGACTTAGGAGACAACTTGATAAATAAACTTATTGTCTGTGTGTCAGACTGCCTTATGTTGTGTGCTGTATACACTGGCTCATCCAGCCTTACTCTTTTGTGCTGGGAGAGCTTGGGTTTGTTGTTCTCTTTTGTGCTTTTATGTATATGGGTGCCAGTACTTTTCTGTTTATCATATAGTTGCTATTTAGCTTTCAGTATGGTAGTTGAATATTCAAAT
Source organism: Pitta sordida (assembly GCA_013390025.1). Taxonomy (NCBI): domain Eukaryota; kingdom Metazoa; phylum Chordata; class Aves; order Passeriformes; family Pittidae; genus Pitta; species Pitta sordida. The sequence goes on along the minus strand of WEKX01002682.1, from coordinate 24,428 downwards.
AGCTCTTGGTATTTTGGATTGCAGATACAGTGTTTTCATGATGCATTTTTAGTTGAATTCAATGCTTTTACAAGAAATATATACTTAATTTACTACCTTGAAATTTGAGAGTGACTTGACTAGATCTCTCACTAAGAATTGTCACATATTTTACTATTGTTTTTCTTGTTTTCTGGTGATAAATATTGTTCTCATTTTTAAATTGAGATTATCCTGGAAAATTTTAGTAGCCGTATGCAGATCATGTTTTTCAACTCAAACAGCAATTCCAGCTTGGCTCCCTGAAATTTCAGTTGTTTATCCTGTGAGGAATCACTGTGTGTGACATCACACGTACTCTCAGTAACTCTTTGCTGTCACTATCAGTGTGGCTCCTGCATATTCCTTCTCTAGCTCTCCTGTTCTATTGGACTGTTCCACCGTGCCCCTTCTCTATTTGTTTCAGTGTTTTCTTTGTCATTGTTATCAGATCTACAGTTTTCTCCCAAGTGTGGATGAGAATGTAACCTTAGATTCCTCATATCTGCTGAATTTTTATTTCATGAATCCCATCTCTACTACCAACCAAATACCTGATGTAAATCAGAGGAAGAGATGAAGCACATTTGGGACAGAGATAGATGGGTGGACAGGAGATGTGAGCACACAGGCACAGCACACCACAGCATTTGGGCACTGTGCTGTTCAGGGGTACGGGTACCTGTCTGTGCTACCATGATCTCTCTGCATTGCCATGTGCACTCCAGATCTGTACTTGTGTTTGATTTGCTTTTTCAGAGTGAATTCAGGTTACAAAGAAGCTTCAGAACAGACCAATACAGACATCTAAATCTGGAACAACAGCTTGAAGATCTGTGACCTGTTTGTCCTTTTCGTTCCAGACAGATGCTCGATCTGCTGCAGTGACAAAGTCAGTAGATAATAGGACCATCCCTTCCAAAAGAAAATAATATATGAAAGAATCATGTCCTTGTATGAGGCTTTTTTCTGAAAGAGCGTAATAGTTTTACCACTGACTCAGCTCAGACAAAACCTGGATGTGAGACAAGGTTAGATGGAAGCGAGCTGATTTAACGCCATTGTTCAGTCTACTATTGGTCCTGTATCAAGATATATCACAGAAATACTTCACATCGAAAATTCTCTGTAGAAGTCTGCAAAAGGACTAGAAGGACTGGAACCAGTGAGAGCATGAGCAGCTAGTACAGTAAACCCTCGGTACTTTGCGGTCCTTATCTCACAGGTTCACTTCCTCACGGGTTTTTCCCCACAAAGATGGCCCCATGCTTTGCAGTATATTCACAGCTGCACCTGTTCTGAGTGATCCACTCAGTCTCACTTACGGGCGGGAGCTGTGAGCCAAGGCAGCAGCAGGTGCACCCTGCCTGGGTATCAGTGGGACACAGAGGGGCAGGCAGGTCCCCCTGGCAGGACACAAGGCGAGAGACAGTGGGGCAGCTGGGTCCTCCCTCAGGAATCAGCAGGGCAGCCACAGCAGTGCTGGTGCTCGTGGGGTCATGGAGGCACACGAGCCCCTCCACATCCCTAGCAGGGGTGTTAACACAGTATGTAAATCATATATAAGGGATGGATAGAGCAAGTGTCTCTGTTCACAGTATGGCCCCCCATGTGCACTGAGGGCATTCCCTAGCTTTGTGCAGTGCAGATCTTGTCCCCCAGTGCTGGCAGCACGATGGTCCGGCTTGTGTGCCAATGGTGGGACACAATAGAGCAGCCAGGTCCCCCCAGCGGGACACAAGCAGGTACACAGTGGGACTCCCACACGCATGGACGAGCTGCAAAGGGAAGTGTTTTTTATCCAGTGCGCCACCCCTGCAGGGACCGGGAGCCCTCCTGTCCCTTTGTGCTGCACTGAGCAGGGCGGTACCAACACGCCACCAGAGCGTGCCAGGGCTGAGGTGGACAGTGTGATAGTCAGGGCTCATTTGCATATTCATGGACAAATTAGATTTCAAAGGATAAAAATGCAGGAGCAGGACAGGAATTAGCAAGAATCTTTAGTCTTCAGTGATTAAGACACTTTTCTCTAGCATTTCTTTCACCCCATTATTACTTCCTCATCAAAGGAGGCAAAGTGTGCACCCTCTGAATCTGCTTAACCAGAAGTTACAGTTCTGGTGGAGGAGTAGTGAGTGAAGTTCAGTGGGAGTTGTGACGGTCAGGCAAACTAACTTGCTATCCATTTTTGGCGTTTAAGTATCTTAGGCAAAACTCAACATAGCTCTTAGAGTTTCCTTACAGAGGGGATCATAAGTAGTGAAATTTCAGTAGTTAAGTAGGGTATGATTATAAACTGTTGAGAAGCCATATTGGTAAAGTATGGTTGGCGACTAAGAGCTGAAGAGCTTAAGCACTGCAATATAGCTCATCACTGAGTTATTAGGAACAACAATGGAAAGCCAGGCTTTCTACTGCCAACAACCAGTTGTGAAATTGAGATGGTTATTACTCATTTCATAAAGTTAGAGTAAACTATGTTGTGATGCTTTGCAAACTGTTAGACATACAATTTTGCAGTGCTCTCCTAAGTGAGGACTACAATATGGTAGCATGATTTGCAAAAAAACTAAAAAAGCTCATAGTAAAAACACATCACGGAGAGTTCTTTAGGTGCCAGCTGATGTGGTTTTCTTGTTCTATTTTCTGGGAAAAGTTTTTGGATTGAAATTTCTCAGTGGGTTGCTGTTTTCAGTGTACACCCACTATTCAATAGTATGAGAGCCCATCATACATAAAAGTGTGTTCCATCAAAGAGCTATCAATAAATAAACTCTGAAGAGATAGTTAAAGGCTTCTTCAGAGAATTGCAGGTCCTCTACCTGCAAATATAGGCTGGCTTTTCTGAAGTAGCTCTGGTTTATCTCAGAACTTGGTTTTTCCATGACTCCTCTTGGGCTGTAAGGGAAGGGAACTTAGCCTTTCTAGATCTGATGCTAGTCCACCTACAGTAAACAGAAGTTCCTCCACTTCATCTACAGATGTAGTGTTTCATATCAAGTTTCTGAATGCTAGAAATGAACATTTCAACAAAATACAGTCAGCCCTCTTCAGCTTCACCCCTCCCAGATAGTGACTTCACATCTTTGCAACATGTCAATACAAGTATTCTAGAGTGGAACCTGGAAGAGCAGCTGTAAGCCTCTAGAATCAAGGTAAGAAAGCTGGAAATAAAGTGATGTTAACATAGTGGCATAAGAACATGAAGTGGCACAATGTTTTTTTAAACTTTGGCAAAGCCACGTTGGAAAGTTCTAGTGAGATATGTGGGAGATTTTTCTTTATTGCATAGGATTATTCAGGGTCAAAGTGAAACATGTCATAATAGTAGAAATACTTTTGTCACTGTGACTATTTGCAGTAAGGATTTTTTCTGATATTGCTACGTAGGTGTATATCACATTTTATTACACATCTGACTATGCTAGCTTTAGTAACTTGTAGCAAAGGGTGGCAAAGACCCCTGCCATCTCCTAGTACATGTTCACAGTTCATTTCTGGTGAACTAACCAGGAACATCTTACAGTAGGACTTTGAGATGTTGTGTGTCTACTCAGGACACTCATATTTGGGGGCAAATGAATATGACCATAGTAATCTATGTGTTGGTTTTTCCTACTCCTTCTAACTGGGGCTTTTCATCTTATTCACAACTTGAAAACTTTGACCTACCAGTGCTTTTAATGTTATTGTAGCACTAGTAACTTCAGCACAGCTCTATCTGTAGAAAATACCCTCCTTAAGCTGCCTTCCAGTTGCTCCCTAAAAGCCACATTCTATTGGAGAAAGATTGGGATGGATCTGAATAGAGAATAATGGGTAAAACTATGAAAACAGACTCACAGATTAGTAATTAGACTTTGTGAAGTGTGTGTGCTGAAATAATAAGTCAGAGTTGTATTCAGGTATTACTACAGTCTGAAGCATGTCTTGGCTTTGAAATAACTACTTCTGTTGTAAAAATGGCTTCTCTGTATGTATTTATACACACACTCCCCTCTGTCTTCTCAAACTCCAAATTTTCTCATACATTCTTTTCTCTTTTTGGTGTTTTAGACAAAAGTCGTTTGAATATAAGTACATTCGAGTCTCCTATACCACGGTACTGGCAGGTCTTTCCCCCTATTGATGAAGCCCTCCTTCTGCCTAGAATGGCAGCTCATTAATATGCAAATTTGTACTGCACCCGCACATGACCCCCCATGTCTCCGGCGCTGTTTTGGCACTGCACTGCTGTGAATCGGTGTTTGTGTCGATACTTCCTGGTGCCCATGGCCACCCTGCTCCGGGAAAAACCCCTTTTCTGCTCAGCTGGGGACACTGCTGTAGGGGAGCCACCTACTCTGCTGTCCCGATGTCTCGCCAAGTGGGTAGACCTGGTCTCTCCATACTCGGGATAGACGTATACAAAGAGAAAGTCTTGGATGCCACGTCTAACCTGAAGGTGTGTAAATCTTTCATAACTGCACGAAGCCTCCACTGTCAGAGTCTAGAGACAAGTGAGGGGAGCGGCACTTGAGTCAAGACGAGCCAAGCCGAGCTGCTGAGGGAGTGGCGCACACCTGGCTCAGCTCCAGCGCGGCCACCCACCCCGGATCACCGCCGCGGTGCGCCCACCCGTCCCAGGCGGTTGTGGATGGGGGAAATTTGTATATTCATGATTGTGTACTCTGAATATTATTGCATGTCAGGTCGCACATGCACAGTCAGGAAATGGGCTTCCTTAATTGCTAAAAAAACACGCTGCTAAGATGTAAAGCTGCAATATGGGGGCCGCTAAGTGGAAGTGGGCCGACAGTAGTTTGACACTTTTTACAGTTAATGTAGATCTCAAAGGCTAACTGGAATTACCTTAGACTATATTATGGGCATAATACACTTCAAAATAATTTTCATATAGGTTAGCTCAACAAAAAATGACTCTTGCACTTTAAAAAGAAATGTGTGTTCCATAATAACACCTTATTTCTCTCAGGATTTAGGTATATGAGCCAGATAAGATAAAGCAAGTGCTTGTGAAAGCACAAATTTATCATGGTCTATATGACTTTGTTGCACATGACAATTACTAAAATTTCTAAGGTTCATGAATAATAATGCTGGCATTGATAAACGGAGAGAGAAGTGATCAGGAGAGATAACAGTTTCCTATATTGAAACCAAGTAAGATTAGTAAGGAGGGAAAGGCTCCTTGAGAAAGAGTCATTAAAAAATAGCTAACATGAAGACACTATCCTATTTTTCTCAATATAAATAAAACTTGAAGATGACAGCTGAGAATTGAGGCATTAGAGTCAAGAAAATTTCTTGTCCAAGGGATAATTAAGATAGAAAAAAAGAAGGAGGAGGGATGTGTTTAAAAATCTTAACAGCTTAGAATCATTAAGTTGGTGTTTTATGCAAAGGTTTTTCATAGCCTCAATTTCTATTATGGGATTAAATCAAGACTGCTTGGAACAGATAAAGTGTTATGTAATTTTATTTATGAGAAACCCTCAGCCTCTTACTTGCCATCTGTAAAAGACTAATATATTATTAAAGGATTTACAGTTTTGTATAAATTTAAGAGAAACAGGGCATAATGTTTTTATAACTTGTTAATAATGCATATGGGTGGTCTACAATTTCTCAGGAAAGAAACATTTGTTTCATCAGCAGTCTGTCTCTGTAGATATTATATCCATCCAACTTCCTAGAGCAGTGTTGGGAAAGTGTAATTTTGTTTTAAACCAACATTTGGAAATACTGATCATTAGAACACATATACTAGATTTATATGCTAGATATATTTTATTCTTCAATACAAATTAAGTTGTCCACAGCTACTTCAGTTGTTAGTCAATCATATTAAATATTAACAGGATACCAGTTGTGACAGTGTCCAATTCACATTCTTACTTTCTATTATGCTTAGCAGGACTACTAGAAAGGTTCTTTTACTGTCTTTCATCAAAAGATTACCAGCATACACCAGAGAGCATTTAGTTCCTATCTAGACATTAATGGATGAGATAAGAAGCAGGAGATGCCCAGGCTGGACCCTGCAAATTATGTTAGTAGTAGCCAGGGAAGGGGAGCCAGTATTCCACCTAAATAATTTCTTCCTAATAGGTAAAATTGTTCAGCTAATAAATAAATATCATCCATCACACTTCTACCAAATTACTACATAAATCCCCCTCCCATAATTGATACAAAATTGCAAGCCAGGACTAGATGGATTCTATTAGTGCCTTCTAAATCACAGCTAAAAGATCAAATATCCAGTGTATTAAAACAGCCTTTTCTGTACCTACCAGTCTGCCATTTGTCATTGTTTTATTCCCAGTCTTTTCCGCTCTTATATGTTTTGATGTATTCCTAAAATCTGTTTGTTTAAAGCTGAACTTTGAAAGCTTGAAAGAAATTCATAGTGTATTTGGTTTATTTCATAGCTTCACACATGTCAGTTTTAATTTCCTCTCACAGTACTGCAGGAAAGCAAATTTTCATTTGAGCAAACTAATGTTTTCTGTTACTTTTAATCTGTAAGAATCTGGGACTTCCTAATGGTTCTTCAATCAGAGAAATTTGCAGATACTGTCCACTGTGGTTTCTGCCAAGAAGTCATAATAAAGTCAAGAGTTGTAGTAGCTGCGGTGATGAGCAGAGACAAGTGAGAAAAGCAGGCAGCCTTGGAGTGAATCGTTTATGAAGTGTTCAATTTTTAGACACAAGTGCTTCTTTCTTGTTTATAGATAACAATAATTGTATCTGCTGTGGTCATGGGGTTTTTTTCTCAAATAAAAGATATAGTCACTCTTATCTTTATATTTTATTGCTTAACAACAACCAAGCCACTGGAATTACAAATGGAAGACAATTAATAGTCTCCTTTATAAAAGTGTAAGTTTGTTGGCATCGCATTCAACATGGCCAGCAGGTTGAGGGAGGTGATACTGCTCCTCTGCTACGGTAGCGAATGAGATGAGACCCCACCTGCAGTATTGCATCCATCTCTGGGGGCCTCAGCACAGAAAAGACATAGACCGCTGCTAACAGGTCTAGGGGAGGGCACAAAAACCATCAGAGGGATGGAGCACCTCTTCTGTGAGGAAAGGTGATAGAATTTGGATTGTTCAACCTGCAGAAGGGAAGTTTCTAGGGAGATCTTATGTGGGTAAATACAGTTATACCTCCTCCATCACGAGGAAAGCGACAGGCCAATGCTGTCGCGAAAGCCCAACCTCGCAAAGAACTGCAGGTCATTAATATGCATGCGGGCCATGCCCATTGCCCCACCCCCTGGAACTCTGCACGGGGAAGCAAAGGGAACCGTTTCTGAGTCCCCTCTGACTCGGGAGACCCCCGCTANGCATGTCTCAGCCAGCTCAGCTCGCCGACGGCAGAATCATATTTGCGAAAAAATTGCTTCGCAAATGGGCGAGGTCGTGAAGGAGAAGTCGCGATACAGAGAGGATTCATTGTACATTTTTACCTGATCCTTTACATGTCAAATTCAAGTCAGTGCAGTTACTGATACAATTTTAGGAATACAGTCTGCCCTTTTCCACATCGTAACCCCTGGACAGCGGCTCCAAATCTTTGCTGCGTGATTTTTCAGTGATTAAGCAGGCCCATTTTGGGACTGCACATGCATGACCTGACATGCATGAATATTCAAAGTAGGCAGTCATGAATATGCAAATTTCCCCCACAGCTGCCCGTGCCCTACAGTGCCTCCTCTGTCAGCTGCAGCTGCCACGAGGGCTCCCCCAACCATGCGAGGAACTTCCAGGAACACCCCACACCCACTCCGGTGCTTGGGGGGGCAGGGCGATCGGGGGCAAATTTGCATATTAATGAGCTGCCACTCAATGCTAACAGAAGACTGTACGGGGAGAGGCCAAGACCCATGGTAGTGTGGTATAGGAGGACCGACTGAAGAGACTTTTTCTGTCTTTTAAAATGTATCTTCCGGTTTAAATTTTGTAAATTTCAATTTTTATGGATTTTGTAAAAGGCAGGCTACACACTCTTCAAAAGAAATAGGAGAGGATGAAGAGGTGGGGGAGTGGCCCTATATATTAAAGCAACTCTTGATATCATGGAGCTTGACATCAAAGATGATCAGGTCAAGAGCCTATGGGTTAACGTAAGAGGGATAGCCAATAAAACAGAAATCCTGGTAGAACTATGTGATAGAGCGCCTGACCAGGAGGAAGAGGTAGACCTATTGTCTCATGAGTGTTTTATAGAATTGCATGAAAAATTCAGTGCATTTTGTTATTATGCACAGAGGGGGATCAAAGTTTTCCCACTAAATGATAAAACTCTGAAGGACTTGTACACTTTGGTCCAAATCCCTCTTCAGATCAAATCTTCTGAATACACTAAGGAATGCAGATAGACAGCTAGATCAAATAAATCATTAACAACTGTCTTATAATTAGAAAAATGGATAAGCAATTCAAGTCCATTTCATCTGTCAGAAAGCAATCTGAAAAACAAAGATCAAGAGTAATGAGTCAAAAGTTAATTATAAATGCATCGAATAATCAAGGTTTCTGATAAAGGAAGGGTGACTCCCAAGGGCTGTGAAAGCAATTACTGTGCTGGGGTTGTAGTATATGGCCAACACTGGACTGTGCTGGCACTGGGGTCTTGGGATAAATTAAATCAGTGACACAGCAGTGCCTCGTTTCCTTGGAGTACTAGAGGTGAATTGCATATTCCTTTTTTGGGGTTCCTGTACATATTAAGGGAACTTAATGGTGGTTTGATGCTGATGCATGAAACCAAAAGAAGAGAGTAAACTGGGATCAGTGGTTCCCATCCTTATTTCTGTACAAGAATGAGGTGGATCAAGGGAAGGTGGTAAGAGCCAGTTTCAAAACAAAGAGGCAGCCAGGGTTTCCTATCCAAAAAGTAATTGAGCTCCTGAACTCCCCAGCAAAGAGGTCATGGATACTAAACTTTCAGATGAATTCAAGAAATTATTAATGGAAGAAATGTCTGTGGCACTGGACCACTTAGTATTGTTTTATTACTGGGTCAGAACCAACTCTGTGTGTGTGTGGTGGCGTGCAGGAGCTGTAGGTCCCTGAAAGGAGGGCCAGGCATGTAGGCTTAGGGAAGCCACTTGGAGTAGTCATGAGTAGCATCAGCTGTCCTGGTAGCCTGCCCACACCATGCCCCCTGAGACCCCTGACCCACCCTCTGCTGAGCTACACTGCCTCTCGCTCTAGCCTGGAGGTGCTGAGGGGCCAGTGAGCTGGAGATTTGTGGCCATACTGGCCAGACCATATAAATATGGGAGCATGTGTCTTCATCGTCCACCTCTGGCCATCACCATATGAAGGACTCGGGTGATAAGTATTCTCTTAGTCTAATCTCTTTCTTTATTTCTCTCTTTTTAACTCTGTTTCTTCCTTTCATCTCTTTTTTTTTCTTTTCTTTACTTAAAACCAATGGGTTTTATTTTACTAAGCTCTCTGCTGCTGGGTGCTTTTGTAAAATGCTTCTTCCTTGGTTATTTTATTCCTGCAAAACTTTTGCCAAAATGTTGGGGGTTTTTCTCACTAAATTAAAAAGAATATATAAGGGAAGTGTATATAACAATTTCTTTTTACGCGATTTTGAGATATTAAATAACTTTTCAGAAATTAGCTAGGTGATCTTTAGAGCCTTAAATATATTTTTTTAAATAGTACTCTCAGTTATATGTGAGAGTGGGGTCTTATACCACCCAAGTCAGGAAGACCCTAGGCCAAAAATTAGTCAACAGGTAGAAGAGGTCTACTTTGAAAGCTAAGTGAGTTAAAGAGTTTTATCTTAAAAGTGATCTGAGTATGATTTGTGTCTCAATAAAAATTAGCTTCAGATGGTGGATGGTTTTATTAGTTCATGTACTCATATCTGTGCATGCTTAGTTTAGAGAATTTGTCTTTCATGCCTATGCAAGGCATGCCCTGCTCTTGCATTGGGGATTGTTCAAGAATATTGCTTTTTCTCTGTACAGGATGCTAGAGTGTTTCCCATAAAGGTTAATTAAATCCTTTCCCAACACATCTGAGATTTGACAGTAGCCCTAGTTTTAAGTTCTGAACCAACGGACATGTAGGTTAAACAGCTCACTCAGTCACATAAATTCTGCCGGGCAGATCTAGGAGGTTTTGGCTCCCAAGGTAACTACAAAGTTTTGCATTCATTGGTGAGCATCTTGTACATAAACATTGCAGAATGGAGTTAGTACTTATCTAAAACTGTTTTGACCAAAAATAGATTTCCCATGTAAATACTCCAAATAAGCCTAGAGGAACAAGGTTTCTTAAGATGCAGAACAAAGCAAATCCTTCGTTGTCTACATTTTTTTATTTTAAAAGTAATCCAATGCAGGAGAAAGCATAAGTGCTTTCCATCTACTTTAGTTTACTGTTGCCAGACATTGTAGATACAGGATGATGAAGGGCAGCATAATAATGGATCTTCTTTACCTATGCCTTGTCTCCTATCGCCAGGTCATTTCTGTCACTCAGTTGAAGTAAAAAAATTCTTCAACTAGCTGTATCCCTAAACCATATTCTGTCCTGAGTCTCAAAAAAGTCATAGTATGTTTGGTAGTGCTTTCAATTTCCATCCCTATAGGAAAAAGCCATTTTGGCAAAGGCTTAACCTCTTGTCGTGGCAGGAAGGCCATTCAGTTCACAGGTTATTCTGAGTTGGAAGGGTTCCACAGGGTCATCTAGTTAACCAGGCTCAGAGGCTGTTGCACTGAATAGCAGGACTATATTGGGCCTTTTCTGGAGAGGTCAAGCTGTATCCACAACCTGGGTGTTCTTCAGGAGAACAGGCAGCCTTAGAACATCTCTGATGAATGTCTGAACTCCCTTCTCTTGTCTGAAGTTTTATATGCACCTTTGCCAGGCTTTGTGGAAGCTACCAGGATTGACACAGCTTTCTGAAGGGGACTTTCTAGCTGCTGTTCTTCTAAGGAAATCTTTGTGTTCGTAACCTGTGCCAGGTTAGGTTTGTACTGGTAACACCAGAAGGATGCGCTTAGCAACGCACCTAATCTTTACTACAAGAGTGTCTATAGTAATTAGGTAAGATGTATCACCAGTTATCCTGACACAACACCAACATCCAGACCTGCACATCAGCTGGGGAGCCCCGTTCGCAGGGAAGGTTTGGAGAACCATCCCAGGAATGGGGCAATCCCATGAAGTGCATCCACTTGTAGGTGAGGTCTCCATCTTCACTGCAAGAATCTGGCTCTTACGTTGTTAAACAAACAAGCCTACATCATTACTTAATGTGGAAAATATCTGGCTTTCTTCTCCCCTTGGTTTTCACCCAAAGCCTGGCCAGGTCTCAGAGGAAACTCAAAGATGTCAAACTACTGCCAAACTAGGACAGACATCTATTTCAATGGACTTGACCAGCCACTAAATATGGAAAGATAAATATGTTTGTGTTTCGTTAGTGAACAGATACAAATATTAGTAAACATTTGTATCTGCTTATATTTTACTAATATAGATGTTTATGTAGGTGTCTCGTCATGCTATGTATTTCATGCATAATTTTTGCTAATACGCAGATACATGACCAAATACAAAATTAGGTTGGAAGCTTCTTCTGGAGGTCAACCTTGGCCCAGAGCCTGTTGTTTGATCATCAGCACTTCAACTTGTGCTAATAAGATATACATGCTGTTCAGACACTGCTAAAGCTAAAATGTCTGAAGTTTGTTTTGCTTATGTTTACTTATGGCATGAATGTATTGGCAAACTGTGCATCACAAAAAGCATCTCTTGATATTTTTTGATTGCTATAAAACTCACAGTAGGCAATTTCATTTTTATCCAAGTAGTTGCCACCTAGAAGACATGTCTACTGCATCTTTGGGTAATTCCTATACAGAAATATATAAATATGATGATAGGAGTCATTTACCTTCTTTTAATAATTGTTCTTGAAACATATAAAATTTCTGCATTCTCAAACTTGTCTTGTCACATTTTCTCATTTTAATTTCAGGAGTTGAATATGCCCTTTTTTATTTATTTATGTCTGCTTCTTATCAGATTAACTTCTTAGATTATTGCTGCAGGATACCTAAGAAATGAGACTTTAATCTGAAATAACTGGCAGATTGCATCAATTCCTGGCTGAGGGAGAAAGTTGCATGTGAATATTACACATAAATTTCTTGTAGTGCAAAGATGTCTTTGCCTGTATACTTCTTGTTTTAGAGATTTCCTGTGTTATTACTTTGATACAGCTGTACTTCCTGGAATGTAATTGGGATCCACTAGAGCTTCACTCCCCATTCATGATTCATTCATGTCACTGAATGTCTTGTAGTCAACAGATGATATAAACGCTCTTTGTGTTGCAACTTTATAACCTTCTTTCTGCAGACTTCATCTCTCTACTTGTCTCTGATCCCAAATCCAAATAGGTTTAAGCCAAATAGGTCTAAATGACCAGATTGAGAGGAAACAGAATTTAATGAGGCAATTAACAAACTTGAATCTAGGTAATTGCTTAAATACATTTCTGAATGCAGACCTAACAAAATAAAGGACTGTATTAACAGATCATTAAGAACCAATTAACCTGGTTTTGTTTCTTCTGACCTTCATACCTCTGATAGTGGCAGCATTTCTTCTAGCTTAGCTTGAGTCTCTTACTGCATGTGATATTTTCATATGAATCCAATCAAACACGTTATTGAAGGTATGCAAAAAAATGCTTTCGTGGCATACATTCACAGGAAATTGTAATGCTAAGAGAGGTGATTACCTTTGACATATTTATGGGCACATTCCTGGCACACATTCTACTTCATTACATTGGTATTTAAAAAAGGGTAACTACTTTTTATTTTGTTGGATCTATTCCACATACTGATGGTAATGAGGTTAGAATTTATCTGTCCAGGTATAAGGATGTTGAATAGCCATATTAAGTGCAAAGAATGGTTGAAACTGAGCCAAATTAGTATTCTAATAAAAAGTTGTCTGTAAACATTAACAGGAATTCTATCCATAGTACAGTTGAGATTGTGCTTATTCCAAATACCTGGCACAGTTCTGATACAGCTGAACATAATAAAGGAAAAACAACCATGGAACTACCACTTGTAATGAAGGAAATATGAACTGCTTTAGATCCACTTATATAATTGTAAAGGTCTGTTTATTTAGGTGAATGTATTGGGTTATTCTGTGGCCGAATTTCTGGTAGCCGGGGGAGCTATGGGGGAGGCCTTTTTCAAGACGTTGCTGGAATTCTCCCTCACAGCTGGCAGAGCCAAGGCCAGTCAGCTCCTGGCTGGACCCACCGCTGGCCAAGGCCAAGCCAAGCAGGAGTGATAACATATTTAAGAGGGAAGGAAAAAAAAGTTAGGAGGAGACAATCATGGCCACCAGAGGAGAGCAGTGAGAAGATGTAACAGCAAATGCAGGCATCAAGGCCAGTGCCACAGGACGGGGAGGAGGTGTTCCTGGTGCCTCCCTCCAGCCCATGGTGATGACCATGGTGAAGCAGCTGTCCCCCTGCAGCCCATGGAAAAGTCACAAGGATACAAAAATCCACCTGTGGACCGTGGATGCTAGAGCAGGTGGTTACTAGAGGGAAACTGCAACCTGCTGGAGCCCATATGGGAGCAGGGTCCTGGGAGAGACCTATGGCCTGTGGACCTTATTAGTGGAGGGTGCGTGGCTACTGGTGGGGAGTAGTTGAATATTCATGTGTTTGGTATCTTCACAGATTTCAAAACTTGGGGGACCTGTCCAGATCCGACCCCCAGCGAAATCCAGGGGATCACTGTACAACGTAATCATAAGTTTATGTATATTGCAATTTTTTGGTTGATCTCTTTTATGAGGACCTGCAATTAGGACATGGTTAAAGACACAGGCCTCTAACTTTGTCTTCTGTATTTATATTCAAATGAAAATTGACTGAACATATTAAAAAATCCACTTCAATACAGTGGTGAGTGTCCCCATCTCTCATGTGGGAGACCTGAGGTTCGATTCCCACCAGGGAGGCAGTGGTGCTGTTTAAGAGTTGGACTCGATGACCTTTGTGGGTCCCTTCCAACTCAGAATATTCGGTGATTCTGTGAAATATGTAACAAAACAAATTTAAGTATGAGTCAGAATGGCTGTGTAGTGCTGCCACTGCACAGAGTGAAAAGTAAATTAGATTAACTGAGCTTTACAATTTAAAGGCAAAGTATACATGTTATGTTGTTACATATATGTAACAACGTAAAATTCATTTTTCATATACATATAGTATTTGCATATTCCTAGAAATATAGAATAACATCATTAAATTCATATTTCCAATGAAATCATAATGTTCATCTAATCAATTTTCGATAACTTGCAGGATACTTAAAAATTTCAAGAATCATACAATGTGTTGGACTAGATGATCCTTGTGGGTCCCTTCCAACTCATAATAATATTCTGTTAAGATTTAAAAAATCAGATAATTTCCAGTTCCAGATTTTAGTGTTTAACTACTCTCACAGAACTCCCAATATTATTACTTTTTTCTGTGTATATACTATTTTCTGTATTTTAAAACTGGTGTTTACCCATATAAAATTTATCAATAAGGTGAAGCACCAATAGGGAGAAGCTAGTTAAAAAATAAAACCAAAAGCGGTCCCAGTAAAAGAGAAAATTGGGAGAGAATGTTCCTGTCCTCACTGGCTCACTGGGTCTGCCAAGACACAAACTGCATTAACCCAAATAGGACCCCAGCATTCCTGCTGGGAGGGTCCAGGCAGCACAAATACCTCAGCACAGCATTGAAGCTGTGCAGTCAGGTCACCTGGATGAACAACTGATGTTGGGGTTTATATCTGATTAAGAAGATAAAAGAAGAAAAAAGACTTCTCATTGAAAAACGTGGAATTTTGTGAAGCTTCTCCTTAACGTTGTCATGATAAACCATTAATTTCCACGCTCTTTCTCTTACTAGTCTCTTTGCTTGATTGATTTGCAGCTTAGTCCAGACTCTGTATCTTTTATCTGTGCTGTTCATCCCTTCTTCCTCTTCAGAATCTATTCCTGAGTAATTACCTTCTTCGGGCTGTTGCTTTCTTTCCTCCTGATTCCATGATCTTATTTTGTAATTTCCTTTGCTAATTATATTGACATGGTCTGTTGTCATGCCACTCTTTTTTTAACATCCAGTTATAAAATTGTTGCTGGAACTGTAGTTACAGCAGCTCTGAAATCTAGGGTGGTCATGCTTGATATAAATAATATTACAGCCTCCCTCTTAAATCTATCTCTCTGCTATTTTTCCATACAACAAGATTCTAAAACAAAAATTCCAAGTGCAATCCCTGAAGAACAGGTTATTTCAGCCCCCAATTCTCATAGGTATGTGCTGCTTTTTAGCTAGCTGTTGCTCTCAAAAAGTATGTATTTCTGTTTTACATGATGACCCCTGGGTTTTCTCCATGTTGTTGATGCATTTGTCTTTCTTGGTTCTCTAGCACTTGATTTATACAAGTGTTGGTTTTGTAGGAGTTATTTTGATCAGAACTTGAGCCCTACATGTAAAAACTCTTCCACCCACTGATTATTGAAATATTTGAATATGAGTGGTCATGGTCTTAGGGTTTGTCTCTTCTGCCTTGGCCAAATTCATACAATTCACACAGGTATTCTGAATTGGTTGTTTAATCTTTGAATGTTTTCCAGAGTAATGGCCTTGCTTTCGTGCAGTATCAATGAGATTGATTTGTAGTTGTATGTTTCTTTCTTGGGTCCTGGAACGTACATCGATCTTTCCCAGGAATCTGGCTGCCCTCCACTTTCTCACATCTTCAGGAGAATAGAAAGCAACTTTGCCACTGTTGCTGTTCAAGAAGCTTTACTAGTGCATCATCCTGTCTTTGAACTTTTCCATTCTTCATTCCTCTAACAGCGTGCCCTGCTTTAGAGTATAATGATAGTGGTTCAGTTTTACCTGCTCGATCAATATTATCCATCTGTTCCTTTTCCTTACATAGTTTCTGCCAATATTGTCTGCCTGTGATTACTTGCTTTTCTTCTGCTCAGATTCTGTCACCTGTGACTGAGTACCTGTGGCAGCAGCTTTTCTGTAACACTGCATTGACAGTGTCAAAAAAACCTTGAGTCAAAGGTTGTGTCATCTTCTGATTCTTGGTAGTGATTCTTTTCATCTCCTCATTGCAGATTCTTCAAATTATTGTTGAATTTGTATGAATTATTCTCTAATTATATATTGTATCCTAAACAACCATTAAAAGCTTATCTAGGGTGGAGCCCTCTTTTTTAGTAATGTTATAATATCATGTTGTAATATCATCTAATTAGTAATGTTCCAATATCATCTAATATCAAGAACATTATTAATATTTGTCTTGCGAAAATTTAGTCTGTTTTTTTGTTTGGATCTTGATTTTCTTTCAGTTTCAACAGTGCTTACAAACAAGTTTCAGTATTTTCAGTATATATTCTGCTACATACAGAATGTTGAAACTCAGCATATCAAGGGCTTCTCTTCCTTCTACCTTCTGTATCTGGAGTACAGCTAATGAATCACAAAATGTTCCAGGTTTGACCATGTCAGGTCATACATGTTTTGCTCGGACAGGCTTCCAGTACAGAATTCATTAACTAACAGCCTTTCCTTTTACTTTTCTATTATTCTTGTCTTCTTTTTTTTCTTCTTCTTTCCCAGCTTGGGCATTCATCATGGTAAAATACAAGAACCTCTCCCTTTGAAAATATAACTGTTTAATTCTCTCATTCATTCCTTCATAATGCAGAAGTAGCCATGTAGGTTATGATTCCCTGCAGTGGTATAAAATACCACTGTGTTCTTTACTGATGTGTTTAAATTATTTTGATGGGACTCCTGGCCACATTTCCCAATATATCTGCTGTCTTTAAAATTAATTCTTTTACAGTTAGTGCAGTTACTACAGGGCAAGATATTTAGAAGTTCCACTCCTTAATGTGTTTTCTTAAATTTGGTTGATTTTGATTTTTTGCACTTAGTAGCTACAACAGCTAAATTTGGCCAAGATACTACATCATAAAAATGCTTTCTCAAAGTCTAACCCTAATCTTCCCTCATCAACCTGCTGATTTCATATTTTAATGAGAGAAGGAGAGGATGAGGGGAATCTCAGTGATTTCTGCTCTTACTATCAAGTAAGGAGTTCAGTCTGCTCTAACAGGAAATTAATTTCCTTCACATTGGAAAATGCAAAGAACTTGCTTTTGCTTCTGCTGTGGGTAGTAATAAGTAGATTCTTTAATGAGTATTTATTATCTGAACTTGAGGGATGAAAGGCTTTAAGTACCAGAAATCTGGTCTTACTTTCATAGCTTTCCTATTTCTGAATTACCACTCTCCTCCATTAGAATTTATCCAGCCTTCTGAGCAGTAGACTGTGTGAAGCAGATGATCAATATACGATTTGGCCTTCCTAAGGCATAAGGGACCCAAATGAGGAGAAGTGAAAGTGCACAGGAGAGCAGAACATCCCTTATCACTGGGGTTGCCATCATGGATTACAGCAGGTCAAATGGAAGTGAAATTGTGTGTCCTCATTGAATAATTGCCATCTGGCTGACTTTGGATCCAGATGTCACAGTTCTTAGTAGTCAGAGAGTGCAACAACTGTTTCAAGGTTTACTTGGGGGGAAATTCAGCTTGCACAGAAGAGGCAGATGTAAAGAAGACATAAAGACTTTGGAAAGTAATTAGGAAAGATTGGATATTCTGTTTTATACTCTTCAGAGACTTGTTCCACCTGGTTTACTGTTATTACAAATGTTTGGAATATCCTTGAAATGTCAAATAAGGCAAAAATATTTATTACTTTTTGCTATATGAACAACGTGGATGGATAAAGGCTCTTGAATGCTTTTTTTTAAAAATGCAGCAGTTTTTCCATAAAACTGAAAAACTCATAGTTGTTAAACTATTACTTCAACAGTGTGCTTAATTTCAAAGAGTATTTACAACACATGTGTGCACTTAGACATTAATATCAATATAATAATTTATGTAGCCAGGCTCTAAGGACCCAAGTTCATATTACTCACCAAGAATTATTGTTTTCTGGTTGAGGAAGAAGCTGAATTGATTATGAATCAGAATGTGCTCTACCTACAAGAGAAAATGCCACTACATTGATTTCATTTATACTCACTTTTCCCCTCCTGCTTACTTAGAGAAGCAGGGATTAGTATTGATGATAATGTATAAGTGGATAACGTGGGCTTCAAAAATAATGTTATGTAGTTTGATACCTTCTCTCCCAGAGTATGGTAATGACAGTCACACATCTGTATGGAAAACATGGAGCTAGAACAGAAAACACCAATGCCTTGAGCTTGAGAATCCAATTCTGTTTGTGAACTTTAAAGGAGGATTTTTAAGAGTCTCTTTTTGTACCATACACGTGCAGTGCTTTTGGTAAGCTAATTGAAAGTTATATTTTTTTATTTTGTTTATAATGGCAATGAGAGGAATAAATAATTATTAGCGATGTTTCTGGTGGCTAGAAGTTCTAAGGCTGAATTCAACCCCTTCCATAATTCAAGCCGTTGTTCGGTTTGTATTTTCCATGTTATTTTCATTTTGATTGGTTTGTCAATAGATTTGGGGACGTACATGAACTATCCTCCTTCCCTCGTGTGACTGTCAAAGATACAACTGTAAGGAAGAAATAGACAATAACCAATCTACTTTGTAGAGCGCTGAGAAGCACAGTAGCCAATCTTCTTCCAAGTTTGTACCAAGTTCTGTGGGTCCAGAATTGCATTTTATCAGATTTTCCTGATGCCCTTGGAATTATTGAGAGAAGATTAAACTTTGGCAAAATTCTGACAAAACAGAAAAATTCGCTTGTTGCCTTCTGCAGTGATGAAAAATCTTAAGTGAAACTTTTAAACTTCATAATCTCTCAAAATACAGCTGACTTATATAGGTGGAAGTAGTAGGGACATCTTGAAATTTTCTTCCTGGCTATTTGACCTGTATCTCTCTGTCTGGGAAAAATACCTTTTTATCAGAAAGTTTTGTGCCAGGAGAATATGTTTTGTAGCTGTAGTTTGTGCTCCCAGGCAAAAAGCCTTTCAGGTATCAGTGGTTCAGGAAGAAATTTTGAGCTGTTTCTATTTCATGGTTATTTTATTTAAATGTAAACAGTGAGAGAAAGTCTAGCCTTTTTTCAACCATCAGCTATACAGCAGGAATCCAAAATCATGCGCATGTGAGCACTAGTACTTGAATACAGGGGAATAGAATGGTCATAAGCTTATAAAAGCTGATTTCACACTCAAAATAGGGAAAAGTTCCAATGTATGTCATAAAATTTCTAATTAAGGTATATCCTACCCTTAGAAGACACAAGGGTTATAATATATTTGCTTTTTAGAGACTACTTTTAATACTTTCTTGCTCCTGCTGGGGGAGGAAGAATGTGGGACCAGAGCAAAAAGACTAAGAGCTTACATGAGAGTAGCTGGTTTTGATACTTAGAATTTGCTTTCAGTTTTAAGATATTTCGTAAGCTTCTAAACTGATTTATGAAATTCTTTAACGGAGTATAAAACTAGCCAACCAGCTCATTGTCACCATTAGTGTTTATAAACCTTGATTAGTCACGATATTAATCTTTTGCTCTAATTTATTTCATTTATTTCAAAGAATATTGAAACTAACTTTGAGAGGAATTAATTTGACCCTTGTTTAATCTTGATACTGAGTTTTTTATTAAGATTTTGAAAACCTCCAGTATAACTAGAATTTACTTGCATTACATCTCACTGCTTTCATATGCGTTTGAATGAGAATATGGTAGGTACTGTTTCTTAGAACAAATCCCTCCCGTTCTCCTGTAGGAAAAAATTCCTAAAGGAGTGTGGGTGACTTCAAAGAAAAATGTCTGTTACTTGAGTAATTGTTTGACGTAGTCTTGCAATTCAGTTTTTGACAGCCCTTACGGAAATCCCTGAGCAGGACAACGTTAGGCAGTGGCTCTGAAACATCACTAGTTTCTGCCTTAGAGGTTCAACGTGAAGGAAGCTCCTCAGTATCGCTGAGGATGACCCAAATATGAACAGCTGTGTTAGGTTAAGAACACTAAATATTATTCTTGATTATCAGAACCTCTTAGCTGTTGCAGTTCCCTGTATCTGTGCCTTCTGCAAGGACAGTTTAGCCTTGTTGTAGTTGCTGGATATTAATGTTTAATCATAAAAAACTCCCCTTTTTAGCTCTGACTACACAGAGGGTCATCCTGCTCTTAGCTTGTGAGACTGCGCAATAGTTCAAAGGGAGTTTGTGTAGGGGTAGGACACATGTAATGGGATTGTTTGATGGAAAGTGGGAAGATATCCCTGAAAGAATTTAATTTTGATTATGAATATTGTATCATTTATATTATAGCAAATAGAGCTATCCAAATCTAGATATCCAAAGATAGAGATCTAAATTCATCTTGGAAATAACTTAAATTTCCTTCAGAAATGCCCACATTTATGTTGAAACTTAGTGGGTCGAGTGTTCATTTCCATTTCTAAAATTACATTTAACAAAATATATGTAATTGAGTTTTATTCAGTGGGAAATTCATTTTGACTTTCTTCCCCACCAAAAAAACCCAAACATTTCTGAAGTTGGGTATGCCTATTTTCTATGCATTAATTTTGATTGGAAAAAACCCAAATGAAGCATTATATTTAAATGATGCTTCTTCAGTTAATGGTATTTCTGCCAATTTTCAATAACTAATGTTAGTGTTAATGAAACTTGATTTCTGACCAATTAAGCAACATATTTTATCCTGGCAAAATGAATAATTAGGACCTTTTGGGGGGAAAGTGAAAATAACATCTAATGGTTTGTGTGTGCGTGTTTTAAGATTCAGATGAAATTCTGTGGTTCTGTTAAATTCTTGAGCTGGACACTGAATAGCTCAGGCAAATGCTGAGAGGGGGAGTGCCTTTCACCTTCAAGTGAAAGCTATCATCATAGTCATGGCTAAAAGCAATAGTGATGATGATCACAAGGGAGACAGCCCCAGGACCTTGCTGGATGTGAAGGTGGATGAACAGTCCCCTCAGCCAGCAGGGATGGCTGCAGGCAGAGCAGGAGCACACTGGGGAGAACGAAAAGGGATCCTTTTGTTCTTGTTGTTTCAATCAAGCAGACTCTGTCCCTTTTTTTTAAGGTACGTTGAATTGACCATGAAGTTAAATTGTAAAACTCTTGTTTGCTTGAAATTCTTTTTTGTGTTGAATAACTTTGACATTGAATCGAAGCAGTCTGGAAAAATTCTTCTGGGAAGGCAAAAAGAGTAACATTCGAGAAGAATTAAAAAAAAAATAGAAAGCAAATAACAAAAAGAAACCATAGGGAATGGTTAGACAGGGAAGGTAGACGAACAGAAAAGAAATAGGACAGGAGAAGAGCAAAAAAAAATAGAAGCATATAAAGCACAGGTGGCTACCGGTGTGATCTATGTAACCAGCTGAAAGATGAGTGTGGTACAGAGAACATTTCTCAATAATTGCATCTGTTACTGTCTCGTACTGCAAATGTTGTTTGAGATGTTGCTCTTCAGCTGAAATCCTGTGCTCCATTGCATTGTTGCTAATGCAACTCTGTCTTCTGAGACAGCAGGAAAAGACCATCACCTTTCCTGTGAGCTGAAGAAAGAGAAGAGAGCTTCCAGCTAAGGAGGTACACTGGATCCAGTGTACTAACATGGATTTAAATTGACATTGAGTTTTATTATTTGGAGGGGGTAGAGGGGTAGAGGGGGAGGAGAAGAGAAAGAAGCTGTCCGAGACTAGAGAGAGATGTTGTCCCATGGAATATATTTTTTATGTATATGAAGAGCCTACAGGATGAAAACTTAGATTGGTAATCTGCTCAGGGTGAACACTTGAATTATTCCTTCTTGTCCTAGATGTGTTTTATTTTACCTTTTCAATTCCTGATATTATTTTCTTGTCTTTTTTTTTTTTTTTTAATGCTACTTTCCCTAAAGTAAATGAGCAGGAAGGGAATTCTTTCCGCAAATCATATCCCTAACATTCATCCTCGGTTACGCATTTTCCTGTTTAGGTCTTTAATCAATGGCCCTGAAGTCAGTCTGTCTGTCTTCTTTCCTTCTGATGCTTCATCTTTTTTTCCTCCAGTTCCTTTCCACTGTCCACTCACTGTGGCTTCATGACTTAATATGCTTCTGCAGGCCTTGGCAGTTGCCCAGCTATTCCCTCCAGAGCTTCCTTACAGTATTAGGTGTACTTCAGCTGCTGGGTTTGTTTTAGGTCTTGAATTTGTCGTGTCTATGTTGTTTGGGGTTTTGTTTGTTTTCTTTCCTCGTTTCCATTTTATAACCAAATCTCAAGAGCATGATAATCAAGTTAATCTGTACCTTGAAACAAATATTGATTCTGGACATACATTGATTATGGCTAGGAGTTCCTGAGCATCCAGAAGGTTTGCTCAGGTACAGTGCTACCTGTTGGGAGGTAGTACTCACTAGCACTTAGGAACAATAAAGGTTCCTATCACAGGCTGTTCTTGGGGTTTTATGAATTATGTTTTTCACCTCATACCTTTGATTTCCCATATTTGAAGTACAGTGAATGTACTATGTTTAGTAGGTGGTGTTTCCACAATCCATTGAACTTTTAAAATGCATGCAAGTGCACATGTAATACAGACTTACATGCATTATTTATACCTTTCTGGAAATGCAATTCTATGTTTCTGCTTTAGTCTATTTTACCAATTATTTAATATACCATGAAATGTTGCAAAAACCTGATGCAAGCATTCTGGGACTTCATAGCTAATGTATTCATTATGAGATATATTAATTTATTCTACAGGCTTTCCAAGGTAATTTGGCTCTTTGATTTCTTAAAGTTGAAACATTTAAAAAGCAAGTTCCCAATTGAGCTGATCTGAATATATATACAAGAGGCTCTGATTTATGTAGTACTTTACTGCCTTAACGACAGGTGTAACTAAAGTTTCTTTTAGGAAATTTTATTCTTTACTACAGACAATAGTAAAAATGCAGCAAAATCTTAAATATCTGCTTTCATTTTTAAAAACCTCAGAAATGTCTCTTGGTTTGATGTTGTTGAGTAGCTGGCCATTTTTATTTGTAATTACATGTGCTCATGGCAGAATATTAACTATTCCACTATGAGTACTGATGAAGTTTCTCTGATAAGACTTGCTTTATTAAGTAAATAAGTAGTATTTATAAAAATGCATCTTTATTGTTCACATTGAGATAAAGAGAACTGATTATTCCTTTTTTCAAGACCAGCATGAACAGAATTTCTAGTGTTGATTTCTGTATTGCTTAGATCATTGATTTACAGTAGATTTCTCATTAAATTTCTATGCTTATAAAGGTAGTTTGGAGTTAATTATCTTGCCCTCTTCAGTGTGTGAAATAGTGTAAGAACTAGTGTAAGAAAAGCCTCTTGTGTTTCACAGGAGTTTTCAAAACACTGCAATAGTCTGGGGTGTTTTTAATCATAGCTTTGACATAAAAATCATTATTTCTAATAAAAATTCTATTAAAAATTAATATTTCTAATAGTCTAACTTTTGAAGAGTTCTCAGCTACAGGTACTATTCCAGTGCAGAATGGAATAAACAAACACATATATACTTGTGAAAAATGTAATGTTAATATTTTTGCAGAGTTATAAACCTGTATTTTCTCCATCTTCTCTCATATGTATACCACCCCAATATCTGCTTTTTAGGGCCTACTGGCATATAAGAGCTTTCCTTGACAAGATTCGGTTTCAGTGTTTTCCTCCATAGATGAGACTGGTATTTTGTGACCTCCTGAACCAGCAATTCTGTTTTCTGAAGCAGAAAATTAACTTCTCTCTTCTTTACTGTAAAGAAGCCAATGTGTGTCTTATAGTCATGCTAGGCTATCCTGACATACAAGCATGAGAAAATGTGAAAATAATGTGCCCAAGCAGCTACAACAGCAGAACACTGTTTTCCAGCAAAAATTACTTGTTTAAAACACTTAGACTTGTTAAATCTCACATTAGTAGAATCTGCCCATTTCTCCAGCCTATCAAGGTCCCTCTGAAGGGCCCTCCTACCCTCTGGCAGTTCAACATTTGCCCCCATCTTGGTATCATCTGCAAACTTGCTGATGATGGACTCAATTCCCTTGTCCATATGGAGAGGGATTTAGGAAACTTCATATGAGCCAGCAGTGTGCCCAGGAGGCTAAGAAGGCCAATGGCATCCTGGCCTATACTAGGAACAGTGCGGTCAGTCGGACTAAGGAAGTTATCCTTCCCCTGTACTCATCTTGAGTGCTGTGTGCTGCTCTGGGCTCCCCAGTT
>WEKX01002681.1:0-28493 GCA_013390025.1 Pitta sordida | reverse complement strand
CAATTCCCTTGTCCATATCATCAAAAATATATTAAACAGTGCCGGGCCCAGCATTGATCCCTGTGGGACTCCACCAGTGACTGGCCACCAACTGAATGTGACACCATTTACCGCTACTCTCTGAGCTCGTCCATCCAACCAATTCCTAACCCAACACAGAATGCTCCTATCCAGTCCACGCTCTGGAGATTCTCCTGAAGCTTACCATGGGAGACCGTGTTGAAGGGTTTACTAAAATCCAAGTTCACAACATCCACACCCTTTCTGTTGTCAAGCAGACGTGTCACCGATTCATAAAAGGAGATCAGGTTGGTCAGGAAGGACCTACCTCTCCTAAATCCATGTTGACTAGATCTGCTGTTGACTAGGTGCTGCAGATCTCTTCCATGATCTTACCTGGGAGCGAGGTCAGGCTGACAAGTCTATATTTACCTGTATCACCTTTCCAGCCCTTCTTGGGGATGGGTGTCACATTAGACAATTTCCAGTCATCCAGTACGTCACTGTTGAGCCAGGATTGTTGGTAAATTAAGTAGATTGGTTTAGCGAGTTCATCTGCCAGCTCTTTCATCACCCTATGATGGATCCCATCTGGTTGCATGGACTTATGAGGATCCAAGCAGCTTAGCAAATCTTTAACTACCTTCTCCTGGATTACAGTGGGGTTATACTGAACCCCTACCCCATCTCTGTATCCAATCAGTAGTGGAGGTTGTTGCAGTCTTTCTTTTTGCTGTTAATGTATTTATAAAAAAACTCCTTGTTATCCTTTACAGAAATGGCCAGCTTGAATTCCGTCTGGGCTTTTGCCTCTCTGATTTTCCTCCTACACGACTTAACAACATCCTTAAATATAGCCTGGCTTACTTCCCCTTTCTTTCAAAGGCCATACATCCTCTTCTTTTCCCCTAGTCCTTTCAGGAGCTCTTTGCCCATCCAGGCCAGTCTCTTACCCCTGCAACTCGTCTTTTGGCAATTGGCACCAGTCATGCAAGTCATTCAGCCATGTTTTTGTGATGGCAACTATATAGTATCGCTCCTGATGCCCCAAAACCTCCGACTCTTCCTGTTTGTTACCCCAGCTCTGTACATTAGTATACATGCAGTTCAACTGGGTTGCTGATTTCATTGGTGAGTGATTATGCTTCTTAACGGTTTAACTACTCCCTATGATAACTATGTGAGGCCAAACACATGACATAAGTTTCCAGGATCATTATTTTCCCAAGAATGTACCCTCACTGCCTTAAGTAGCAAAGTAAATAGATATTTCTTATCTAAAGTTTATGAAGATTCATTGCTAAAGCTGCAAGGTCTCTGCTGAGTTAGATTTTTGGGTATGTCCAAAGCACAGACATGAAGAGGGAGCAGCAATTCCCCATTTCTACTTAAAAGAATGGTAGAAGTTATATTGCTATCCATTTTTTTCATAACAACCTGGTGCCTTGAACTTGTGCATATGAAGTAGAAGACCTATTTTCTTCCCTTTTCTGTTGACAGGTTTCAAACTGAAACATTTGACCTCACAGGAGGCTGTCTTGCTTAACAGACTAAGTGGTTGGGTAATGTCACACTTTACCCTCACACAATATTTCAACCTTGGGCAAAATGATGCACTAACACTACCATGGGGCTTGTGAACTGAGATTACTCTATTGCCTGTCCCATTTCTTCTTCTTAAGCGAGTAGGAAACCAGACAGCTAGGAGAAATATTTCACCAACCTACCTATCTTTATGGCTTCCGACACCTTAATTTGGTATCCAAGTAGATGGTTTTAAGTAGGAGGAAACATGGAGAACTGAAAAAAAATAGAACAGTGGTTCCTTAGGGAAACTAAGCTGATGCGGACAACTTTAGTAGATTACAGAACGCATCATTTTATCTGCCTATGTTGTGTTAAAGAGAAGCTAAGCTTTTACATATGATAAACACAAAGATAAGGCTGTATCTTGTTTACAAAAGAAGCCAATTAAGTAGTTTGTTGCCAATACTCACAGAATATTGAGAAGAATAGCTGTGGAAAATTCAGACTAAACCACTGTTTTAATAAAAATAAACCTCTGTAATTTTTACAGAGGTTCTTTAGCCCAGCATCTAGTTTGAAAGGGGAACAATGATTACCTAGCCTCAGAATATGTTCAGGAAAGTTAAACCAAGCAATGCAGAAAGAGAACAAGCAGTTAACTGCCTTGATAACCATGACGCAGGGGAATTTCATTAATGAATCTACCTTTTCACTATGTCATCCCCATAATTTTGTTTGTTCTACAAGGGCCCTTGTAATTAATGCCAACTTCTAATCCAGTGTTCTGCAAAGCAGAATTGTGTAGTCTCTTGCTATACTCAGGGTACAGCTGTGTTTCTTTGATTCATAAAGAAGCAAAGAAGTGACTGCTGACTTTTTCACAAGAAAGTAAATCTTGGCTAGGAATGCTTAACTCTATTAAGAAACCATAATTTTTTTGTTGTTATTGAGATGACAGAACCTGAACAGAATAAGCAGACTTAATGAGGTTTAAATTAAATGAATTCATGTTCTTTGGATCCATGTTGTTCTACAGCAGCCTTTTAAAGATCATCACATTAATAAACAAATATTTCACTGCAAATTGTTGCAAGCCCTCCCTAGTAAACTGTGCCCCTGTGTTAAACACTGTATCAGATATTCTATGTCTAGCAAAAATACATTTACGTAATCACCTGTTCAACTACAATGTAATCTAGTAATGCTATCACAGAAAAATCTAAGTAGTAGTCTAGAATTAATATACACATCTTCCTAGTCAGTTTAAGAAATCAAAGACTATTTTACTCCAGAGGACAATTTTTTCTGTCCCACCTTATAGGTCTCTTTGGACTGTCAGAGCCTGTATTTCTGCACATGTGACAAAGCTTAGATAAATTCTCCAATGGCAGTATTCAGGAGAAATATCAAACATGTCTAGCCTGTCTCTGAGATTTTTCAGCCCTTTAATTTATCTTTCAGTTATCATTTTCAAAATACTTTTTCAGTAATGTTGCCAAATAACCAATTTGAAAATTTTAAGTTCCTTGGATAAATTCAGTCCTTGATTTTGTTTTTGGGATTGAAAAGCCTGTTTTTGTTAGACTGCACTGCTATTAGTCATATTGTCATCCTGAACTGCTGCAAACTATACTTTTTCTGTAATGGAACCATTTTAAAAATCAGTTTGGCAGCAACTCAAGGTTTTGATTTTATTCCGATGAAGTTTTATCAAATGATATAGAGAATTTTCATGTAGCCACCAGGTTTCCCTCAGCTTGTAATCAGCTTGCAAGTCATCAACTTTTAATTTAAAAATACTTACAATACTTTCATGGTGGTGCTTGCTAAGCTGCTCTTGGGTCTGTGCTGCACTGTTTACAGCTGATACTGGTCTTCTGTAAATAAAGGCCTGAATATTTTTGGTTCACAAACTAAACACAAAACCAAATTATTTGCACAAGATTCTGCTTTTGTCAGTGGGTGAAGTGAGTAAATCAATGATTTACAATTTAAATCATATTTCTTTATGAGAATTTTACCGGTTCACTTTTTTGAACCATTTGTAATCAGCTTATTTTTGCAATTTGATGCTGTTTTTCCTGGAGTGTGCACCTCTGGTGCCCGTGGCTCTGGAGTTGTGGGTTCGATACCTGTGTGGGTGTTCGCTTGGGAGTTGGACTAGATGATCCTTGTGGGTCCCTTCCAACTCAGAATATCCTGTTGTCCTGGTTTGAATATTGGGTTTTTTCTTCTGGCTGTGGGGGGATTAACTAGCAGAAGTAACGCCAGCCAGCTCCTGGGGCCCCAGCTACCTGCCAAGGTCAGGCCAGTTGGAGAGATAGAGGCGCCTCTGTGATAACATATTTAAGAAGGAAAGAAAAAAATCTAGAAAATAGCAAAGATGGCCAGAGAGAAGCTGTGAGAGGTTGAGCAGCCATGAAGGCACCAAGGCTAGGGCGGCCAGAGGAGGGGGAGGNGCCATGAAGGCACCAAGGCTAGGGCGGCCAGAGGAGGGGGAGGAAGTGTTTCAGGCATCTCGCTGCTCTGTGTGGAACGGATTATGGTGAAGCAGACTGTCTGCCTGCAACCTATGGAATAGAGAGAGAGCAGCGATGCAGAATCCACCTAAGGCCATGCTGGAGCTGGAGGATCATGCTGGAAAAGCTGCAGATATCTTTGAGCCCACATACTGGGAGCAGAGCTCCGCAGAGATCCTGGACAGATGTTTTGTGACAGAATTGTACTATGGTAGGATCTGATCTATATACTTTGGGATGGGCTCACAAATGAAGCAGAGCCAGCGCTTAAAAGACTGCATCCTGTGCTGTGACTCTCAAGCAATAGAGAATGGAAGAGCTGTCGCCCTTGGGTCTGGACTCACTTGGGAAAGGGTCATGAAAGACTTTTTCTCTCGTGAGAGATAGAGTACTTTATGAAAGGCAGAGAGATGGTTTCCCACCCTAAAACTGGTCAGCAAATACCAACTGCCTGGCTTTTCTCCCGTACTCCTGTTCCTCTTTTTGTCTCCTGGATGAAAAAACGGAACATGATACCTGTTATAAGAAGAAGGATGAGGGAAGAAGGTTGCCTATAAATGATGCTTGTCACATTAAGCTCTGATTTTGTTAGAAATAAATAAATCCTTTATATTCCCCACTTGTAGCTTGTATTGTTTTCCCTGTGATAAACCTTTTTCATTTTTTTCATTTTTTTCCCCTTTTTTCTCCCTCCTCCTGTTTATATAAAGGGGGGAGGGGGAGAAAAGGAAGTGAGGGAGAGGTTGTCGGTGAATCTCTGTCATCCAGCTAGGGTCAAACCACGACACCTGTGAACCTGTGAACCTCTGCATAGTTGTGAGTTTAGGATTTTGGTTCAATAACCCAATCTTCTCTTTAAAAAAAAAGTAAATGAAATGAAACAATAATGCCTTGAACCTTTTACTCTTGGAGCAGACATTTTGCTATTTCATGTATTTAAATTCAAGAATAAAAGCACCTTCCTTGGTTTTTCTGAAGATTGCTTGCAGCCTGTTCTTTTAGTTGATCTAGTTCCTTCTACCTAAGTGGAGCATTTTTAGCAACCTGAACAGTGGACTTTTTAGGTTTTCAACTACTGTGTATTTTTCAAAACTACTCAAGAAGCCTTCATAATTCCCTGTGTTTGTTTTGGCTCCTTGACCCATCAGTATGTAGTATCATGCTTTTGATGAAAATGGGACTTTGCACCTGCAAATTACTGCTACAAGTTTTTTTCCTTGGCAGTTTACTGTCTACCTTCACTTCTGTTTAGTAGATATTTTTAATCGGATTTTATTACCTCTTTTGTTTCTTTTAATGCTGGTAACACTGTATTTGGCATTCCACTGACACAGTGCTCTAATGCTTAGCTTAAAGTTGATAAATGTCCCATTTACTCTCAGGTTGACAGTTTTTTTTTTTTCTGGTGATGGGCAATACTGACAGAAAATATCATCTAAGAAAGTCATGCTGCAGTTAGCCTCTCTGCCTGTGCTATACATACTTGACTGCAAACTTTCATGCACTGATATGAACCACTGTATGTCTTTAATCTTTTTTCATCTGAAAAATATTGTGGGGTTTTTGTAGCCTGCGTAAGTCTGTGGTCTCTTCTGAAGTGGCTTTGATTTTTTGCTATTATGCCTCAGGTGTCTCTTCTGTAGCCTGGATTTTCAATCATATTTATACTTTAAGATATTGTCCATTTCCATAACCATTATTCTTGAGGGAATGATTCCTGTTCCTTATCACATTCTGCTTACAATATCCGGTTAATCCACACCTTCTAGTTGTATCTATTGCTACATCTACCCTAGGCAGCTACACAGGGTTGGGGCATGAACCTGAAAGCTGCTCTTTGCTCATTTCTACTGTTAAATGGTAATCATAATCTCTGTCAGTTTTACCCCACCGGTAGAATAGTAAGTAACATGAGTCAAGGTCTATTCTCAGTAAGCAGTCTGCATAGGGACAGTTTGGTTTTAGAGACAAAGTAGAGAAGCTGTATGGATGCAAGTCACACTATGCCACTTAACCGTAGGGCTGGAATATGGTCCCTGGTCCATTGCAATTCCTGGTGTAAAACTATCCTTTGAAGTCCTTTTCTGTCTTTTCTTCCCACTGTCAAATTTTATTAACAGTCTGGTCTTTATAAGGGACTGGATTAGTTAGGATTGACAACCCTTGGATAAAGTGAAAATTCCTTGCACTTTATTTAGTTATCTTTCTAGATAATATATCACCTACAGAAGATAAAACAGTACTTATGTTTTTGCAGTAATTTCATAGTTGTCATGTGAGCTAGTTGAAAATTACTGAGCACATGAAATGCATTAAAATCTGCTGTTGCCAGCAACAGGGTTATTTTTGATGATATTCTCTGACATGGACAATTGACATTGGTTGCAAATGCAGAGTAAGACAATTTGGTTCTCTTTGTCAATTGTTTTCATTCAATGACCTGTCAAAAACTGGACCTTCTGGACACACATTTAACTCAGTAATAAGTATTCTCTTCTCTAGAAGTATTTCAAACTGGGTATCAGAGATCTTCAGTTCTCCAGTCACAGAATCACAGAATCACAGAATATTATGAGTTGGAAGGGACCCACAAGGATCATCTAGTCCAACTCACCACCTAACACCCGTACAGAGACCGAGAGCACATCCCAGAGCGTAACACCAACCTAGATCCCTCACAGTCTAGCAGGCCACTCCGAGCCACAGAATCGGAAGGGACCCAGGGACATCCAGCCCTACACCCCCCAGCTAGACCATGTCACTAAGCTCCTCGTCCAGTCTTCTCTTAAACACCTCCAGGGATGGCGACTCCACCACCTCCCTGGGCAGCCCATTCCAATATGCAATTACTCTCTCTGTGAAAAACCGCTTCCTAACGTTAAGATTAAACCTCCCCTGGCGTAGTCTTATGCTCTTTTTCTATAATTTACTTGTTTCACAATTTCTATTTGCAATACGGTATCCAAGAGTATCCAAGCACNCCCCGTTGCTCCCGCGCTGCTTCTTGCCCCCCCACCCCGCGCTGGTCCCATCCTTGGAGATTGCCCCCCCTCCCGCAGAGCTCGCCCGCCTTGGCCGAGCATAGCCAGACATCTGAAACAAGCCCCGCTCCCAGGACCCACCCTCCTCCGAATNGTTAAGATTAAACCTCCCCTGGCGTAGTCTTATGCTCTTTTTCTATAATTTACTTGTTTCACAATTTCTATTTGCAATACGGTATCCAAGAGTATCCAAGCACTGAGTGTTATAATATTCAACTATTACAAATAACCTGCACTACAAACCTTCTCTCAAAGCTAAACCATTTAAAAGCACAGATCCTAAGTCATGCTGTATGGAATGTACTTTCTGTGGATGCTTGTGCTTCAATCCATGTAACTGATAAAATAATGGGGAGTGTACTCTGTTGCATTAAGACATAATTTAGTTCAGGAAGGCTGGGAAAAAAGATGGAAGGTTTCCACATGACTGCATCTGAACTATGAATAGATCATCAGTTTTAATTCCTTATAAAATAAAATAGGAAAAACAGATTCAACAGAGCTATTTCTTCCATGAATTCTCTTTCAGCAGTTACATTTGAGAAGTGAAATGTTATGCTAAATCAAAATGTGCTTTAATTTGAAAGTCTGTAAATTAATAATACAGTGAGCCCCCCNCAACTACATAGTGGGTTTGCTATCTTTGCGGATTTCACAACTTGCGGGTGGCGGACCAGACCCAACAGCCCGCGAGTAACAGGGGTTCACTGTACTTCTATCTTCAGTACTGATATTCCTAGGTTAGGAGCCTAGCTGTCCTAAATTCACTCTATTGTCAACAGAGAGGCAAGTGTTTCATGAAGGGGAATTATTTCTTAGTACTCTAGCTAACTATGCCATTTGACTTCAAACCAAGTTGAGCATTATTGAACTCAAGCAATGTTTACTACTTGTAAGAAAAGACATCATCCGATCCAGCCTTTCCAAGCAGAAGGTTCTACATACTCTTCTATCTCCATGGTTTTTCCTTTGGGAATGCAGTCGGGTCTTTTATATCACGCACCCGCGGTCTTATTTGGGACCCATGCAGCCTGACTTCTGTGTTGAATTGCCCCCGCAGCCACTGTAGCCGCCCCAGCCGCCCCCACTGCTGTCACCCACACTGCGGCCCACGCTGCCCATGCTGCCCCCACTGCTGCCCATGCTCCCACAGCTGCTCGTTCTGCTGCGTGGGCCGCGGCTGCTGCTACTGCTGCTGCGGCAGCAAGTCGTGCATGTGCAGTTGTGAAACGGGTCTCCTACATCATGCCGCTAAGGTCTGAAGCCACAATATGGGGGAGCGTGAAGTGCAAGAGGGCTGACTGTATCTTAGTTTTAGATAGTTAGATGTCAAGATTGCCTTGTCATTGATATGCTGGATAAACATTGTTTAGACTTCCACATAGGCATTTCTATATTGATAGGCAAATCTATATTGATTTCATTTTGTAGAAAGTGAAAATTTATTCTATACAGCACATTTTCTTCAATAACAAAATCGAAATAACTACATTGCATGCTTATATTTTTGTGATATATCGTATTAAAAACTGGGAGAGGCTAACATTTTTGTTTATTCTGTCCATGAATTTTCCACAGTTCCTCCTGAAAATTTACATTTTACTGGTAATTTAATGACTTGCAGTTTGTTTTCTGGATGTTTTAATTCACCCATGTGAGGAAGCACTTGTTGAAAAAAACACTGCCCCCCACCTCCAGCACCCTCCTCCCTTATTATTGCAGAAGTCTCAAGAAACACATTAGAGTATAATTGTTATTGATGAATGATCCAAAAATGTGTGACCATAATTTCTCTTCCCTGGAGAGGGTTGGTCAGTTCACTGAAGTATGGGGGATATGAGTGATTCATCACTCCTTGCCATAGTGCATATGCTGTTATCAAACCAAAATAAAGTTGTATTGCTATCTGGGGAGTAGAAGTTAGAATGTGTAGTTGCTAAGAGTTTCATATATGGTTATTATTATGTGATTTAGCTATAATTGTAAGTATTTTATGGGTTTTCATGTCTTTTTAACTACAAACGATTTATTATGAAATAACAAAACTAGTCTAGCCAATTATTCTATTTGGCAATAAATTTCCTTATGGGATATTCTTTCATGGACAGCTGATTTTTCTAATAGTATAAATGGATGTTTGAACTTTTTGAATTATCATACATTTTGTGATCTGTTGCTGTTGCCAGTGCTGCAGCAACATCTGCTGGTATGGTGAAAGCTGATCAAGTGAAGGTTTCCCATCCTCTGAATTTTGATAAGTTTTTGCAATGCTATCTTGCACCTTGGGAATGAGCTCTGCAGAGAGTTATGGAAAAGTTTTTCATTTTGCTCCTGCTGTACTACCATAGTTTAAAGTCATGTCATACTAAATAAATTTGTGCTATACTTTTTGACTTGAATAGGTTCTTCTGTTTAGAGCTGTTTACCGAAGTGGTTTGATAAACTATGGTTTGCCCTGAGCCTTTTTCTCCCCCAATACATAAGTCAAATAATCTTTATGCAGTTTGAACTAGTATTATGAAGAAACAGTTTTTGAAAATCAATTATGCTGACATACCTGAGTTCTCCTCCTTGACATTTTACATGGTCATACCAGTCTTTCAAAGCTGTATGTAACTTCAGAGACCACTTTGACTCATCCTTTATGGTTAATAAGTTTGAAAATTTAGTATAAGATGACTGCATCCTCAAGTTGCTTTGTTTAAACTTTTTTTTTTATTTTTACCCATCTCTCTTCTTGAAAGGTAACAAGCTATTTGATGGTAGCTAAAGATTTTTAAATATATTATCTAGACCGATGCTGATTCTAGAGCTATATATTTATTTAATTCAAAGCTTGTTTGATTAAACTACTTGTATATATGCTTAAAATAGTAAATGGAACACCATGAGTACACTGGATAGTATAAAATCCTAGCATGAAATACAGTAAACCCCTACTTATTCATGATTCACATCTTTGTAGTTTCAATTCTTCATGATACATTTTTCAGTGAAAAAGCAGGGCTCGTGCATGCACAGATAATGTCATGAAGAAAGACAGATCATGAATATGTGAATGAACTCATGAATATGTAAATGAGTTCACTGGAGCACTTGGTATGTGTCTAGGGACTCTGGGGTATGACGGCTCACCCGCCACCATCTTGAGCTGCCCTCAGGAGGGTCCCAGCACCCACTTCTACTCTGCAGCAGAGGCTACAAACTCTTCAGCCCTTGTTGATAAGCAGTGACACTGCAGAAAACCCAGCGGGGGCTGGGGCTTTGGCTGGGTCAGAGAGAGTGGCTGTGGCCTCTGGAGGTGGCCAGAGGCAGTGGGTGTGGGAGGCCCTCAGCAATAACCAGTGTTGGCTGGACATGATGGGAGGATCATATCCTGCTGCGAGTTTGTCTTGCTTGGTGGTGCCAAGACAGCCAAGCCAAATTTAGTCTTTTACCTGGATGGCACAGAGGTGCTGCTGGTCCATTTGCCACATATAAGAGCAGAGGGGGACTGCTGGCGCCCTCCAGACTCCCCGGGTGCAGGTGGGACATTGTTGTAACCTGGGAGTCCAGTGCAGGGGTGGTGGAACATGCATGTGCTCCTGTGTGCTGAAAGCGCTGTGGGCACAGGGATTCACAGCAGAGCCTCCGCTGCTCAGCAGGGGCAGGGAGCAGGGCCAGACAGTTCTGTTGCATTCCTGGAAAAAAGATCCCAAACAAAAGAGACAACCAAACAGGGATTGATACATGCTCAGCCAAGCTCTGCATTAAGAAAAAAACCCCTCATGTCTGTGACCTGGGCATGGTTACCAGCCCTGGGATGGGCTGGCAGAGGCAGGGACAGGTGGGCAACGGCATGTCCCCAACCGTTCTGGTGTG
Organism: Pitta sordida; assembly: GCA_013390025.1. Taxonomy (NCBI): domain Eukaryota; kingdom Metazoa; phylum Chordata; class Aves; order Passeriformes; family Pittidae; genus Pitta; species Pitta sordida. The sequence continues at coordinate 17,545 of WEKX01002681.1, read as the reverse complement.
GTCCCTCCCAGGGCACTCTGGCTTGCCCCACCATGGGGACCAACCCAGGGATGGGCTGCCTGCTCCCTCTCTGCTATGGCCACAGCACCAGGGTCCCTGCTGCCATGGTAACCCAAGCCCACATGCCATGCTTATCCAGTTGACACACACACCGCCTCATAAGCCCCAACTTGGTACCACAGCAAAAGACAGGAATCCTGGGACTCCTTGGAGCGTATTGGGCAGAAACCATTCCCTTAGGTCTCCTTAGCCGGCTCAGACTGTGGGGGGCAGTCCTGGGAAGGCTGTGCAGTGCTCTGGAACTGAGGGGGCAGGGCGATGGGCAGAGCTTAATTGCATATTCATGAGTTTGCTATCTTCGCGAATCGCAAACTTCGTGGCTCCAGTGAAGACCTGTGTACCCACAAAACCCCAGGGCTCACTGTATTTTCATTATGAGTTCTTATTATGAATTCAGGTTTACTTATCATCGTGAAGATGATAAAAGAACTTATATGAAATGTGAAGGAAGCCAATCAACGATGTGGGACAAACAATGTGGGACAAACAATGTGGGACAAAACCTGCCTTGGCTCTGTAAGCAGCTGAGGAAGGCTNTTTAAACTGGGGAGCCCAATATCTTAGAACTTAGGCTTAATTCCTTTATCTAGGTGAGCAGGTTCATGTTTATACTCTTAAAAATCTGCCTTACACTGGTAGATGAAAGGCTGTTCTGGATGGAAATCATGCTCTCCAGTCTTGCTGTGGAAACTGCCAAAACTGAGATTCGCTGTGTCAAAGAGAGACACCATCAGTCTGAAGAATAAGAATACAGCAATCAAGTTGCAGGTTCTGGATTTCTATAGAGAGAAGTACTGCATTGCATTTCTAAGTTAGGAAGGTTGGTGAAGGTGGGAATATAGGTGAAGGGTTGGTCTTTTCTCCTGAAATGTTTTGTAAGTGGTTGCTTTTGGAATATAATTTTAGATAACTCAGGGCTCAGGACTTCACTGGCTTCTCTAAAATATCTCATTTTCCCCAATGTACTATTTAAGGAACCTGGGAACTGAATAAAAGATTTTTGTTTTCACTCCAAGAATCAGAAACCTAAAATTATCTCTGTTTGGCAGCTAGCTCTTAAACACTGAAATTTCCTGCTGGTCATGGTCTTGTTGCTGCTGATGGATGGCATCAAACTTAGAAATGCCAAAACAACAGATCTTTTTTTAAGATTATGGGTTTTTTCTTGTATAGTGACAGAATCTATTGAAAAAGAACAACAAAGATCCCAGGATTTAAATCCTTACTTGATTTGAAGTTTGAAGGCCCATCTTTAAATTAGCATGGTCATTGAATACAACATTACTGTTTTGTTCGTATAACACTTTATATAACATCCATAGCTTCATGGTACTCGTACGTCGCACAAATTTAGAAAGCAGCGTAGTACAATGTGCCCACTCTACTTATCCATGAATTATTTAACCTGTGGCTCTTTAGTACAGTTCTTGCTTGGCTGGTATTATCTGTGGCCTTTCCTGAGCTGAGACTACTAATAATATTGAATGTAGCCCAGCTGTATTCTACCACTGAGATATCAGTTGTTCCTTTCAGGGACTTTTTAGCATAGATATAATGAGTTTATTTTATATAATCGTTATTATTTTATGGTATTTTAGTACACTATGGGAATTCTCAGAATCTTTCAGATTTTTCTTGGTGCACTATGTATGTATTGTGTATTTTTGCACAATGGCTACTTTTCTTTTGCCCTTCACAGAATCACAGAGTCATAGGATTAACAAAGTTGGAAAAGACCTTTGAGATCATCAAGTCCAACCGATTACCTAATGCTATTGCATCAACCAAACCATGGCACTATGTGCCACATCGAATCTCTTTTTGAACACTTCCAGGGACGACACCTCCCTGGGCAGCCCATTCCAATGGCCAATCACTCTTTCTGTGAAGAATTTTTTTCCTAATGTCCAACCTAAACTTCTCCTGGCACAGCTTGAGTCTGTGTCCTCTTGTTCTGTCACTGACTGCCTGGGAGAAGAGACCAACCCCCAGCTGACTACAGTCTCCTTTCAGGTAGTTGCAGAGAGTGATAAGGTCTCCCTTGAGTCTCCTTCTCTCCAGGCTAAACAATCCCAGCTCTCNCTAAACAATCCCAGTTCTCAGTCACTCCTCATAGGGCTTCTGCTCCAGTCTCTTCAACCATCCTCATTGTCCTTCCCTGGACGTTTTTGAGCATCTGAACATCTTTTTTAATCTGAAGGGCCCAGAACTGGACACAGTTCTCAAGGTGGAGCCTCACTAGTGCTGAGTACGGGGAGGAATCACTTCTCTGATCCTGCTGGTCACACTATTCCTGATACAGGCCAGGATGCCATTGGACTTCTTGGCCACCTGGGCACACTGCTGGCTTGTGTTCAACCGGCTGACGACCAGTACTACCAGGTCCCTTTCTGCCTGGCTGCTCTATAGCCACTCTGTCCCCAGTCTGTACTGCTGCAGGGGGTTGTTGTGGCCAAAGTGCAGGACCTGGCACTTGGTCTTGTTAAATCTCATGCTGTTGGATTTTGCCCATCTATCCAGCCTGTCAAGGTCCCTCTACAGAGCCCTCCTACCCTCTAAGAGATCTTTAACAGGTCTCCAACAGCTCTAACAGAATTGTGTGTGTCAGTTCTTGTCCTGCACTAGTTTGCTGTTTGTTACCTGTCTGCAAGTGAAAGGGTGAAGGAGTGCTGTCATTTGCTTGTGAACATGATGTGAGTAAATGCAGTAAGATCTTCTGGAAAGATTTAGAAGACTTTAATTTTGTATAATTTCCCATTTTTACAATCAGATCTCAGTTATAATACCTTTTTCTGTTTTCATCTGTAACAGGGAATGAGAAGCAGTAATTAGTAGAGATTTAATAAAAGGGAAAAAACAAGAGCAGAAGTGGCTTTCACAAATAACAGATATTTTCCCTCCTTCACTTTCAAAGAATTTTCCATGGATATTGATTCATTAGACACGAATCATTCTTCATCAAGAAATATTGGCTGAGAAATTAAGAGATTGAGAAAATTAAAAGCCTCCAAGTCACAGAAATCCCTACAATCAGACTGCTAACCACCACAGACTTACACATGCATACCTTGGCTCCTACAAAGTATTCTCACCAAGTCAATATTATTTGTGAGACTGTGGCTTGTGAGGAATGGTCAGCTAACAGAAAGCAGGAATTCAGTGCTGCAAAATCCATGTTTTACCTGGCTTTACTAGAGAGGGTAAATCAATTTGAAGTTATCCAGGTTGATAAAAATCTCTTCTGTGAAGACTACTACAGTATTCTAAAAATATTATAGCATTTTAAAATATAAATTCTTCTTCTAGAGTGTACAGGGAAGGAAGTCTTGGTTTGGCAGTATGATTTTGAGACAAGCAGTCACTGAGGATCAGACCATTAATATAAGAATTTTGCATTAAAGAGTTTAAATGACTGTTTTATCTCAGCTCATAAGGACATAGTTCCACACAAGGGCCTTCAGCCACTACGTTATGCTGAGCCATTTGAAAAATTAGTGTTCAGTAAAGGCAGCAAAGTTTGCAGGGTCTATGAGGATAGTTTATATAGTTTGAAGCTGTAATGAGAGGATTCAGTATTTCCCTCTGCTGTTTCAGACTTGCCAATATGGCTATCGTTACTGACAGCTTGACATGATGTTAGTTATTTTAAGTGTCAGATGAGAGTGGCTTATGCCACGTACTGTAGTGCTCACATTTGTTGGAAAATTAGATGGTGATATTTTAAAAAAAAAAGCCTAAAACCACCCAACAACCCAGCTGCTTAAGCCTGTGACTGCCTAAGGTTTTTTTTCTGTGCTGGGTGTATAATTTGAATGAGGAGTAGTGAACATGCCTGAGGTGTTAAGAGAATGATGCTTTTTCTGTAGGCATGAATACCCTTAAATAAAACAAGAACACCTTCCTGTCATTTGTTGTCTTCCAGAAAGAATTTTTAAAAGGAAACGGAAGCCAATTAGCCCGGAAGTTTAACCTCTTTTAGCTTAGCTTCTTTTATGGGAGCTTTTTAACCTTTTAAATAAATCATTTTCTTTCTTTTCTCCCCTCCCTTTGAATCTGTTACTAGCATTTCTCATGCTGGGCCCAAGGAGCAGGCTGCTTAAATTCAAGAATGATTTCGAGGGGATAAAGTGTACAAGATTTTGAATTCTTGCCATAAGTCCCTGGCAGGCAGCCAGGAAACCTCAGAGGAATAGGACTAATGAAGGGAGGGTAAAGGAGATCTGGAGAGTGTGGCTGGTAATGCAGTATTCATTTAATTGGGAGCAGGTATCGGTGCAAACTTCTCCATTTTAATTGGAAAGAGAAGGAGGGTGTTAAGGAAGATGGAGAAAAATAAGAATGCATAAAGTTTTCAAGCTAAGGAGTCAAAGGCAGGCCTGTATATGGCAGAGAAAGAACTCAATTTAGGGCAATTTGCTCTGCAAGCTGGGCTGCAATCTCCCCTGGGGATAGGGATGAGGAAGAAAATGAAACCAAAAGAGAACTTGATAAAATCACCTAGCACAGACAATCTCACTAGAATAGGTTTTACTGAGTTAAATCTGCCCCAATCAATGTGATTCTTTTCATATAAGTTACAAATAAAAAGCCACAAGATTACAATAAAAATCAAGGATGTACTGCTGCAGATGTAGCACATGGGAGTCTTAAGGACTTGTTGTGGAATACAGGTTTTTTGAAACCATCATGTTTGGTTTTTGCTTTTTGCCTAGCTAGGAGGGAAAAAAACCCTAATTTCTGCCTTTTATTATCTTTAAACTAAGGTGAGTGATAATGTGTGAACCTTACAGAGCATAATTTTCAATGTTTTGCAAAGCTAAACATGCTTTAGTTTTCTGATAGTTGCTAAACCTGCGGCTTTTTCTGATACCCTTTTTTGCCTTTACACATGACAGAAGTTAAAATAAGGAAAAGGCACTTCCCACTTCTTTCCACCCATTGCTACAGCTGGGCATGCAGAAAAAAGAGAATAAGTGCCTGCATTTTCATGATGAGTAGGAAAGGCATTATGTTGTTGTTTTCTATACTATATGTATACAGTATCTTTCTCAGTATAGATGCTTAAAGAATACAGATGCTACAAAGTGCTGAACAACTATTTGTTCTACATCTGAGGACTAGCCTGAGTGTATTTTCTTTTTATCCTAGTGCATTAACCTAAATATTTGGTGTTTAAGGACCTCCTTGGAAATAGTATTGCTATGTCTGAGATGGACAGCTGCCCTTTTGTTTGCGCTGTCACACAGCTGAGAAACTGGTTCCTACAGGGTCATCAGTTTGCACGGGGAGGTTTGCACCAGAGGAGAGATAATGTGAGCTATGTAGCTCTGAGTGTTTGGAGAAAAGAGAAAAAAATTAGGTATGAAAAATGCAGGGCTAGACAAGATGATGATTTGTCGTTGCAAGGGAGCAGCTGAAATCTCTAGCTGAAAGGTTTTTCTTTACCATACTGCTACAGCACTAATTGTCTCTTGTAAACTCTCTTCTTGATGATTGTCTACATTGGGAAAGGGAAAGGAGTGAAAAGTATAAACAGGAGTAACATTGCTACCTGAACCATGCGCAGCTCCTAGAATAGGTGGATATTCACAGAATCACGGAATCACAGAATATTACGAGTTGGAAGGGACCCACAAGGCTCATTTTAGTTTCGTTTCCTAAGGATGTTTTCCATTAGCCTACTGGTAAACAGTTTGTCCAGCCATTGGATATTTTGATGAAAGACTGGAAAACTTAAAAAGTTTGAGGCTCCTACAATTTTTGTGAAAACAGTTGACTAACTAGAGGAGAGTCAATCTGAACATCTCTGTTGAGGTGGTTACATCTCCCACTTACTCCTTGAGGCAACGGTCGGGGTGAACCAGCGGCAATCAACTCCTACACAGTATAATGGGCATCAGGGCAGGGCAAAGAAGAGGAACTGATAGCAAAGAAATGGCACAAGGCAGAAAAAGACTGGGCTGGGACTGCCCTCTGCCTTAAGGACAGGGATGTTGAAGAGACACTGGATACTCCTGTGTAACTCGTGAAGCTTCTTCAGTGCAGTATCATGGAGAACATTCCTAGCTGTGCTTGTTGAGAGCTGCATTACACATTGCTTTCCAAATCCATCTTATGCCAAGATGTATTTATGTATCTGTACGAATATGTGCAAGCATTTTTGAGCTGTGGCCGAATAGGATAAAGAGATTTTGGTGCAACAATGAAGAATGACAGTGGAATTAAGGGGATTTTCAAAAGAAGAAAATAAAGCATTTTTGTATCTAATATATGTATATGATTATGAAAGCTTAAAAGATCAAATGGAAACAAAGGATTTGTGTTCCTTATGTATGAATTTCACATAGATCCATCCAAATGTACACATATAACTTAGGTATAGAAATTTATATAATGGTGAAGATAAAACAGTATATTTCAGCACTAAAAAGGCTACATTATACCTGAGGTTATATATATATATATATATGTATATATATAAAGGGTAAAGGGTAAAGTTCTTGTTGGAATGTGTATTCACAAGTACTTGTGTCAATAGCCTGTGTATATTGTGTCAATAGCCTGTGTATTTATACCTATGTATATAGGTATAAATATATATTGCATTGAGTATTCAAATATTGTTTGCTTTCCATTTAAAAATATATAAATTCCCAGGCTATGAGAACACACTAACTTTTGTATAGGAATTTCTGCATATTATCCCTGGTGTAAGAAGTCTTTGAAATGAATATTGTGTGGGGCTGGGAGAGGGTACTAACAAATATTGCTTTATGCTGGTCCCAGGCTCAAATCTTCCCTGTGTTCCTGGAAGTCATGACAGTCTGGAACCTCATGAAATCAAAGGGACCCTGGGGCACTGCAGTACCTCATGGAATCAATTGTCCATTGTGAAACTCCTGGGCCTCAAGGGGCCAAAACAACTGTGGGAAACCTGGGAACATCAGGAAATTCTTGGGGCCAGTGTGAAAGTGTGGAACCTCATGGAATCTAAGGTCCATTCTGACATTGTGGGAAGACATGGAACCATATGAGGCCACTGGAACTGCATGGAATCCAGAGGATGTTGTGACACTGGAAAACCTCATGGAATCACAAGGGCATTGTGACACGGTGGAAAATCATGGCGTCAAGGGATTATTGTGACACTGTGGCACTTCATAGAATGAGGAGGCTATTGTGACATGATGGAATCACCTGGAGTCAAGGAGCCATTGTGACACTGAGAAACCTCATGGACCCATGGGGGCCATTGTGACACTGTGGAGCCTCATGGAATTCAGGGACTACTATGACACTATGGAATGTCCTGGAATCTAGGGGTGCTGACAATATGCAGAAACTCCTGGAACCAAACAGGGCCATTGGCCCATTGCAGAACGTAATTGAAGGAAAGGGCCACTGTGACATGTTAGAAACTCATGGCATCAAGTTATGGCTGTGTAGAATGTCATGGAACCAAGGGGAGCTTGGAACACTGTGGAACCTGCTGGAATCAAGGGACCTTTGTGACAGTCTTGAACATCAAGGAGGCAAAGGAACTGAGGGGCACTCTGGAAGGTCATGAAATTCCAAGGGACCTCTTGAAACTGCAGAACCTCATGGAATCAGGTGTCCATTCTGAACCTCCTGGACTTCAAGGAGCCAAAGGAACTGTGGGACCCTACGGAACGTCATGAGCTGCAAGGGCCACTGTCAAAACCTCTGAGAATCCAGGGTCCATTGTGACATCGTGGAAATATCAGGATGGCAACAGGTTAGGTCAGGATGGCAACAGGTTAGGTAACAGGTTTGGCTAGGTTAGGTAATAGGTGATAGGTTGGACTCGATGATCTCTAAGGTCTTTTCCAACCTTACTGATTCTGTGATTCTGTGATTCTGTGATTCTGTGATCATGGAAACACATGGAAGGAAACAGGGCCATGGTGACATGTTGGAACCTCATGGAATCCCTTTGCCATTGTGCCACAGTGGAAAATCATGGAGTCAAGGGATTATTGTGACACTGTGGAACTTCATAGACTGAAGAGGCCATTGTGATATTTTGGAATCTCCTGGAGTCAAAGAGCTAATTTGAAACTACAGAATCTTTTGGAGTCAAGGGACCATTGTGACCTCATGGACCCAAGGGGCCATGGTGACACTGTAAATCCTCATGGAATCCAGGGACCATTCTGTCATGGCAGGAGCACATGGAATCATGGAGCTCTCGTGAGACTGAAGAACCTCATGGAATCAAGGGACCATTGTGACATGGTGGAAATACATGGAACCAAGGGGTGACTGTGACAGTCTGGGACCTCATGAAATCAAAAGGACCCTGGGACACTGCAGAACCTCATTGTGACAGGACTAGGGAAGTTATCCTTCCCCTGTGGTCAGCACTGGTAAGGCTGAACCTCAAATACTGTGTCCAGATTTGGGTCCCTCAGTTTAAGAAAGATGTTGAGATATTCAAATGTGTCCAGAATAGGACAACAAGGCTGTTGAGGGGTCTGGAATACAATTCCTATGAAGAGCGATTGAGGGAGCTGGGGATGTTCAGCCTGGAGAAGAGGAGGGTGAGGAGGGACCTTGTCACTCCCTTAACCCCCTGACGAGAGGTTATAGCCAGGTGAGGGTCAGTCTCTTCTCCCAGGAAACCAGGGACAGAATGAGAGGACACACTCTTCAGCTGCGCCAGGAGTTTAGCCTGGATGTTGATAAAAAATTCTTCCCAGAAAGAATGATTGGCCACTGGAATGGGATGCCCAGGGAGGTGGTGGAGTCACCAGCCCTGTAAGTGTTCAAAAAAGACCAGACGTGGCATTTAGTATCATGGTTTAGATCATGAGATGGTGTTAAGTAAGATGTTGGACTTGATGATCTCCAAGACCTCTTTCAACTGAGTTAATATTGTGTGACATTTTCAGGGATATTTAAGGGAACTAATATATTGTATGTAGCAAAAAAATTGTTTAAAGTTACAGGAGAAAGATGGGAGGGAAATCCTGTATTCTGTTCATGATGATAGAAGTAATGGTGGAAGGGAATTTATTCCTTTTTGATTACATTTCTTACAAATTCACAATCATCTGTGATAGTAAGCTAGATTCTGATTTTATGTAATGACTACAACACTGTTAGACATAGCTACATTGTCTGTTAGATGTCTAACATCTGACATTCTGTCTTTTATTTTAAACACAGCACTTAATGAAAAGACTGGGAGCAAAATTCTTGTCTTGGAGACAGTAAAGAAACTTTGCTCAAGTCTCATTTCACTGCTGTAAGTGAAAGGAAGATTTGACCCAAAGCTTTCTAAGTAGTAATTATGGAAAACTCTTCTAACACAAGCTAAAATATAGTCAGATAGTTGCATTTCCCAGCATATGTGGAAGGTTTTAAACTAATTGGAATTTATCAAGAGACAAATTCTGAAATTCCTCATATACTTTTCCTTTTTTTGAATTAACAGGCTGTATTTTGTTTTGGGCTCCCAGCATGCACAGTCGCAGCAGCCCAGAGAAGCCCAAGGATCCTTAGGGGAGTCTTCCGAGTCAGAGTGGGCTCAGAAAGGGTTCCCTTTGTTCCCCTGTGCTGAGAGAGCCCATGGGGAGGAGCGGAAAAGTGTCCGCAGTGCTCTGGAGTGGTGGTGGGGGGGAGCAATGGGCATGGCCTGCATGCATATTAATGACCTGCGCGTGTTTGCGAATTTGACGTTCTGCGAGAGCCCTGGCATGACCCGTTCCTCACAAATGAGGGGGTATAACTGTATAACTTTTTAAAAAGTATATATTTTTATTATCTGGATTTCACTCATGTGGCCCTGTTTTGTTTTGCTTTGCACATATGCAGTTTAATTTAACAGCACAAAATATTATCCATAATTACAGCCGCTGACCAGCCCCCTGGCCTCCTGCGGCCATCCAGCCGGAGATCCAGAGGATCCTCCACGTCATGGGGGAGGCTGAACAGCTGGAGGAGGAGGTGGATGAGTTTGTAGGCAAAAAGACAGATAAATCCTACCGTCTCCTGGAGGAGATGCTGACCAAACTGCTGCTGGAGCTGGATTTTTTCCTATTATTTTCACATCTCTCTCAGCTTTAGAATCTCCCTCTAATTTGTTGCACTATTTATTGACCATTCTCTCTTTCCAAATGAGGGAATTTAAGGGCCTCCTTAGTTATTTGGACAGTATGCATTCTTTCTGATCTCTTAAGTCAACTTCTGAATTGCAGAAATTGTCTCCCTCTGATTGTAAGGTGCTTTATCAACTCACATATCATTCCTGTTATTGATAGGGATGATATCACTTTTTCCTTAATGCTACTTCCATCCAGCTATATTTGTTAGCTATATTTACAAGCCTATATAAATTTATTTTTTATATAACTGTACATACAATTGCATCGGCATTCAAGTGATTGCTCTTCTGTGGGTGATTTTTCATTTATATCTTCCTGTTGTGGGTGTGAATGAGCTTCTTTGCTTTAGCATTACCCGTATATTACATCTATACCTATTTCTGTGCAAGGGACAGAAGACGTGGTAAAAAGGGGAACACATGGTAAATGTAGCTTGGGTTTAAACCATGTTCAATTCTTTTTTGGCCCTGAATTTATCCTGTAAATCACACAGAATCACAGAATATTCTGAGTTGGACGGGACGCACAAGGATCATCGAGTCCAACTCCTAAGTGATTGCCCACACAGGGATTGAACCCATAACCTTGGTGCCAGGAACACCATGTTTTATCTATCTGAGCTAATCTCAGGGTCATGTAGTCTTTTTTTTTTCTTTTTATAACCTAACCCCCCATCCTATCATCCCATCATCTAGAACATGTCAATGAGTACCTCATCCAGTCTTTTCTTAAACACCTCCAGGGATGGTGGCTCCACCACCTCCCTGGGCAGACCATTTCACTGAGAAATCTCTCTGTGAAAATGCTCTTTCTAACATACAGTCTAAACCTCCCCATGCACAGCTTGAGACCACGTCCTCTTGTTCTGATACTGGAAGCCTCAGAGAAGAGATTTACTCCCACCCAACTACAATGTCCCTTCAGGTAGTTATAAANTGGGCCCCTTCCGGCTCAGAGTGGCCTGCTAGACTGTGAGGCATCTAGGTTGTTATTATACTCTGGGATGTGCTCTTGGTCGCTGTACGGGTATTAGATGGTGAGTTGGACTAGATGATCCTTGTGGGTCCCTTCCAACTCATAATTTTCTGTGATTCTGTGATTCTGTGAGAATGTCTTAGCAAGTTCATCTGCCAGCTCTTTCATCACCCTAGGATGGATCCCATCTGGTCCCATGGACTTATGAGGATCCAAACAGCTCAGCAAGTCTCTGACTACCTCCTGGATTACAGGGGGTTCATACCGAACCCCTACCCCATCCACTAGTTTAGAAGTTCAGTTGTCCTGTAGATAATCTGCCTTGCTGTTAAAAACAGAGGCAAAGAAGGCATTAAGTATCCCTGCCTTTTCCTCATCTCTAGTTACTGTATTCCCCACTGTATCCAATAAAGAATGGAGGTTGTTGCAGTCTTTGTTTTGTCATTAATGTATTTTTAAAAACACTCCATGTTATCCTTTACAGAAATGGCTAGTTTGAGTTCCATCTGGGCTTTTGCCTCTGTAATTTTCCTCCTACATGACTTAACAACATCCTGAAACACACCCTGGCTTACCTGGCTCCCCTTTTTTCCAAAGTCAATACATCCTCTCTTTTCCTCCTATTTCTTTCAGGATCTCCTTGCCCATCCAGGCCAGTCTTCTACTCTTCTGGCTTGCCTTTCTTCTGGATTGTGCAAAATCTTATTTTGTCCGTAACTCTTTTATTAATGTTATTAAAACTTTTTATTCCTTTCATGGTTTTGTTTTTGGATTTCTCAAAGTACTTCATAATGGTAGGAAGGTTTTCATTTATCAAGTGATCATACTAAAAATCTTTATTGGCTCAGAAAGAAGTTTATCAGAAGATGCTTGATTATCAGAATCCCATTAAGAGAGAAAGAAGAGGTAAATTTATGAGATTGGAGATCTGAGCAGCTTTGAGCATTTGGGGGGTATCCAAAACAGCCTTTTCTTCCAGACAGAAGAGAGGGTGTCTTCCAGCTCAGTGGCTATGTTGAGATCAAGCACCCATGCACAACCTTGTGAGAGCATTTTCTCTGATGTCCTTTCTTCTTTGCATTCTTTGAACTTCTATCCTGGAGGGATTGAGGAGTATACAGTCTCATGAAATGTACTTTTGAATTGACTTCTAACTGTCATATAGTCTGATGAGAAGGCAGAGGACAAGAAAAGCCTGTGCCTTTTACTTCACAAAATATATGTTTAGTTCCTTTGAATTGTGAAAATATAGCTTTTGTTTTGTTTTGCTTTGATTTTACAATGCCTACCATTTCTAGATTATCTATGCTTCATATTAGGAACTGCTTGTGTTGCATGGAGCCATAGACATCTCTTCTGATTTGCCATCAATTTTATCCGTGGCTTCAGTCACAGTTAGCTGGCTGTGGGAAGTCACTCTGACAACTTTGCCCACACTTTTATTAGTTCTGTTAAGATGTGTTAAGGCTACATTTCACCTCCCTCCTGGAGTCCTATTAGACAGTTTTCCTTTTTTTCTCTTGAAATTTATTCCTTCAGCTACTTAGACAACTTACTAGCTGCTGGCAAATGAGGTATCAGAGCTCATACAAATTACAATTTTCCTTTGATGAGTTGCACAGACTGCTGCTCTTCCTCCTTCATATTTTGATCTGGCACTTTCCGACAGGGTGCTTATCCATATATGTCCAGGTCACAGAGCAGCTAGTCTCCTAAAGACACTTATCATTGGACATCTCCAGTTGCTCTTTCTTTGCAGAATATAATTCAGCAGGTCCCTCTAAATTTTGATGCAAGACTTAAGGGCTATTTTTTTGCTTCTCAGATTCCATCCCTGCTCCTACCCTTAAATACCTGGGCAGAAGCTAAGCACAGTCATTGACAACTTCAGTGCAAATGAAATGGTACAACTCTAATCAGTACCCTTTAATGGTATGCCAGAAGCTGTGACTGTCTTTAGTGACTTAATCCCCTTTCTCCAGGTATGAGAGCTATTTAGCAAAACAAATTAGTAATTGTCTGGATTCTGGATAGTTTTTGTCCTAAAGCTTTGCTGACTTCTCACCGTTTCAGGCAGGGGAATGTTATACTCAGTCATAAGTATCTGCTGCAGCAGGTGGTAGCTTCCTTTTTCATTTTGAGGGGCACGTTTTGGGAGGAAAAAGATTTTATGAAAGCTACAAAAACAACAAAGCAAAAGAATAGAAGGTCCTCTGTGCCTTATGAAAGCTGAAAGTCTTAATTTACTTATTTTCCTGTCTTGTACTGTGAGACAATGAATGCATAAATGGCTTAAGTGGCACTAAATTGGCTTATCAATGTTTTATCTGCTAGAAGACCCACTCCAATGCATGGCTTAAGCCGTTTCAGCCAATGGGATCACCGGTGGGAAATTCAGAACCACATTCTAGAGGTGATTTTCTGCAATATTGAGTATTGTTCTTCCAATCCAGGTGGGGGGGAAAGTGCCTCAGAAATGTTACCTTCCAAAGCCAACCTCCAAGAGAGTCTTATTAGACAACTTCTTGTATTAGAGTCTGCAATTGTCAGAACCAAGATAAAAGTACCTGCTGTGGTTTGGTCAAGCTCCAAAAGCTTATCTGAACAGCTTCTTTGAGGACAGTTCTCATTTGGTTGTCCATTATGTTATTGTATATAAGAAATTGTCCTTCAAAATAACTAGGTATTCTTTGAGATATAGTGCCCCAAGAAACCACAAAATCTACTTCCCTTGCCTACTTCACTGGAGTCTGGCTATTATTTTAACTGGAAGAAATACAGATATCCAACTCCTTTATTTCTCATGCACTATACACAGGAATGGAGAGCAAGTGCCCTTATGTTGTAAAGCTCAGACTTAAAACTTAGATACATGTGCTTTCAGACACATGTGCATACAGACAATATATGTTGTGAAGTAGCTCTTACCATTAAATAAGTTATCTAAACATTCTTTATATAAACATTAAACATTTAGATCTTAGGCTTACTCTGCATTGAAAAAGCTTCCCTAACCAAAGGGACTTCTGGAGACATAATCCATTCTTCTGCTCTTAGGAACAATGGGGATATTGAATCCTTTCTAGGGCTTCAAAAATACTGATCTTATTGAGAAACTGATGCCAGAACTTCATTTCACGTGTGATTTTTTTCCCTCCAGTTTTCAATTTATTCATGTCCAGATAATTTTTTTCCACCTGTTATTTTGTCTTCCCCCATATATTCCTTCCTAATGAAACCAGTTATTGCCCTTCAGACTCTATTGCGCTATTTAAAATAAAAAAGTCACTCTTGTAATTTTTCTCTTAAAAGATCCATACTGTTCCAGTCAAGCTAGTATCTGTTCTTTGTTATTAGACCCATCTTACTTTAACATACATCTGTAGAACTGAATGCTTTATTTGAGAACACAGTATAGTTGTCTCACTAATGCCTTTCTTTTGGGAAGTATTTCCTCAGGGTAGTGTTGGTTTATTTTGGTGGTTTGAGGGGGAGGTGGTGTTGTTTTTTCTGTTGTTGCTGTGTTTTTCTTTTTTCCTTTTATTTTTGTCTTAATTTGGTTTCACTTTTCCCTTTCAATACTGTAATGATCCTCATTGATAAATTCATTGTTCAAAAATGACTATATATTTTTCTTCCTATGCTGTTACCCTCTGATGAGCTCCAAATTTAATACAAAAATCCTTACTATGCTGTTGGTGATTGACCTTGCCCTCTGTACAGTTAAATGTCACCCATTTCCATTATTCCAGTCCTAGATATCTTTTCTTTTCTTCTCACATGATATTATAATTCTTTGCATTGAAAAATACTTCCAACATTGTGATCTGCATATTTCATCAAGCAATTCTGATTTCTTTTCTGATTAAACAAAATGGGCTTCAAGAATAAGCCATGAAAAATTTTAGCAGTAGCCTCCCAAACAAGGCATAAATCTGTAACTATAACCTGGTTTTGTATATAACTATAACCTGTCTTGTATAATTAATTCCTTTACCCTCATACAGCTTTCCTTCTAGTTCCCATCTTCTCCAATTACACCAGTAATTTGCTGTGGTACTCTGCCAGTTCCTTCACTAGTCTGGATAAGAGAGAACAACTTTTTTGTTTGGTTTTTTGTTTATTTTCTCCAGAAAAGTCAAATATTTTAACAATGAAAGCTGTTGATTTAAGACTGCGTTAGCTGTCCTTGGTAGATGGCTGTATTTTATTCTAAATTCCATTTTCAAATTTTCTTCTGATTCTTGTGTACTATAGAGGTTTCCTTCTTAAACATGAGGGAGGAGGTGTGTGGAGGGGAATAATCCCAGGGGCGACTCAGGTACTTTCAAGCCTCTTGGATATTTTACAGGGACAGTATACTGAGTTCTTAGGAAGCGAGGATCCCAACTACATAGACTTCACTGTAATGCCAAAGTTAGAAGTCTAGTCAATCAAAATACCATTCATGCAATGGAGAGAAAATAGATGCCTGCAGCACATGATTTCAGTCTTTAAGAAGTAATGATTAAGGCTCCATCAAGTCAAGAGCCTGCTATAATAAGTTTTGTATAAACTTGCTCTGATGAGACTTCTCAGTAGTGTTCTCAAGAGGGATCTTCCAGTGCAGACTNTGTTTGATTGTTTGTTATAACAGAAGCTTGTAATTTATAAAACTACAAAATTTGTGGTTTTCACTTTTTATTTTTCAAAACTGACTTTACCAAGAAATATATCCAGAGAATTGTCTTACTGCTTTTTTCCACATATATATTATCAAAATACTATTTTTAGGAAAGTGTATATTTCTTGTTATATACATGAAGTCTATACCAGCATAATGTATAGAATTAAAGGTAAATGTTATTATCACATTTATTAGAGATAGAGCGAACAATAAAGACTTAACACAGTTTTCTCTATGTTTCAGTTAATTTTCTTAAAGAATTTTAGAACTTTCAGATCACTTTAAGACTGAGAAAACTGTTTCCTGCTTTAAAGGAGAAAATAATCTCTGATTAAATCTCTGATTTATCTTTGCATTTAAATGAGATTTCTTACAAATTGTTCTGAATGTGGGACAGAAAATCACCCCATTTTATCATTATTAACACATTTTACTCCAGAGAAAATTTCAGTTAAGTTTTTTTAGCGCTGCTTTAGCAGTAAGCNTGCAGATAGTTTTGATTTCTAATTTCAGCATTAGATGATGCAAGGCCATTCTCTGTAAACTTCATATTCTGTAATTATAGACCTTGAAATTTTTGAAATTTAGGGCAAAATAGTTGGGAGAGAATAATTCCACCCATTAGCTTAAGCCTGAATAATATTGCTTTGGATAATTGATGTTGACTATATGAGAACTCCAACAAGCATCTTACATTAAATGCTATTCTNAGTTTTTCAATAAGTGAGTTTATTAAAACCACAAAAGAAATTCCAAACTGAAAATATTTCCCCCAAACAGGAAAAGATATTTTATCATATAACCAGGGATTTAGGTAAAACTCACAAAAGTGTTGTATCTCGCCATTTTAATTTAGCAAGGTTTTCCAATAAGAGACTTTTGTATGCCCAGATGTTGGCTGATATTAAATCCAGAACTTTAACAAGTTCTTCACAAGGTTACGCTTGAATAGAATTCTTAATAAAGATATTAGCAGCAGTAACTGCTCACTTGAGGATGTAAAATAGATTATGCAGAAATTGTTCAGAATCTTGTAACTTTTTCCAGGATGAGAGAGAGGCCGAGGACAGGGAGGTGGGTGGATATTTTCTCCGTAACTAGGACTAAAAGGACTGCAAGAATCCAGGCAGAGACTCAACCTCTTTGTCTCAAAAATTTCTCTCATCCATTCTTGTGACAGTTTCTGGTTAGTGAAGGAGATGTGTGGTGGGTGGGTGAGTGTGTGTTTTAAAGTTTTCAATATGGAAATTCATGAATCAAATTTTTAGCACACACACTTGGAAGCATGCTAGAATTCTCACTTGTAAATCCAAACTGAGGAATAGGCAATACTGTCCAATTCAAAGTATTTCCCAAGTACTGCGGTAGGATCAACAGGCAGGAAAAAAGCCGAAATGTAGAGTGAAATATCATGTGTCAAGAATGGACAATGATCTGCTACGCTGTCTACTGCTTTGTACTTTCAGTGACAGTAAAGACTGGTTGGACAGTACTGATATAAAATGGAAGAAATTTCAGAAAGGGAGGAAAATAATTCACTTTCCATAAATTCTAGTAGACCATGACTGAAGTTGTTAGGCACAGAAATACTGTTGTGGTCTTTTGATTACTATGTAGAAATCCTGACAACCCAAGCACCCAGCACATTTGCTTGGCAAAAGTTACATTAACAGTCTTTCTCTGGTTTAAAAAATAGCAGAGTATAATAATTTTTTTT
>WEKX01002680.1:0-24203 GCA_013390025.1 Pitta sordida | reverse complement strand
GAGCTCAGAGAGTGTTGGTAAATGGTGCTACATCCAGCTGGCGGCCAGTCACTAGTGGAGTCCTACAAGGATCAGTGCTTGGCCTGGCACTGTTTAATATCTTTATTGATGACATGGGGGAATTGAGTCCACGATTAACAAGTTTGCAGATGATAAAAAGTTGGGGGCAAATGTTGAACTGCCAGAGGGTAAAGGGACCTTCACAGGGATCTTGTCAGGCTGGAGGAATGGGCAGATTATAGTGGTATGAGATTTTACAAGTCCAAGTGTCGGACTCTACCCTTTGGAAATAACAAGCCCATGCATCATTATCAGCTGAGGGATGAGTGGCTGGAGAGTGGTCAAATGGAGAGGGATTTGGTTGATAGAAAACTTAATATGAGCCAGCTGTGTGCCCAGGTGGTTAAGGGGGCCAGTACTATCCTGGCCTGTACTAGGAACAGCATGGTCAGTAGGACTAGAGGAGTTATTCTTGCCCTATACTTGGCACTGGTTAGACCACATCTTGAGTACTGTGTGCAGTTCTGGTCTCCCCAGTTTAAGAAGTGTGTTGAACTGCTTGAGAGGGTCCAGAGAAGGGTGACAAGGATGGTGAAAGGACTATGGGGAATAACTGCTTGAGCTGGGCTTGTTCAGTCTGGAGAAGAGGAGGTTCAGAGGTGACCTGATTGCTGTTTATAACTACTTGAAAGGAGATCACAACTGGGTGGGTGTAAATCTCTTCTCTTAGGCTGACAGAACCAGCGCAAGAGGACCTGGTCTTATGCTGCGCCAGGGGAGGTTTAGACTGGATGTTAGGACGAACTTTTTTGCAGATAGAGTGGTTCCTCAGTGGAATGATCTGCCCAGAGATATGGTGGAGTCACCATCCCCGGAGGTGTTTAAGAAAAGACTGGATGAGGAACTTACTGACATGGTCTATATAATGGGATGATGGGAGAGGGAATTAGGTTATATAATAAAAAAAAAGGAAAGTAAAAAATTTATGATGACACGACCCTGAAATTAGGTCAGATGGACAAACATGGTGTTCATGGCACCAGGGTTGTAGGTTCGATCCCTTTGTGGGCTTTTGCTTGGGAGTTAGACTCAGTTATCCTTGTGGGTCTGTTCCAACTCAGAATATTCTGTGATTACAGTATCACAGTATTACCAAGGTTGGAAGAGACCTTGGAGATCATCAAGTCCAACCTGTAACCCAACACCAACCCATTGTCTAAACCATGGCAATACCCACAGGACTATCCAGTCCAACTCCCCACCTACTAGACCATGTCACTGAGCTCCTCATTGAGTCTACTCTTAAACACCTCAAGGGATGGCAACTCCACCACCTCCCTGGGCAGACCATTCCAATGAGCGATCACTCTCTCGGTGAAAAACCTCTTCCTAACATTCAGTCTAAACCTCCCCTGGCGTAGCTTAAGGCCGCGTCCTCTCATTCTGGTGTCGTCAGCCTGAGAGAAGAGATCCACACCCACCTGGTGGCAACCTCCCCGCAGGTAGTTGTAGACAGCAATGAGGTCACCTCTGAGTCTCTTCTTCTCCAGGCTGAACAACCACAGTTCCCACAGTTGCTCCCCACAGGGCTTGTCCTCCAGTCCCTTCACCATCCTTGTCGCCCTTCTCTAGACCCTCTCAAGCAGCTCAACATACTTGTTAAACTGGGGAGATCAGAACTGGACACAGTACTGAAGATGTGGTCGGACCAGCACCGAATACAGGAGAAGGATAACTTCCCTAGTCCGACTGACCACACTGTTCCTAATACAGGCCAGGATGCCACTGGCCTTCTTAGCCACCTGGGCACACTGCTGGCTCATATTGAGTTTCCTGTCAATCATTACTCCTTAATCCCTCTCCATTTTGCCACTCTCCAGCCACTCATCCTCCAGTTGATAGTGATGCATGGGGTTGTTATGTCCAAAGTGAAGAACCCAGCACTTAGTCTTGTTGAATCTCATACTGTTGGAGTCTGCCCGTTTCTCTAGTCTGTCAAGGTCCCTCTCCATGATTAAAATGTTTCCTCTAACTTCTACAACACTTTCCTTAGGGTTTTACTTGGATATGTGTTATTTCCAGTGGGATGGAGAGGGATAAAAAAGAAAAAAAAGATTTTGCACTTTAGCAGCTCATTTTTCAACTAATGGCCGTAATATAATGAGAAAGTAGCATGCTGTAATTTCAGTGTTTGTTTAGTGAATAGCTTGACTTTTGTAAAACAAAAGTCATTCACATGAGATAGGGCTTTCAGTGATGGCATACTTATTTTTGTTCATTACTAACGCCTTTATATGTATCTATGGCTATTGGACTAGTGTTAAATACAGTCATACCTCGGTATATCATGGTGTCATATTCGTGGCCTCAGCAACTCAAGGAAATTTTTTCCATGATCTGCCTCAGTGGTTTGTGGAGCATCCAGCGGACTCATGTGCAGTGCTTCTGCTTAACTAAGGGGTGGTGCTGGCACTCTCTGTGGGGCGGGACTGATATGCCACCTTGGGGCGGGTGGGCAGCACCTCTGACTCACTGGGGAGAGCCACAGATCACTCCGTTTTATGTGTTGCGGAGGTTACGTGGCGTTTATAGTCCCACAATCTCATGCTATGGTCCTGTGCCGCAGTCCCTTTTCTGCTCCTGTGTGTCTCCGTGCCTGGTCCCTATCGCAAAAGGCTTATATACATAGTACATAGTCTAACACACATTGCCACAGCATGCCACAGGGCACACAGGGCCCCATGCGGGGATGCCTCAGTGCTGGGTGCCGATGGTCTGACACAGGCTGGGGGCAGGCACTGATACCAACAGGTGTGCTAAACTGCAACAGACACCAAGCTTGGTGTGTGTCTGGGGGCTTTGCACCCAGCGCACGTGGTGATATGTAGACGTAGTCCCAGACAATTTCTAGACAATTGTTAAACTGAGCAAGAAGGAAAAACATATTTTAAACAAACAAATAAACAACAAAACAACAACAAAACCAAAAACGAAGAGCAAAAAACCAATCAGCCCCGATTAACTGTTAATCATGAAGGAGAGGCCAGTACTTTCTAAATATAAAAGTGCACACCACAGCTTTGCAGAAATCACAATTGTGAATGAACCACCATTCTCTGCAGCTGTGTCAAAACTGCTGAGGGGAAACTGGAAGGCTTGTAAATGCGTTTATTTACTCATACATGTTTGGGTTTTTTTGTCTGAGGATTCCCAAGTCGTCACTGTGATAAGGTTGTGGGGGGAAAAAATTGTTTTGTATCTTGTGCTTTACAGCACTGGAACAGGTTGCCAAGAGAAGCTGCGAATGCTCCCTCCCTGGAAGTGTTAAAGGTGAAGCTGGAAAGAGCTCTGAGCAAGCTGGACTAGTGAAAAGTGTCCTTGTCCATGGCAGGAGAGTTGGAATTAGATGATCTTTAAAGTCTTTTCCAACCCAAACCATACTGTGATAATTCTATGATTCTAAGAAAAAGGAGCATAAACTATATCCAGAGGTAGCACAGGAATCTCTACAGTACTTGATAATTTTTCCTTGCCAAAGCCACAATGATGCTTTTCAGTTAACATGGTGCCTGCTGCATACCCACACCGCAGAAACTTGCCGACGGGGCCTTTGGAGTTATCTAATGCTCCTGATAAAGCTGTGTTGCTTGCATATTTCATGCAACCTTCTGTTCCACTGTTAAAGAAGAAGAAAAAATATTTGGGAGGTTATCCATCAGAAGTAAATAAAAAGCTGTGGGAAGGTAAAAGAGTACAACAAATCATACTTGCTTATGAATAACAGGTATTTATACCCTGAAGTCAGTAGAAGAGAGAATTCTCAGAATATATATGGTGTCATACAGAGGAAAAGAGAACTGTCAAGGGCTGTTTGCCATTAGCGAATATTGAGTGGTTTAGGTGCAACCAATTCCAGTAACGTACATTTTTAGATTAAAAAACAAAAAAAGAGGTGACCAGACTGATCCTGTGATCCAGTAATTGTAAAATAGAAAGGAGAAAACTGTAGTATATGTTCTTGAGAGGAATTTAGGTGACTCTGAAGGTGAACTGCTTTTATTCTACTGATCTTTGAGAATACTCCATTTGTGTTAGGCCTCTTTTCAAGGTAAGGGAGAGGAAAAGTAGCCTATCAGAAGTTTTTAAAATTATTTGAAAACCTATTTCAGCATGTTAATAGACCACTGAGGGAAGTTATAGACAGCCTCAGAAATTATTTTTACAACACTTATCCTATCCATTGCAGCTAATAGACACTTCAGACTGTCTGTGATTCAATTAAATAGCATACTAGAAGTAAGAGAATTTTGGCAGGGAAACTAAGTTATATCAACTATGTACAACACTTGTCAGGAATCTAGCAGCTGTTTTCCTGAATTAATGTACAGCCAGGGGAAAACTAAAGCTCTGAAAGTTTACAGGCTGCTCACCAATTCATCCATTCCTTTACACAGGAATAATCTGAAACTCTCCAACATCAACTGGAATGACAACTCATCCATGCCAAAAAACTTTCCACAGGAATGCTTCAGTATTCTGCCTGCAAGATTGCACTTGAGGCTCCCTAAAGAGGGTACTGGGATGAGATTGTAGCAGTGATCTGATTTGTCTCTTTAAATTGTATTCTGTTGCTGATGCATATGGGGAGCAGCAAGAGAGATCCTAGCTCCCTCAGGAGAACAGGCTGTGCCTTCAGGGGCAGAGGGGAGGGGTGGAGGGAAGGGAGAAACAAGTGCTGAGGTCCTTCTGAAAGTGAGAAGGAGCTCATAACTCTGAATTTGTGCCATTAACTCCACTAATTCCCTGGACATCTATGACGTAGTCAGCCAGACCACTGTTGCTGTGGACCGCAAGGCAAAAGTATGTACACCAGTTCTCCAAGGGACAGCTCGAAGGTAGCTACAAGGGGTCAGTGCTCCAAAGGATGGTTCTGGAATTCTGCTTTATGAGCCAGGGCTTACCCCGAATGGGGTTGAAGAACCCCTAACTTCCAATGTGGGGTAACTGTTCCATGAAATACAACGACATGACTTCTACATATCTCAATACTTTGGTAACGAGTATCTTACCTTAGTCCCTTAAAGTCGTCTATGTACCCAGGACAGTTACAGACATACCTCCATCTTTGTGGGTTGCTGGTCTCCCTGGGGTCCTGCAAATTGTCTAAACTGTGAATGTGGGCGCACCATTAGTATGCATACAGGCCACGTCCATTTTTGTACCCCATACCACTCCAGAGCACTGGGGACCGTTTTCAGCACCTTCCCATGACCTCTCAGTACAGGGGAGCAAAGGGAAGCATTTCTGAACCCTCTCTGAATGGGGAGATCCCCAGAGAATCCCTGCGCTTCTCTTCAGTCTCACTGCTGCTTTTGCCACTACTGGGCCGTTGCCACCGCACATGCTTGCATTGCTGCCACAGTGGGGAAGCTCAATCTAGGACCAAGCAAGAGGCTCTACCAGCCCCACAGGGGCATGCCAGTCCCACCCCATGGGGAGCATCAGCGCTGCCCCTCAGCAAAGCAGAGGCACTGTGAATGCGTCGACCAGGAAGTTCCGTGAGTAACCGAATAAAACTGGAGGAAAAATATTCCACAAATCAATGAAGCCGCGAATGAGAAGGCGCAAATGAGAGAGGTATGACTGTATTTCAGCCACAAAAGCAAGATTTCTTCAATCAATAACTACTGAAGTCTAAGCACCTTGAATTCAGCTGACACCAACAACGAAAATTTCCTTAAACAGCAATTTCAGAAAACCAGTAGTTAAAGATTGGGTTATATATATAGATGTATGTATATGGGTATATGTAAGTTTTTGATTACATTTCTTTTTATTACATTCAATGACAAAGACGAGCCTAGTGTTTTCCCCTCTGCATAGACCTTGCCTTACCTGAGTATGATTCATCCCTACCAAAAGATCTCCAATGTTTTCAGCAGTTCCAAAGGTATAGTAGCCGCACAAAATGCAAAAAATATCTTTGCCACAAGCGATTCTCTTAAATTATGTTGTGTTTTCTTCCTGTATATGGGCTGCAACAAAAGCACGCTGAATGCTGGTAGATGTCATATTTAGGGCACAATATCATACTTATCTTCTGTGATATTTTGATATTTTTCAAATGTATTCCACGCAACTGTGTACCATTAATATGATGCACAGAACAGAAATTTAAGTTGCATTTCAAACTTTTCCTATAATAAATCTGGGGCTTCTGAGGGCCTAATTACATAATTTATATGAAGCATACACTAAAAGTCTTGACAAGTCAAAATCTTTTCCTGTCAGCTCTCTTCCTACCTATTTTTACCCATTTTCTAGCATAATGCAAAATAGATCTAACACTTGAGTTGCTTGATATGCAGTGAATAAATAGAGCTTAATGGAAAAAATGCAGGAAAAATACCCCTTCCCTGTTTCACTTCAAAATACAGTGGACCCACAGATACACAGAATATGGAGTTGGAAGGGGCCCACAGGTATGACTGAGTCCAACTTATAGGAGAATGCCCATACAGGGATTGAACCCACAACCCTAGTGCCATGAATACCATTTTTATCTATCTGAGCTAATCTCAGGGTCATGTCATCATAATTCTTTTTTATTTTATAATATAATCTAACTCCCTATCCAATCATTCCATTACCTAGACCATGTCAATGTGTTCCTCATCCAGTCTTTCCTTAAACAACGCCAGGGATGGCGACACCACCACCTCCCTGGGCAGACCATTCCACTGAGGAACTACACTCTCTGTGAAAAAAATTCTTCCTAACATTAAGTCTAAACCTCCTCAGGCCTAGCTTAAGACCATGTCCTCTTGTTCTGGTGCTGTCAGTCTGAAAGAAGAGATTTACATCCACCCGTCTGCAACCTCCCTTCAGGTAGTTGTAAACAGCAATCAGGTCACCTCTGAACCTCCTCTTCTCCAGACTGAAGAACCCTATCTCCCACACTCGTTCCCCATAGGGCTTGTTCTCCTGTCCTTTCACCATTCTTGTCACCCTTCTCTGGACCCTCTCAAGCAGTTCAACATCCTTCTTAAACTGAGGAGACCAGAACTGGACACAGTACTCAAGACGTGGTCTGATCAGCACCGAGTACAGGGGAAGGATAACTTCCCTAGTCCAACAGACCACACTGTCCCCAATACAGGCCAGGATGCCATTGGCCCTTTTAACCATCTGGGCACACAGCTGGCTCATATTAAGTTTCCTGTCAACCATTACTCCATAAATCCCTCTCCATTTCACCACTCTCCAGCCACTCTTCCCCCAGCCAATAGAAATGCATGGAGTTATTATGTCCAAGGTATAGAACCCGGCACCTGGACTTGTTAAATCTCATATTATTGGAGTCTGCCCATTTCTCTAGCCTATCAAGGTCCCTCTGAAGGGACCTTCTACACTCTGGCAGTTCAACATTTGCCCCCAACAGGGTATCATCTGCAAACTTGCTAATGATGGACTCAATTCCCTCATCCATATTGTCAATAAAGATGTTGAACAGTGCTGGGCCTAACACTGATCCCTGTGGGACTCCACTAGTGACTGGTCACCAGCTGGTTGNGACTTCTGGACAACAGAGAATTTTTCAGAAGAACTGTCGTCCTCAGGTCGAGATTTCACTTGGGAGGGGTCATGAAAGACCTTTCCCTCTTGTGAGAGAGAGAACTTTATGGAAGGGCAGAGAGATGGTTCCTACCCTGGATCTGGTCAGAAATACCAACCTGCCTGGTTTACCCCTACCCTATGTTCCCCCTTTATCTCCTGGTGGAAAAGGGAATACTACATCTATTGTAAGAGAAGGAGGGGTGGGGGGAGAAAGGTTGCCTTCTAAATGATGCTTCCCTTGCAGTTCTGATCTTGTTAGTTAGAAAATAAACCCTTTATGTTCTTTACTTATAGTTTTGCCTTGTTTTTGCCTGTAACCAGGTTTATTCTCCAGTTTCTCTCCTTCAGGAGAAGTTGGGGTGGGTCTCTGGCATGCAGCCAGGGTTAGACCACGACAGTTGGTCAGGCAAGACCCACCTCGTCTAAATCCCTGCTGACTAGTTCTAATGTCATGGTTATTTTGCAGGTGCCGCGTAAGAGCACACAGGGTTATCTGTTCCATGACTTTGCCTGGGACTGAGGTCAGGCTGGCAGGTCTGTAGTTAATCAGATCATCTTTCTGGCCCTTCTTGTGGATGGGTGTCTCATTAGCCAATTTCCAATCTTCTGGTACATCACCAGTAAGACAGGACTCTTGTTAAGTTATGGAGAGTGGCTCAGCAAGTTTGTCTACCAGCTCTTTCATCACCCTAGGATACATCTCATCTGATCCCATGGACTTATGAGGATCCAAGCCACTCAGCAAGTCTCTAACTACCTCCTCTTGGATTACATGGTGGTTATAGTGTAGCCCTACCCCATCCAGCAGTTCAGACGTCCAGTTATCCTGTAAAGAATGGTTGGTCTTAAAAACAGAGGCAAAGAAGTTATTAAGTATTTCTGCCTTTTCCTCATCTCTAGTTACTATATTCCCCTCTGCATTCCATAAGGAGTGAAGGTTGTTGCAGCCTCTCTTTTTGACCCATGCCAGTACGTGGGTTTTGCAACTTGTCATTTCGACCCATTGCATGTTTTTTTTCTGTCATAAGTCCCTTCTGGCTGTGTGTATTGTATCTTATGAAGGGCTGCTATGTAAAGAGTTTAATACATATTCAGTTAAACCACACCCATTGACCCACCCATCTCAGCTCCAGATTTGCTGCAGGGTGTTCCCAGGACTGCTGTGACTCGTCGGGAGAGTTTCTGCCCCTTCCTGTCCCACCTTCAGGCTGCCTGGGCTGCCTTGACCCTGCTCGCCCAGCTAGTGAGGATGCCAGGGCCATCCAGACCCAGCCCAGCCTGGCCTGCTCCACCTGCAAGGTTGCCTGGCCTGTCCAGACCCATCCCAGCCTGCTCTACCTGCAAGGCCACCAGGGCTGTCTCACCCGGCCTAGCACAGCCTGTTCCACCTGCAAGACTGCACTGCATTTTCCTCCTTGCTCCACTTGAGTGCATCTGAGCTTTCTGCGGGACTGGGGTGGCTCTCCCTCCGCGAGGCATGTGTGTCTGGGAGCCACCTCCACTGCTACCACCTGTCCCAGGTCCAAATTTCAAGCAAGCAAGCTGTCAAGCAAGACCAGGCAAATCTTCCTGATAGGAAACAACTTCTCAGTTCAGCTCAGCTTGGCCTGGGTCTAGTGGAGGGTGAAATCCCCAGTGGGAGCAGGTGGATACAGCCATTGCTTGTGGAGGAAGGGGTGGGGAGGGTCAATCCCATGCAGTAGTGGCAGATCGGTATGCTCCATGCCATGCATGTGCAAACTCCCACTAGCTCCCATTAGCCACCTGGGCACCACCGTGCCATGTCCATGGTTGCAGCACCTGCCACTCCACCCACACAGGCCAGGCTTAGCAGGGCTGCAGTGCTGCAGCATTCTCTTGCAGGGTGCTGGCTCTTGGCACCCTTGGCAGGGCTGGACAGGGCTGGACAGATAAGTGCCTGTTGCCATGGCAATGCTACTGAGCTGGTGCTGTGTGGAGGTGGTGTCTCTTGATGGAGCACTGCTGGAGCTCTCCACTTGCAGTGCTGGCCAGGCATCGAGTTCCCCACCCACCAGTCCCAAGGGTGACAGGAAGCTGCTGCCACGAGCACTAGTTTTTTGGCTATAAGTGTACTACACTGCAAACACAAGTGCTTCTTTGGTGGTGCTGAGGCGAGACAGTTTGTGTGTTCTGGTGGAGGCGCTGCCAGAGGTGTGCCCTTGGCCCCTCCATGTCCTTACAATGGGTAAAACAGTCCCCTCCCATGGACATGGACATAGCCAGATGCCTCCACGCACTGCTGCACAGCGTCCCTCACTGCCATGGCAACAGGAGTCTGGGGTGTATTTATGCAATACCCTCTGCTTGGCTTGGCTCAACTTGACTTGGCTAGGCTCAAGCCAGGGTTGGGACTGTGTAGTTAGATTGATCACACCAGGAGGTCCTAATGGCTTGAGAGTGTTTGTGTGGTTGTGTTTGTCCAAGAGCCACTGTGGGTGGCAGAGGCTGCCCACTTCACACCCCTCCTGCAGTCCAGAACGCAGCTCCATCAACTGGGGCAGCCCTTCAGCACAGCAACCCTGCCACTGCTACTCGTGCTGTGGCATACAGTAACAATGAGCTGGGAGGCGGGAGGGTGCCCCATGTGGGAAAGGGTGATTCCACGCTGGCCAGTCAGGAGGTTAGGGAACCAGTTCTTATGGCCACTTGGCCAAGCTGTGCAGAGGGGCTGAGGGACTGTGTGGGACAGCACCAAATGCAAACAGCACTGTCCTTGGGAGCTGTGGCCCTGCAACTGTGGGCTGGGAGAGCCTGGTCCCAGCAGGACCTGCACTGGCAACCACCTGCTCAGTGGACCACAGGGAACGCTGCGGGGAGGGGCCAGAAGACACTCCCTGTGCTCTCCTGACATGTCACAGGCCATGAAGCAGTCCTGGGAATGCCCCACAGCCACTCTGGAGCTAAGATGGGTGGGGCAATGAGCAGGGCTTAACTGAATATTCATTAGCTCATTATCTTCATGGAGGGAGGGCTTCATGGAAGGGGAAGGAGACCTGTGGCAGAGAGAAAGCCAGGGGATGATTGTATTCCCACAATGACAGTAATAAAAATAACATTTATAATTACAGCAATGTAGAGCAATATATAGAAATTTAAAGGAAATAAAAATGTAGAAATAATAATGTAGAAACTTTTTTAATTGCCTTCAATTTCTTTTATGAATACTGCTATTAATTTCCATAAGATAATTAATTAGATAAATGATGTTTACGTAGAGGGAGAACTGCTGTCAGAGTCTGGCACCAGTGGGTTGACTTTCTAAATCAGTTTGCTGTCTGCCTTTACTGGTAGCATTTTAAATGTAGGTTTAGAGTGTATAAACTAGACACAGAATCCTTTGCCAGAACTAAAAATTACGTGCCGAGGTCAACCTTTTTTTTTTTTTAACATCATGATGTATGGCTTCAGAAAAAGTTGGGGAAAAAAAGAAAGTAAACCAATAACATACTGTTGCCTAGGTAAAAAGTCCACTTATTATTTTAGTAAATAATTATGAATATATTGTATAGGCATATCAGTGTCTAGTTTTTAGCTCTTGGCATACTCTTACCATAAATAAAATATAAAACTTTATGAAATATTCATAATAGAAGTTTGAGATTTTTTTAGTCCATGGTGTTTTTCTGGTTTGGTTCAAACCCTTGCAAGCAGCTTCCAATTACTATAAGCTCTAATGATTAAGAGGTAGAGGTAATAGAAGAGAGACACTGTTTTCTAAAACAATAATGTATGCTGATAAAAAAGAGAATATCTTTCAGACATCATAAAATAAATCACTTCTGGTAAAGATTCTAAAGCTAAAATTGTGGTATTTGAAACAAGCTTTTGTGTTTTATTTCCTTTCTTTTTCTCTCTCTCTCCCTCTTATTTTTTTCTCTCTCCATTTTTTTTCTCTTTCTCATTGACCCCCTCTCTTTTTTTGCCTTTTCTCCTCTCTTTTGTCTTTCTATGAAAGCAGATTGTCCTTGGAGAGAAATTCATAAAGGACATTTAACATTCTACAGTACATTCCAAATCATACTTGTAGAAGTTGACCTTGGAAGATTTTTCAAAGGAGGTTGTTTCATACAGCTATGGTGGTGAACCTAGTTCGTAGTTTCTTACTACAAAAATAATTATGTTTTCAAGTGGATGATCTATTATAATGGAAAATGAGTAGCTTACTATTGCAATGAAGAAACTGGATTTTGGCTTAGAAAATACACAGGACACCTGTTCTTACCTTCACAGTACGAGTACAAGTTAAAACAGAAGTCTGATAGTGAATATATATTGAAATTACTGAAAATAACTGTGTTTAGCTGACTGAATCTGAAAGGTAATTGCAGAAAAAAAGCTCAAAGCTAAGAAAGTTACAGTAAGGAAAAAAATGCAAGAAAATAAAATAAAGTGAGTTCAGTAGGTGAGAAAACAAATTATGATGGGCAAGAAACTGGTTGAAAAGTGCTGACATCTTATCAGGCTCATTGCAATTTCAGAAGACAGGGATGTTTGCCAAGGTTACCACTAAGGAAGGTTCTCAGAGCGGGGGTGGTTGTTGTTCTTTTATCCTGTTCTTTCACAATATTCAGGTGCAAAATTAAGTCAAAGAAGATACTGAATTATTGGTTCCAAAAGAGCTGAGTAAATAGTGAGCTCAGTGTTCCCTCTGTTCTTCCTCTCCTATCTTCCCATTCTGTTTGAATCTACCTTCTGCCATTTTTATTCTTTTGCATTTGATTTAGATTGCTGTTTCTTATTTGCCTTCCTTGGCAATTCTTTTTCTGCAGTTTTTTTTTCTCTTCTGCTTTCACTTACAATCTGTATGTCCTCTCTTTTCATACTCTCTAGCACTATAACATCCACTACTCACCTGTAGCTTACCTTTCATTTCTCCAAGCATCACAGTTTCTCCAGTTACAGTTTTCATTAAGCAACTTAGTCAAATGAAGAATTTGTGGATTATTATCAGCTTTAAACAAATTGCAGTTGTCCAATTCTTTTAATGACAAAATGTTTTTTGTGTTTTTCACAGACGAAAAGAACTAGTATAGAAGAGTACATCTGTTTGTGAGTTTATGAAGCCAAAAAGCTCCAGAGAACACTGTTAATTCAAACAATGTCCGTGAATGATAGATTTAACATTTAAATCTCTTATTTAGAGGAAAACTACAGTTGGGTCTCCTATACCATGATCTTGCCCCTATCCATGAAGCCCTCCTTCTGTGTAGAATGGCAACTCATTAATACGCAAATTTGCCCCGCACCCTCACATGGTCCCCTGGTGGTGTTTCAGCACTGCATTGTTGTGTATCGGTTACCGCGGTGACTGTGCCAGGGGTGGGGGGAAGAAGCAGAGCTGCCGCTGCTGCCGTGGGTGTGTGGGTTGATTTGCATATTCATGACCGCCTCATTGAATATTCATACGTGCCAGGTCACACATGCACAGTTGTGAAAAGGGGTCTCCTTAATCACTGAAAAATCACGCCACTAAGATGTGAAGCCACAATATGTGGGGCGCAAAGTGGAAGAGGGTCGATGGTATATAGAAATAAAGCAAGAATATCTTGTTGTTTAAATTCCTGTGGAGAATCGAACTCTTTCTACACTCCAGCAAATAGAAAGCCCATGAAATGAGACTTGCAACTACTACTGCTTCCAGTAGTTCCATGAACTTGTCAGACGCACAAGCTTCTGCACAAGTCCTACCTTATAAAGTGCTTTGAAACAATTGAGTCTGGAAGACTGGCATGTTAGCTCATGTGCTTTTGGTATGAGTATTTGTTTTGTGAAAATTTTAAATTTCCTAAATAAGCCTGGTTTTCTCCTTTAGGGTAACTACATACTGCAAAATTCTTTTTAGTTTTGTCTGTGGAATTTAGTTGACGACAGATATCTCAAACACACAGACAAGGTCTGGGGCGAGTGCACAGGCAGAGAAACACAACCCATTGTGTCTCATCACCCAGCCCTTCTCTAGGCCTCTGCTGAGCAAGAGTCATCACACAGTATCATTAGAAATTACACCAGCAGGAAGAAAAAATCAATTAGCCCCATCAGCAAAGGCATAAAACCTGTTTACTACCTCTTGGGTGAGGCCAGGATTATCAAGGCTGAAAAGATGACAGTGGTTACTGTCTTCAGGAAGTTATATTAGTGAATAAAAATTGCGGAAACCATTCTACTTTCCCTCCTTCTGCTCTGTACTGACATAATAACACTACAACAAATATCAGATAGAAAAACAATGTTGTAGATTGCAAATGTACCAGTCTGACCACATAAATCAAATATTTTTTAGGAAAGTGGCAGAATAAAATGTGTTGAGGGTTAGTAGTGATAGGCAGCAGAGTAGGGTTAGGAAATAAGGAGGTCTAATACTATTCCTGTGGTGCAGGTGAGGTTATCTCTGTGGGGTTTACATATTAACATTCAAGTAGTCACAACCAGACCGTCTTCTATCTGACAGACAATGTAAAAAAAAAATTAAAATCCTTTTTGAATATATCACCATTATTTTGTAAGCTTTTCAATTCTTCTCTCCCCTCCATTTTTTGCCAAATATTTATTGTACTCAGTACAGAATTTACAGAAGTTTCATTTTCCATGTCTCAGAATCACACTGTGTTGCCCGCCAATCTTCTCTATATTTCAGACGCTTGTAAAATAGGACATTGTACCATAGAGAACAAGACTTGATTCTTTTATTTTAAAGTAATTTAAGAAGGGGTGAAGGTTATGATCATATTGCAAGGTGTAATGTTATTGTGATGTGCTGTAAACCATGTCTGTCATCAAATTTGCACCAAATCTTCCTCTTCCTGTGCAGCATTTAAATGAATCTACCAGTTGCCCATAATGTGGTAGAAGTATGGATAATAAATTTTGAATATTTCACATTATTTAAATTCATAGACATAAACAGTCATTTTAACACATTAATGGGCTTTTTCACCCTTTATAAGAAATTGGTTCTAGCACTGACTTCTTTGCATAACATACATTTTGCATTAAAGGGGATCTTTATAAATTGAAGAACTTGGCAATCTTCAGCTGTTTTCATCCTCCAGCTCAAATGACTAATAGTCAGATATACAGGAGTGTAGACAGAGATGTGTACAGACACACGTATGTCACTGTGCAATACATCCATTACATAAGTCCTGAAATTTTGCACAATGAGTGTGCGTACGATTTTTATTTTGTTTCCTCTTCCATTTTATCCCAAGATTTGTTCAAGTATCCTGAGAAATTTAAAGAAAATAACCAACATTTTATAAAACAATATGAAGAAGAATTTCATCTTTTCTTTACATGACCAATGCTGAAGATATCTCAGTGATTTAGATTCCTTCCATATTTAAAGATAAGTCACTTATTTAAAGGTATTCCATATTCATTAACTCTTAAGGTTCCCTCAGAGCTATCATAGTCCAAATCATGGACCACTAATTATTCTGAGTGGGCAAAGTTGTGGTCCACTCATTATCCTGAAATATTGCCACAAATTTTAACATACTCCTAATTTTATCCATGGGGTCAAAGACATCTAAGTTTACAAGTGAATGAATAAATGAAATAGTTCCAATCTCATTTAAATAAACAAGCAACTCACAAACAAACCAAACACAAACCCAACGATATTAAGACAAAAAACGTATGTTAACAGACTCAAAACAGCACAGGAAAGGGTAGGTAAGTTTAAGCCTAGGAGCATACTCAAAAAGCAGCTAGATGAAGTTTTATACCTTGTATTATACCAGTTAAAAGTTTTACTAGTTACTTTCAACTTAATGAGTTACTGAACAGAGACTTAACTTCAAAACTTGTAGTTAAAAACTGTATTTTGCATTTGTCTATATTTCCAAGGCTATGAATAGATTTTAAAAACTGCAGTGAAACTACACTGTGTTGTTTGAGATATTTGTTGAACATATTTTACAGATAAGAAAACTAAAGTTCAGTGAAAGAATTGCTGAGGTAAAGTCCATGTGACTGACACTGGTAAAAATATGACAAAAAATCTAAAACTTATGCTTTATCCACTAGCAAAAATTAAAAGTTTATAGGAAGCAAGAAAAAGCAACTCAGAGCCTGTGACCAATTTTGTGAACATCAAGATTAAATTGTGGAAGATATATTATTTATCTGCCCAAATAATATTTTTAATTATGATATTATTGTTGTTATTTGTTTTAGAATATACACATATATACACTAGAACATTCATGGTGATATATAATATACTACAATATAAAAGGACTACTTATCCAGGCAACTTGAAACAGAATGATCAAAAATAATAGTTAAATAGTCTCTCTATTTTATTGCAAATGAAAAATCCCTAAAAACATTTTCTGTCATTTCTCCTGAGATGTTTTTTCTGTCTAAGTATTGGGGCAGTAAGTGAGATATCTTTTAGACAGCTGGTGCTCTTATCCTTCACACCTTGTTGACTAGGATCATTTGAAACACACTTAACCTGAAGTGATAATGCATCATGTTTTCCCTGTATCCTGTTTTCTTTCAGCACCGGACAATTAGTATTTTAAGTGCCTCTTCATGTCCCATCTGTGTGAAACTATGAACAGGCATGTAGTTTTAAAGAAGTCATACTTTTCAATTGCTCATACATCTGCGTATCTTTTATACGAGAACTGAGAGGATAAGATAAATGGTAGGATGAAAATGCAAAAAATTGTTCAATGCTATAATTTGAGACTTTAGAAATCCAGTCCCTGCTCACATACCCAGCAGCCCTTTCCTAGTTCACATCTGGCTCTTTTCCTTCTTTTCTGTCCCACAGGGCCTGTACAAGCAGGACCACTGGCAACAAGGCTTTGCTCTTAGAAAAGCACATCTAGTTTTCGAGGCAGTATGTCTGCAAACCCCCCTTGTAACCCTCCCCTTTCCTGCTCTTTTCCACCACTCCTCACATTCTCTGTCCTCCAGAGCTGGCTTAGCTCTCCTGGCCCACGCTTAACCGTAAAGGGCAGCACCTGAACACAAACACAATTGGGAAATGCTAATAGCAGTGCCCTTAAATTGAAATAGAATTAGATTTAGGAGAATTAGTAAGTTCTAAAAGTATTTGCCAAGCCTGAAATGTTAAGGCTTCATATTAAGGAACAAAATCCTTGTTTCTCAGCCCCAAACTGTAAACAAATGGAATTTTAGTCAAAACATAAGGGAAAGGAATGCAAAACATCAAAGATGATTGGTCAAAGGCTTAAAGTAAGGTGTAAATTTATGACATAATGATGGATACATATTCATGGATAATTTGTATATGTATGAGGCAGGTATATAAAGATGGGTGACAAACCTGGGGCAGGCCTTTTGGCACTTGACAGGAGTGGGAGACATTTTGCGAGGCAGTGATGTTCTTTCTTTGTTCCTGAGGCCAAAAATAATTCTTTTCTACAGATTGCAAGCAATTACCATGAGTCTGACTGACTTTCCTTAAAACAGTTATATTTATAGATATACTTATGAGGTTTATACTGATTTTAAAGAAAAAGTACTAAATAAGTCCAGCCAAAGACTTTCAGGTATATTATAGTAATACAATTACAGTCTGAGCTAGGGTTAGCAAAATTCTGACAGCACCTCTGCACACTCTCTCCATTCTTCTCCCCGGGCACAAATACATCATGTAAAAGAGGCTGAATGTTGTAAGCAAGGTTCACAGTAGCTTGAATTATTCTATTTTTTACAAAGAAATAGACGTTTCATAATTCATTGGTGTTTATGGCAGTGCCAGTTCTGCTATACTGAAACATAGATGACACTGAAACAGGAGAGTGTTTATCTATATCTTTCAGTGGTGCTGCTTATTTTACAAGATACAACAAAGTGGCAGAAGGGTAGCAGAATCAAGGGTCAATTATTTCCTGTAGCAGATCTGTAGAATTTCATATTCACTGTCTCATCAGTATTCTAACTCAACTGTCAGTAGCTTTCTGCCTAGTAGAGACAACAGTGGGCACTATTTTGGTGTTAAGTTCACATTTAAAGTGAAATATGGCATATATTATTCTATATATTGCTCTTGAGAACATAACAAACATATGAGCAATTTCTGGCATACTTTGGCAGAAGGATGGGGATGAATTGAATTTATTTTCACAGGAAATACTTTTGCAGTCCTGATTCTCACTCACAAAATAAAAACATATTGCTGAGCACCTGGGGAAATCACCAAAAATGCACATACATCGTGAAGGCTAGAATCAGCCACAGTTTCCAAGGAACTACTTTTTGAAATATAAGAATCACAGAATCACAGAATACTATGAGTTGGAAGGGACCCACAAGGATCATCTAGTCCAACTCACCATCTAACACCCGTACAGAGATCGAACGCACACCCCAGAGTGGTGAACATAAACCTAGATCCCTCACAGGCACACAGGCTACTCCGAGCCAGGAGGGACCCACAGGNCGGATCATCTTTCCTGCCCTTCTTGTCGATGGGTGTGACATTGGCCAATTTCCAGTCTTGTGGTACAACACCACTAAACCAGGACTGTTGGTAAATTATGCAGAGTAGAGATCTGATTATAGTCACTCTTCTTACTAGATAGCTGGAAAGAAATGGAGGAATGTCTTTTCAAGAGGTTTACTGTAAATACAGCATGCTGAATATCTTTTTTTAATTGATTTTTTCCAAATCACAATGGGCTAGGTAGAGCTTTAAAAAAAGCTTAAGAGGTGTTGCACACATTTTAGTATGTTTAGATTCAAAATACATTGTTCTTTGTACTCCTAATTACAAGATTGCTCTTCCTCCTTAATACCTCTTTGCTCTGAATGAATGATAAATGAAGGAGATTGGAACCAGCCAGAGAAAGCAATTTCCATAACTTACATATATTGAAATTCTAAGCAGTGTTTCTAAAATTGTCAAGAAAGAGAATTTTACATTAAGCTAAAGGAGTTTGTTGCCACATTGACTTCTCTACTACACAGCACAGAAACTCGGTGATCCTTGTGGGTCCCTTCCAACTCAGAATATTCTGTGATTCTGTAATAATGTTGACTGCAGAAATATATATCTTAAAAGAAAAAACCTAAATCAGGAGAAGTAATTTTTTTCTTGCACCAACGTGCGCTCTTATCTGGTACACACAAGCGTCACTCAGTTTGGGAGGTACTGTGGACTCAGTATTAAAAAAATGTCAACAGTAACTTACCACATTAAGTCAATAACTTCTTGCATCAATTAAGTCATGATTATCTTATCTCCCTCATAAATAATTTTAGCTGTGCATCCTGTTTTGCTGAGCTTTGCTGTAAAATAATTCCATAAGTAATCACTAATAAGATTACAGCTCTGAAGGGTGCAAAGATAAAAGACAACACTTTGTTTAAAAAAAAGTGGATAGGGGTTTTTGTATATAAATGTAATAAAATAATATTTCAAAGGGTGAAGATAAGTCATATCAGTTAAGAGCAAAAAACTCAGAACATTTTGTCTTTCATGTTTTTGTTTTTAGGAGATGTAGGAATTGAACATTAATGTCTTCTTTCCTTGAGAAGAAATTAATGTTATCTATATGCCCTTTCTCTTTTTTGAAAATGTGTTACTTCCCTGAAGGATTACATTATTTTTTTTCATTGTTCTATGGCTGGCAGGCACCATATCTCTCAGAAAATAATGTCAAAGTACTAATTACTATGAACAGTATTTAAATAAGCTGATCTGATCTGTTATATTTCAATTCCTTCTTTCTGAAACATAGCTGAACATCAGATTGTTCTGTTCTTTAAGTGCCATATGTACCTCCTTAATTATTTCACTGGGTCTGTCATTTCTTATAGTCTTGTTTTCCTTGAAGAAAACGTGTGAATACAGGTATTTATTTTGTGACTATGTTGTGTCCTTTTTAATGACATGTAGAACTTGTTTTATCCAGTTTGCTCGTCATGCTGTTTTTGTATCTCAAAATTAAATACAATTATTTTTTCTGTGTGTCTGTGTTGAGATGGACAGGAAGAAAAGAGAAGTAGATAAGGAGGCAAATAAAAAGAGATATGGTGAAAATTTAAAGCTATTTCCAATCAAGAATACTTCCTGTGAGAGCCATGAACAAGACAAGTGTTTTGATTAACATCAAGAATATTTTGAGCAGCACTGTTTACAAAAGTATGCAGGGATGGATGACATTGCACAGTAATGAGGTATCATAAAATTAGTGCTGATATGAAAAAAGTATTATTACCCTTCTTTCTTTAAAATAATAATTCCTGTGTTATTTTTCATTGATTTATTATCATGCCCTGAGACAAAACAGAATAGCTTTTCCACAAGGAGCTTTAGACAAAACTATGAATGAGAGAGAAAAATTTCAAGATACGAACTTAAAGTTATTCTCACATCTGGACACTGAAATCAGTGAAATCTCAAAATATTATCTTATTTTCCAGCACCTTCACCATCCTCATCACCCTTCCCTGGACACATTCGAGGATCTCAACATCCCTCTTGAACTGAGGGGAACAGAACTGGACATGATACTCGAGATAGGGCCTAACTAGTGCTGAGTACGGGGGGAGAATAACTTCCCTAATCCTACTGGTAAAACTATTCCTGATGCAAGCCAGAATGCCATTGGCTTTTCTGGCCGCCTGCGCACACTGCTGGCTCATGTTACATTTTCTATCAACCAGCACTCCCAGATCCCTTTCCACCTGATCATCCTGCAGCCACTCTGCCCCCAGCCTATAGTTATGCATGGGGATATTGTAACCAAAGTGGAGGACCCGGCACTTAGACTTGTTGAACCCCATGCCATTGGCTTCGACCCACATATCCAGCCTGTCAAGGTCTCTCTGCAGAGCCCTCCTACCTTCCACCAGACCCACATTTATTCCCAGCTTGGTGTCATCCACAAACTTTCTAATAATGGGCTCCATCCCTTCATCCAGATCATTAAGAAAGATATTGAACAGGACAGGTCTCAACACCGAACCATGAGGCACCCCACTAGTGACTGGCCTCCAATGAGACACAGTACCATTAACTACCAGTCTCTGAGCTCTGTTATCCAACCAATTCCTGATCCAGTACAGTGTAAACCCATCCAAGCCACAGGCCTCCAGCTTCATCAGGAGTTGGTTATGGAAGACAGTGTCAAAGTCTTTACCCAAATCCAGGTACACCACATCAACACCCTCATCAGCCTGGTGAGTCACATGATCATAGAAGGAAATGAGATTAGCTAGGCAGGACCTTCCTTTCCTGAAGCCATGCTGACTAGGTCTGATCTCCTTACCCTCCTGGAGGTGCAACATCATTTTCCTTAAGATGATTTGCTCCGTAATTTTGCCCGGCACCGAGGACAGGCTGACAGGTCTATAATTTCCTGGGTCCTCTTTCCTATTCTTCTTATGGATAGGTGTCACACTGGCCAGCTTCCAATCTTTTGGGACCTCCCCATTAAGCCAAGACCTCTGACAGGTGATCGACAGAGGCTTAGCGAATTCACCTGCCAGCTCTCTCAACACTCTAGGATGTAACCCATCAGGTCCCATCGACTTATGAGGGTCTAAATGTATTAGTAGGTCCCTTACATCTTCCCTCTGCATTAAAGAGGGGTTACACCATTCCTTGTCCATGTCGAACATATCAAGAGACCTTTCAAGAGACCTTTCATTATGTTGTGTTTACTGTTAAAGACAGAGAAAAAAAATCATGAAGTATCTCTGTCTTTTCCTCATCCCCAGTGTTTATGTTGCCCTCCTTATCCAGTAGAGATTGGAGATGGCCCTTGTCCCTTTTTTTGCCATTAATGTACCTGTAAAAGCCTTTTTTATTATCATGTATATTAGTAGCCAATTGAAGTTCAAACTGAGTTTTTG
The DNA here is from genome assembly GCA_013390025.1 of Pitta sordida. Taxonomy (NCBI): domain Eukaryota; kingdom Metazoa; phylum Chordata; class Aves; order Passeriformes; family Pittidae; genus Pitta; species Pitta sordida. The sequence continues at coordinate 2,723 of WEKX01002680.1, read as the reverse complement.
CGTCTCCAATTTTTTTTCTGCATGACTTAACAACCTCCCTAAACAAAATCCTAGTTACCTTCCCCTCCTTCTGAAGGTGCTATATCCTCTTTTTTACTCTTAGTTCATTTGAAATCTCCATACTCATCCAGGGCAGCCATCTACCCTTCCAGCTCACCTTCCAACACACCGGGACAGCCTGCTCCTGTGCCTTCAAGATCTCATTCCTGAAGTACTCCCAGCTTTCCTGGGCCCCCTTGTCATTAAAGGCCACTTCCCAAGGAAGTTTGCTAATCAGTTCCTTTAATAAACCAAAATCTGCCCTACAGAAATCCAGGATAGATGTTATACTTGCTCCCCTCTTTGCTGCACTACTTATTAAAAATTTAATTATCTCATGATCGCTACATCCCAAACAACCTCTGACAGCCACATTACCCACCAGATCCTCACTATTTGTGAAAAGCAGGTCAAGATAAGCCTCAACTCTGGTGGGCTCAGTTACCAACTGGGATAAGTAACAATCCTCAATACACTCTATGAACCTTCTGGACTGCCTCCTTTCTGCTGTGGTAAGTTCCTAGTAAATGTCTGGTTGGTTGAAGTCACATAGGAGGATTAAGGAGCGTGATCTTGAGATGTCCTCCAGTTGTTTAACAATAACTCCACATCATCCTTCTGATTGGGTGGTCTGTAGCATACTCCAATCACAATATGAAACTTATTAGCTAGCCCTCTGATCTTAACCCATAGGCTCTCAGCCCTGTGTTGTGGTTTGATCCTGGCTGGATGCCAGAGATTCACCCACACCCTCTCTCTCACTTCATTTTCTTGCCACCCCCAATAAAAACAGGAGGAGGGAGGAAAAGGAAAAAAACCTGGAGGCTTTGTCACAGGCAAAAACAAGCTTCAAGTGGGGAATACAGTTATAACCGCTCATTTGTGAGAAATGGGTCATGTCAGAGGTCTCATGAAATGCCGAACTCACAAATACGTGCATGTCATTAATATGCATCCAGGCTATGCCCATCGCTCCACCCCCAGCCAATCAGAAGAGCTGGGGAGCCTCTTCAACTCCTCCCCACGGGCTCTTGCAGCACAGAGGAGGAAAGGGAAGTGTTTCTACACCCTGTCTGCCTCGGGAGACCCCCCCTCGACAATCTCTAGACTTCTCTTTGGCCACACTGTCACTTCCACAGCTGCCGCCGGCTGTGCAAACTCCACGCTGCTTCTCCCTCCGCCACCTCCCCCTGACCCCTGTGCTCATGCCTGCCGAGTCCTGGCACTGCGTCCTGGCCCCGTGCCCCAACCCCACGTTCCGACCCTGTGGGCAGGCTGCAGCAGTGGAGTAAGCATGTCCCGCTGACACGCCGCGGTCAGCACTGTTTTCCTGGGGCAGTTCCCTTCCCCGACTGTAGTCAGAGAAACAGCAATACAGATGCATGCACACAAGCACTGCCTGCTTGCAGTTTGCAGGCACTCCGCACACGCAGGCAGGCGAGTGACACTCAGGGACCTGCATTAATTAAGCATAGGCAGGTGGAGGACTCATCCCCACCTGCCACCTCATGCCACACAGGGCCCTGCTCTGTCTTCTACAGTGGCCGTCCCCATCCCACAACCCCCGGTGAGCCACAGAAACCACACGCCCTCTCCGCAGGGCCAGCCCAGTCTTGCCCCAGAGGAACCACCAGCACCACCCCTCGGTGGAGCAGAAGCACTGCATGTGCACCAGCTGTGGAAGACTCGATGAGGAGCTTAGTGACATGGTCTAGCTGGGGGGTGTAGGGCTGGATGAACCTGTGGGGCCCTTTTGGCTNGCATGGTCTAGCTGGGGGGTGTAGGGCTGGATGAACCTGTGGGTCCCTTTTGGCTCGGAGTGGCCTGTTAGACTGTGAGGGAACTAGGTTTGTGTTTACCACCGGGATGTGCGTTAGGTCACTGTATGGGTGAGTTGGACTACATGATCCTTGTGGGTCCCTTCCAACTCGTAATATTCTGTGAATTCTGTGAACCTCGCAAATGCCTGAAACCGAACTGCATGAAACTTTCCTCGCAAATCCGTGGGGTCTCAATGGTGAGATAGCAATGCAACATGGATGTACTGTATAAAGGATTTATTTATTTCTAACAAGATCAGAGCTTAATGTGAGAAACATCATCTTAAAGACAACCTTCTTCTCCCACTCCTCCGTCTTCTTACAACAGATATCATATTCCCTTTTTCCTCCAGGAGACAAAGGGGGAACAGGAGTAGGGGAATGCCAGGCAGCTGGTGTTTCCTGACCGGTTCAGGGTAGGAAGGCATGTCCCTCCCTTTCATAAAGTTCCCTTTCCCTCACGAGAGAAAAGTCTTTCATGACCCTTCCCAGAGTGAGTCCAAGCCCAGGGGCAACAGCATTTCCATACTCTATTGCCCAAGAGTCACACCACAGGATACAGTCTTCTACGCACTGGCTGCGCTGCTTCATTCATGAGCCCAATCCCAAAGTACACAGACCCTACCAGGCACAGTGTGGACCCCTCCTCCATGGGCTACAACATCTTTCCAGGATCTCTGCTGAGCTCTGCTCCAAGTGTGGACTCCAACATGTCTGCAGTCTCTCTCCAGCATCCTTGAGCTCAGGTGTGGGTGCTGTCTCCACGACCACAGGTGGATTTCTGCATCTCTGCGCTCTGTCTCTCTATTCCATGGACTGCAGGCAGACAGTCTGTTACACTGTGGTCCATTCCACAAGCAGCAG
>WEKX01002678.1:701-25507 GCA_013390025.1 Pitta sordida | reverse complement strand
GAATTGAGTCCATCATCAGCAAGTTTGCAGATGATACCAAGCTGGGGGCAAATGTTGAACTGCCAGAGGGTAGGAGGGCCCTTCAGAGGGACCTTGACAGACTAGAGAAATGGGCAGACTCCAACAGTATGAGGTTTAACAAGACTTAGTGCTGGGTTCTTCACTTTGGACATTACAATTCCACGCATCGCTATTGGCTGTGGGAGGAGTGACTGGAAAGTGGTGAAATAGAGAGGGATTTAGGAGTAAGGATTGACAGGAAACTCAATATAAGCCAGCAGTGTGCACAGGTGGCTAAGAAGGCCAATGGCATCCTGACCTGTATTAGGAACAGTGTGGTCAGTCGGACTAGAGAAATTATCCTTCCCCTGTACTCGGCACAGGTCAGGCCACATCTTGAGTACTGTGTGCAGTTCTGGTCTCCCCAGTTTAAGAAGGATGTTGAACTGCTTGAGAGGGTCCAGAGAAAGGCGACAAGGATGGTGAAAGGATTGGAGAACAAGCCCTATGGGGAGTGACTACGGGAACTGGGGTTGTTCAGCCTGGAGAAGAGGAGACTCAGAGGCGATCTGATTGCTGTTTACAACTACCAGAGGGGAGGTTGCAGTCAGGTGTGTGTGGATCTCTTCTCTCAGGCTGATCACACCAAAATGAGAGGACATGGCCTTAAGCTTCGCAGGGGAGTTTTAAACTGCATGTTAGGAAGAGCTCTTTCACAGAGAGCATGATTGCTCATTGGAATGGTCTGCCCAGGGAGGTGGTGAAATCACCATCCCTGGAGGTGTTTAAGAGAAGACTCAATGAGGAGCTCAGTGACATGGTCTAGTAGGTGAGGAGCTGGACTGGATGGTCCTGTATGTAGTGCCATGGTTTAGACAATGGGTTGGTGTTGGGTTACAGGTTGGACTTGATGATCTCCAAGGTTCCTTTCAACCTTGCTAATACTGTGATACTGTGATCTGTTGAAAGTGATTCTTAAGGAGTTTATTGATTAGAGCCATCTGCTTCAATTGTACAATCCGACATATTTTATGTATTTCTCAGGATTGAAAATGAAAATTTCCCACAGCTTTTTCTATTTTTCATTTTAGGTGTTTTATATGCCTCTTTATTATATAATTTTAGTTTGTCTCATGAATACGTTTGAGTAAATTCCCCTATTATGAAGCTACTTAAAAAATGTTGCTGCTTAAAACCAGACCTGTCAGGACTAGGGCAGAACTATCTCCTATTCGTTTGTATATTTATACAGAGACATTTAAACTGGTTATTTAGAACAATGGGGTCTCAGTTGTTGTGAAGACATTGGCACAGATGACTTGCACTTTATATCACTGTGAAGAGCAAACTACACAAATGCATCTTGTTTCTGTATGTCTGTGTCTAGGATAAGGGAAATACAATAGTGCCACTTAGTATCAAAGAGGACATGATGCAAAGAATAGAAATTAGCAGGTACTGCTAAAATGTTCCAGAATAACCGTCTAACATTTCCAGTTATGAAAAGATTCATTTTTCTTTCCCTAAAATAGAGTATTCTTCAGCTGAAGTAGTTGAGACAGGCAGGACATAAGACATGAAGGAAAAATAACCCACCAAAAAAATTAATGTTCTCTCATGAATCCAGTGACAGAAAGGAGATTGACCTCATCACGAAAGGATAGGGGACTGGATGCCATTATCTAAGTGCCCAGGTTTTTGGATGATGAAAAAGGCACGGCAAATTAGAAGATAAAAAAGTGAACCAATACATGTAACTTTCTGCTAAATGTCTCTGGAAAAAAGGTACATAGGACAGCTGTGAAGTGTGCACATTAAGCAAATCAATGTAAATACACATTTGTAAGGTTAGCCATTTATGTGCAAAATTATGCATTTTACATATTCATCAAATGAATTCTAAGGTCCCACAAGTTTTTCTTGAACAATTATTAAGATGTTCTTTGGCATAATTTTCCACCAGAACTTGCTCCTGCACTGCTTTTTTGTTCACTCCTCCCAGTCCCCTTCCTTGGCAGATACCTCCCCACCTGCCACCGGCAATAACCTTGCACAATAAAAGACTGCACTGATTATCAGAAATTAGACTGCTTACAAAAAATAAAATAATTTCTGCTTCATAAAGTCTGGCTGAATTTAGGTCTTTCAAAATACTCTTTAAAACCCACTTCTCAGATCTACTTAAGTCACACACAGTTAATCAGAACAGTGTGTGCATTGTAGAATTATCTTCACTGGCTCATATAAATTGCAAATTCAGGACGTTAAGACTAGCTTTATCAAGCAGATACTATAAACTTTATAGCTTAAGGACCAAAGAAAAATAAAATAAAATAAAAAGCCAAGAAGATTCAGTGACCATAATGCTAAATGACCAAATTTTGTTCCAAAGAAATAAATGTGATATAGGATTTTGAAGAACATTTTACTTTAATCTCTGAGCTAATACACTGTTGCTGACATCTTCTAATCCTCTGCAGCAATGTGCATTTTGTCAGAAAAAGATTTACTGTGAAATTTAATTTATTATCTGAAATTCTTTATTGTTTTTTCATTGTTTGTGTTTCTTGCTTTGGAGGTTCTAGCACAAGCAATAGATGAGTTTTTGCTTTACATCAGGAAAAGACAAAATGATGCTATGACTTATTTAATGTACTCTTGATTAAATGCATGACTCACCAAAGTCCTGCACCATGGTGTTTTGGGTTGTATCCTGTTTTTGCTTGATTAGTCAATGCAACATCGAAGGACTATTTTGATTTTCATGCCATAATAGGAGACAAATAGATACTGCAGACTACCTCCCAGATGGTGTAAATCAACCGAGCTGTGTCACTTCAGCCCTAAACTTTTGTCCTAATTCTCTTTGGAATGAATCATGAGATTCCTTTGAGCTAAATGGGATTTAATTTAAATTTATGAAGAACATTTGTAAGCCTGCAGCTCCCTGAAATGGGTTCACATTGCCATATGACTTCACTATGACTAGCGTCTGGTTCTAGTGAACATCTCACTGGGAAGGGGTATATGTAGATATACGCAAGCATGAAAATATTTCTCCTAATCAGTTGCCTAGGTGGAAAATCTCTGTAGTCTATTAAGCAGCTTGTAGCTGCTTTCAGATATAAGTAGTTTTCCCTTTCCTAACAGCAGGCAGAGAGGAGTACAAAAGTCATAAATCAGATGCTAAAATATGTTTCAAAAACCATCACACTAAATGCAAAAGTCTTGCTTTTATTTGCTTTTTGGGTTTAAAGCCTTTACAGTGCATTCATATCATGCTGCAAAGCTATTTTCAATCCTTGTGAGACTTTGATTTAAAAACAGAGAAAGATTTATATTATTCATCTCAAATCCATGAGGTGCTAATGCGGGGACTTCATGAAGCTGACAGGGTCACAGGGAATGGCACCAGCAGTGACAAAAAAGGTCTCCCATCATCCTGCTGCCTCACCTTTTTAAGGAGCTATGGCATTCTCTTAAGGGAAAACCAAAGACAAGCAGACTATTTTTCTAATAATGACTATACATATCAGTATAGATTCATTTCATGACGTGGACTCAGATAGAACAGGCACGCTTCAATAATGGGGGAAGAGGTTTGCAATTAATTTATTCAGATGAGACATGATCCATGTATTTGAGAGGCTGAGAGGCCCTACTTTGCACACATGTAAATAGATTTATGAGAGAAAGACTATAATCCTGTGCTAACATGGATATTCTGGATTGAAATGCTGGATCACTGTGTCCACCTTATGTGGTTAAGTCAGCTGCTCATCCCTTCCAAATGCTTGCAAAAGGACCAGTTATCTTGACTGCGCAGCCGGTTTCTTACGTTTGTGCAATCATAAAAGCCTGTGAAGGTGAGTATTCCAAAGGAAACCCAGACAATATACATTCTATGGAGAAGATAGAAAACTGAGGTTCCCCTCTTGTCTTGCGTGCTGTACTGGCTGTAAGTAGGAGAGAATTTTCTTCATGGCAGTTTACATAGCGCTGTGGTTTAGACCTTTGACCAAAACTGCACTGATAACATACTTATCTTCCAGCTTTTGCTGAACCATGCACGCTATTGAGACCTCCTTTTTTTTTTTTCTTCACTTTTCCCCCCTGAAATGAAGAGTTTGGGGGTTGGGCTAAAGGCTAAGGACACACACCAGTGAGGTGACCCAAACTAATCAGGGAGATATTAGATATCATATAGTGTCATGTCAGACCATATGTCATCATACTGAGCATTACAAGGAAAACCTATTCTATCTGACTGAAAACCACAGGATTAATGTGGGAGGGCACCTGTCCTCCTTTCATGTATGCTACCTGGGAATAGTTTCAAGTCTGGAAGTGATTTAAAGAGCATCTATGAGAAAGAAAATATTTGGTTTGTAAACAATTAAACAAAGTAACATACAGACAAAGTAAATACTATTGGAAATGTGATGATAATGTTATTAATGATATCTGTCTGCTTTGCTGGTCTGAATCTAAAAGGCAATATATGCAGCAGCTCATGAAGAATCACTCCTTAAGTTTTACCAGTAGTCTCCCTTAGAAATCAATTTCCTTTTCTTTTTTGAATTAGATTAAAAGGATAATGAATAGTACTAATGCCATTCCTATTCTAAATTTAGTAAGCACTTGCCCAGTGTAATAATGCCACAAGCCACAAAAAAGCTGAAGGGAAACATTTCAAGATCACACCCCTGATGTTTTCTTGGCATTTGACTTGCAGAGTGCCCACAACACCATAACATGGATAACAAAATTCCCATTTTCCCAGCAGAGCTGTGGTGTTGTTCACAAAGGCATGGAGCAAATTTACTGTGGGATTTGTTTTTCCCCTGAGGACCTTGCTTAGGTCAGCTAATAAGTTGCACACAGTGCCCTTCAGCAGCTAACAGCTGATAAGGAGAGATAAGGAGGGAGAGAAAATTGTTGTGAGAGAAAAGAAAAAAAAAGAAAGCATCTAAAAGACTGTAAAAGTGGTCAAGCAATATGCTTGTAAAGTTTACTTTCCCTCCTCCCTGCCTTAGTTTTTCAACACTAAGCATGTTTAGTCTCAGCACTGATACCCTGTTCATTTCTGGACAAAGCATACACTGTCCTCAGTAACACTGCTGTATCTCCCCACAATGCTGCAGCTGGCTTCTTTCTGAGGTCACATGTGCAGGCAAGTTAAAAGTAAAGCTCCAAGATCCCTTTAGATAGCTCTGTGTGGGATGAATCTGTAGATGGGATTAAAAAAACCCAAAGAAGATAACAAGATGGAGGACAAGAAATAAGGAGAAGATGGCAAAATTCTTAATCAGAGAAAGAAATACAACACAAGATCTCTACTCATTCGGAAACATTTAATGGTCTACACTTAGCACAGTTATTTCAGTGGATTTAGTATGGGTTGCTTTACACTGAGGCCAAGCTGGAGAGGAAGACAGTTGTGATTATTCCGACCAGCTGCCTGTGTGTGTGAACTCATTTTGTAAAGTCTCTGACCAGCAATTTTTTTGATGATTCAGGCGCAAGTAGCAGTGATACACAAGATATGTCACAAACAAATGACATCAGCCCTGGGCAGACTTACAGCAGAGCACCCTCTCATACAAGGACCGTGGTCTATTCTGTGGACCCAGGTGGCTGAAAGTTGAACGATCAAGTGTGCATTCTGCACCTTCACAGCAGGTAAAGAAGGCAAAGTAATACCATCTTGGCAGGAAGGATTTCTTCCCGTCTTTAAGCTCACCTGGAGCTTGAGCAAAGCAAAGCTGGAGCTCTGGTTTCCTCTGCATTACCTACACACAGAGAAAAAGGGTTTGCTACAGAGCACAAATTGCAACAAACAAGTCCTCTTTAGGCCTCTGAGCAGAATCATAGTTATCACGTTCACATCTGGGAAGAGTTTAACTGCTTGGAATGAGTTACCCACAAAAAAGGCCAGCAGTAAGCTTGAAAGTACAGCTAAAATTGCTTCTATTAATGTCAAAGGCATGCTGTGAAAAGTGTTCTGTGTAAGATAAATAACACGAGTGAATGAAGTTATCCCATTTTGGTTACAGAGAACCAGGAAATAGTGATTGCTTTATTTTTACAAATAGCTATACTTTTATTAGTATTGATTATCCTGTGAGACACTACACTACTTTTAGAAGAGCACATCCTTGTTCCTCAGAGCTTACGCACACGGGCTTTGAGAAATGTACATCATGTGATAAATGTGCAACTTCCCTAAAATCTGACCTTGATATCTGCAGCCATCTTTATGATGAGGAGCCATTAAAAATTCATTCACTCTGAGCACAATCTTGGTGTTGCGTCTATTTATATTAATATCTCTGCATACTGTGCAAGTACTAGATATTTTGTTCTTGCAAAAAAAAGTGTTTTACTTTGTGTTCTTTCCCATGGGCAACTTGTCAAGGCAAATAGGATTCTGGAAAATGTCCACAGTGCAACCAGATGGGAGACTTTTAAGATATTGTCTTCAAAACTCTTTTCCCCTCTTTTGATTCAAGGCAAGAATAGCCATTCTGCTCTAAGTGACACAGCAGTCACTTAGACTTTTTTTCCTGTCCCAAAGAATAAGTCAAAAAAGACCTTATTTCACAGCAGGGAGAGAACAGTGGTTTGCTCATTGTCTGAGGTCGTAGCAGAAAGGTTACTAGTGTTCTTTGTGCGTGGTGTTTCTACCTTTAAGACCTCGGGACTCTCTATGTTGGCAGGGCCACCACATATGATTTTTATTGAGTGAAACAAACTCTCCACGGACAAAATATCTTAAGTTCTTAAGGCTTGGACGTCTTAGTAAAGGTGAAAGAGAAAAAGAAAGCTTTTCCACCAAACTTCTTGTGAAATATTGCTGTATAGCAAAGCACCACATAACTCACCTCTCTTACTTTTTCTTGTTTGGTAAATTCATTAGAAACAGCTAATCTTCTTTTCATCTCCTTTCTCATCCATGGCTTCATAGGCACTATACCTACGCTGTTTATCATGAAAGAGCTGAAATATCCCAGAATATTATTAAATAAAAAGAAAAACACGGTTACATTCCCTAATTAGCACACACAGCCTAATGTCCCCACCAAATGTTTGGATTAATTTGGATACATCCAAAGGCTAGTTTGAAGTTGTAATGAGATGTCAGGTACACTTGATACTAGAGCAGTCAGAAACTGTTTAAGAAACACCACTCGGAGACTTGATTGCGCTCTTTTTTCTTAATATGGCATTCGTAAAAGTAAATATTCTCTCTGCTGTCTAATACGTGCTATATTTTCCAAAGAGCAGTGTGAGTGCCAAGCACAACTAACTTAACTGGTACCCTCAGGAAAACAGGATCCCTCAAAGGAGAGGTCCCAGATGCAAACAGCACATATTCTGCTGTTCTCAGGGCACCAGCTATACTTGTGCTAACATAACTAACCTGAAATACAGAATGTACTGGGCCTATGCCACATGCTCCCTCTTCTCCCTCCACCGTGGCAAGTGGAGCATTTACTTCTTTTTACATACTGAAGATTTAGATTTTAAGTACTTATGTTCTCTAATAACACTAAAAGTGACAAAAGTTAAAACTCCCCATCAGGTTACTCTAGCATCATGCAAAAACACAAATCCGGTCTAGTCATGCTTTCCTCTACTGTGAATGTCTCTGCTGAATCTTTCAGGGGGACAGAAGCTGGCTCCTGGGGGACAGAAGCTGGCTCCCGGAATTGCTGCTGTCTGTGCAAGAGGATGAACCACAAAACCCATTGAGGATGAGAGTGCCTATGAGATTAAAGTGAGCAACAGGTTCCTGTATGTGGAAAAGAGCTTATAGTTCTTGCACTGTAATGCATTTTGCACATTTTATTCATGTCCTGTAAACATTCCTGTTTACTGCCATTGCTCACCATGCATTCCCACATCACTAGTCCTCTTCCTAGCCACAGACTTTCTGTGTCAAGAACTTTTCGCAGCTTGTCTATTAGAGATTGCTGAGGGAAACCATCACAGGGATATGAACTGCAGGTGCCTGGACTGTTTCAATTTCATCCTGCACTCTCTTGAGAGCATCTCTTCTCCCTTGCAGTTTTTCTCTGTTATTGAGGTCTCTTCCCCATAGACATCACCAGTTTGATAGGGAATGAAAAACCAAAGAATTCTCATTACTTCTCCTTGTACAAAAATAAATGAATAATTACATTTTCCTACTATTTTAGCAAGATTTACCATGCTACTGCAAATACTGAATTTATCTATCTACTTTCCACTAGCCATGGATTTATTTTCACATATTGAAATTATGTTCCTGACTAAATTTAGCATGGCAGCTAGCACAAGTATCCTTAAAAATACAAGCTATATTTTATGTCCTTTAAGACTGACAGGTCTCTTCTCAGTAACACAGAGGGCAAAGCTTGCAGTGGTTTCAAGCATGGATCTTTATTGCATTTGAAAGTAGGTATTATTGTTTCAGAAAGTGGCCAGCTTGACCACACTGGCAACTGAAATACTTGTTTATGTTCAGAACAAAGATGTGCTTCATGCTTTCACCTTCAGAGTGCTTCTCAAACATGAACCATTTATGGGGCACTTAAAAATGATAAACATACATGATCCCCTTAAAAAGGGTGACAGAAGAGTGAAATAGAAATGACGAAAGCTTGACCTGATCATGGCCCAGCTGCAGATTATAGATGTCCAAGAAAGATTTTTGCAGTTTTGCTTGGGCAAATATATCCATTTGAACATCTAAACTCAGCTAATGAAACTTAGGCTTTTGCCTCCTTCCTACACACCATTCCATCATCTTCCTTGAATGATGAGCATATCACGAGCTCTCTAAATGACTATGATAGGCATCACCCTGCATAAAATTGGGTAAAAAACATCATGTGGATGTGAAATTTGGGGATATGATTTAGAGGTGAACACAGTCATACCAGATGTGAACACAGTGGTACCAGATTATTAGTTGGACCGAATGATCCTAGAAGTCTTTTCCAACCTTGATTCTATAATTCTATGAAAATCTCACTGTAAGAATTAGGCGTAACAGTCACCTCAGTGAAGAAAGGTCATAAATGGTATCCCATAGAGACCTGCACGGGGCCTGCATTCAATAGCTATATTGATATTAGTTATGTTTTGAAAGGGGGTTGAGGAGCAAGGTGACAAATATGTATTATAACGAGGGTAGTAAGACAAGATCTGGGTGAGAATATTTACAAAGAAGGGAGAGTTCAGTCTTCATAAAGAATGTAGTTCAACACTCTAACATTCCTTGCTACAGGACATTATGGATGGCAGACATTCAAGAAGAAATGGATAAACACATTAAAGCAAAATACATGAAGAGGGTTGACTACCAAGATAACACTTTACTCAAGATGTCCCTGAGCCAGACGGAACTGGAGAGGTACACACTCATCTCAGCTGAGATACACGTCAGAGCAGCAAAGAATCTACACCACAGTCAGCTTGGGACAGCTCTGCCAAAATTTGGAGGTATACCCAGATAAGCACAACCAAACAACACCTATTCTGGCATTCTTTGAAACAGGTGATCTCTGGATTGAAGCTTTGAAGCGTTCTTCAATATTTACAGCTCATGCAAGTTTTCATACACTGCAGTAGAAGGGACTGCTTCATAAGTTAAAAAAATTCAAGGACTAGTCCCTTCCCTTTGGCAGAAGATTAAAGACTGAAGCTGAATTGGGGGCAATGATTTCAGCACCGCATTCACTCCCATTTCATTGTACAGAATTGGTTCTACATGGTACTTCCAAAAATAGATGTGACAAGAATGCTTCAAAATTCTTTAATCATAAAAGTATTAAATGAATGTTTCAGCTTGCCACAAATTGGTTTAGTAGATCATTTTGATAATCTTTGTAAAATCAAGCAAATTTCACTGCAACTGCGAAACCTTAAATTGTCCCTTGCTCTTCTTCCAACCCTCTCTTTAGGAGGTAGACTATAAGGGAGACTGAGGCTCATGATACATTATTCTGTTGCAGGATGAGGATGCTCATCTCATAAACAGGGACAGAGACAAGGCAGAGATGTTTAATGCATTCTTTGAGTCTGTCTTCCACATGGATGACAGACTAAGAGGACCTAAGTTCCCTGAGCTGGAGGACCACGTCTGTGAGAATGATCAACTCCCAGCTGATCCTGAAATTGTGTGCGATCTGTTGCACCATCTGGATCCCTACAAATCTATGAAGCCAGATGGGATTCATCCAAGAATACTCAAGGAGCTGGCTGATGTAATTACAAAACATTTCTCAATGATTTTTTGAGCGGTCTTGGGAATCTGGAGAGGTTCCAGCTGACTGGGAGCTGAAGAACATTGTTCCAATTTTTAAGAAGGCCAAGAAGAAGGACTCTAGAAACTACGGGCCTGTCAGTCCCTCTTCAGTGCCTGGTAAAGTTATGGAGAAGATTATCCTGGGTAATGCTGAAAAACACCTGAAAGACAACACAGACTTTGGTCATAGCCAGCATGGCTCTGTGAGAGGAACGTCCTGCTTATCAAACCTGACTTTTGTTTATTACAAGGTCACTCACCTAGTTATTAAGGGGAATCAGTTGATGCAATCTTTTTGGATTTCAGTTAAGCTTTTGATATTGTCTTTCACAGTGTCCTTCTGGATAAAATGTCCAGCATACAGCTAGATAAACACATCATGCAGTGGGTGATCAATTGGCTCACAGGCTGAGCATAGAGGGTGAAAGTGACTGGGGTGACATCAGACTAGTGACCTGTCACTAGTGGGGTTCCATAAGCCTCCATCTCAGGCCCTGTGCTCCTCAACATCATCAGAAATTATTTGGATGCAGGACTGGAAGGGATACTGAGCAAGTTTGCAGATGACACAAAACTGGGAGGAGCTGTTAATTCCCTTGAAGGCAGGGAGGCCCTGTAGAGAGATCTTGGCAAATTAGAGGGCTGGGCAATCACCAACCATATGAAGTTCAACAAGGAGAAGTGCCGGATTCTGCACCTGGGATGGGGCAACCTTGGATGTTCAAACAGGCTGCAGAATTAGATGCTGGAGAGCAGTGTCATAGAAAGGGATCTGGGGGTCCTGGTCAACAGCAAGTTGAATGTGAGTCAGCAGTGCCCTGGCAGTCAGGAGGGCCAACTGTGTCCTGGGGGGCATCAGGCAAAGCATCACCAGCTGGTGGAGGGAGGTGATTGTCCTTCTATTCTCTGTTGCAGCCTCACCTTGAATATTGTGGCAGTTTTGGGCACCACAATATAAGAAAGATATTAAGCTGCTAGAGAGCATCCAAAGGAGAGCAATGAAGATGATGAAGGTCCTTGAGGGAAAGCCATATGAGGAGCTGATGAGGGCACTAGGTCTGTTCAGCATGGAGAAGAGGAGACTGAGGGGAGACCTCATTGCATTTACATCTTCCTCGTGGGGTGATCTCTTCTCTGTGGTTATCGGTGACAGACCCCTAGGGAATGGCCTGAAGTTGTGTCAGGGGAAGTTTAGGTTAGATATTAAAAAGATTTTTCACCCAGAGGTTGACTGGGCACTGGAACAGGCTCCCCAGAGAAGTGGTCACAGCACCAAGCCTAACAGAGTTTAAGAAGCATTTGGATGATGCTCTCAGGTACGTGGTGTGACTCTTGGGTCCTGTGCAGGGCTAAGTGTTGGACTTGATGTTCCCTGTGGGTCCCTTCCAGCTTGGCATATTCTGTGATTCTGTGAAATGCTTCTGGGTTTTTTGTCACTTGTTTACTGCACCCTTTTTCTAATATTTCCTCTCCCTTTTCTACCAGGGTCCCTTCCAGCTTGGCATAGCCTTTGAACAGAGTTCTGATCCCTTCCATCTCAGAAAGAATGTATGAATAATGGGAAAGGTGAAGAAGAGTAGCAGTGGCCAAAGAAGTGATATGATTTTCAAAAGAGGAATGATCCATTTGGCTGCAACTTTTCAGCATGGAAAGCGTAAAGGGAGGGTAGATGTCTACAGAAATCTTGGAGAGGGTGAGCAAGGACTGATGCTTTATCATCTCTTCCATCAAAAAAAATTAATAGGTGAGGCCAGAGCCAACTAGGCTCACAGCAAACAACAGGACCAGTGTGCATGGGCTGCTAGAACTCCATGCAGCATGTCTGGGTGCAAGAAGCTGATGTGGATTGATGTATAGAATGTACAAGTAATGTGAGGAGACACAAACAACACAAATTTCAGGCAACTCTGTGGACTGGAGTTACGGATTTGGAGGCTGGAGGAGTATTGTGTTAATGCATCTTAACCTTATGCTGAAGCTACTCTTAGGAGCCCTTAAGAATCCCTATTGTGCATAGGATATTTGATTGACCTTTCCATAGCCATAGCTTGTATTGCAGGGAGAGAGCAAAAGCAGGGGTTCTTTGCTACAGAAGTACTTATCTGCGTTTGCTGGGCTATAACTCTGCCTGGAAACCTGCGAGCAAGGACGTAGATTGAGGAAATTGAATGCTCTTAGCTCACAGGTTTACAGGTTCAGAGGTTATACCAAGTTGGAAAGGACCCACAAGGATCATCTAGTCCAACTCCCAAGTGAACGTCCACCCAGGGCACCACATTCCTTCCATCCAAGCCTCCCATTGTCTAGGCCATGTCACTGAGTTCCTCATCCAGTCTTTTCTTAAACTCCTCCAGGGATGGTGACTCCACCACCTCACTGGGCAGACCATTCCAATGAGCTATCGCTCTCTCTGTGAAAAAGCTCTTCCTAACATCTAGTCTAAACCTTCCCTGGCATAGCTTAAGGCTATGTCCTCTCGTTCTGGTGCTGGCAGCAGGAGAGAACAGATTTACACCCACCTGACTGCAACCTCCCTTCAGGTAGTTGTAAACAGCAATGAGGTCACCTCTGAGCCTCCTCTTCTCCAGACTGAACAACTCCAGCTCCCATAGTCACTCCCCATAGGGCCTGCCCTCCAGTCCTTTCACCATCCTTGTCACCCTTCTCTGGACCCTCTCAAGCAGTTCAACATCCTTCTTAAACTGGGGAGCCCAGAACTGGACACAGTACTCAAGATGTGGTCTGATCAGCGCAGTTGGTACTGTTGGGCCAAATTTGACTTGGTGACCATTTGCAAGAGATCCTTTCTGGACTGTATAACATCTCTGTGAAGGTTTGGGCCAAGATCACAATAGAAACAATCTGCAGAGATTTGTTTACTGTATCTGCCTGACCAGTTGTGGTTTTGCTTAAATGCTGGTCGTAGCAAGTATCAATAAAAAACCTGTGGCTCTCAAGTCATAACACGGACATCTTCCTAATGCACTACATAAGGCATTTCTAACCTACAAAGAAATATCCAGTAAAACTGACTCCATATTTCTGTGCCCATATTGATTCTGAAGTAAAGCACAATGTTTTTAGTGTTTTTAAAAGCAGAACAAGGCATTGAAGGATATTACTCTATACCATCCTACTCCTGTTTCCTTCATGACAATATCAAAGCTTATATTTTGCCTGATTGATTCCAGCTGATAGTTCTGACATATTGCAGAGGAAATTGCAGTCTGTGAGCATGACCAAGCAGGCCTCAGGATAAATTAGGAAGAGTTTATGAGTTGTTTTACTATGGAAAGAATACATTATAGCAGCAAACACTGAAAAATACAGTAAACACAATACACAGTCCCTGAGCAAGCAATACACACATAGAACTTTTAAACAGTTGAAGAATTTGGAAGCTGGGTACTTAAGTAATTGTGTTAAACTAAGGGGAAGAAAACTACAATACCATCACTGGCAAAATGCACAACAATAAACATACACCACTAAGTCAATAAATGCTAATCCTTGCCCAGAAGCTGAAATCCAGCTTAGTGCCAAAAGGTGTCTATCTCCTTAAGGCTCTATTTTTAATCAGTTTTTAATAGAAAGGGTTTAATTTGATTTTTCTAAGTCTGAATAAAGGTATTCCAAAGAACTATCAATCAGTCCTTAGACAAACTTGTGCTTCCCAGGAAGTGGTAGAGAAAGGATTTCTACTGGTGGTCCTTCATTCAGAAACACAATGAGTTCCATTAATTCCAAGATGGCAAGAGGAATGCATGTAAGAAAATATGTACTTTCTTTTCTAGAATAAATGTAGTGCTTTAAGACAATAAACAACAAAACACATGGACCACCTTCTGAAAAACCCCTGCATGATAACGAGTCAGGTAAACTTTCCTGAGTTCATATATCAGAAAAAGGAATCGCAACCCCCCTACTTGCACTGGAGGTGTTAAATAAAATGCCTTTTTTTCCTCAGAGAGAAACAGAGACAAAAAAAAAAAAAAGAAACACAGAAAAGAACTCTGCTTGAAAACAGAGTGAAAATAAATCAGCAGTGAATGGATTATCTTCAGATCAGACTGCCCGGAGCAGCAGAGCACTGGAACAGCAGAGCACACGGGGCTTCTGTTTTTTAAATTAGTTTTAATAAGCAGAATCAATAGCTCAAATTATGAAGAAGAACAAAAGCACAGATGAAATCGATCAAGGCCATAGCTTATCATTATAAGCCAAGGGGTGTCTTCTCTTGTATGAATGTGATAAGGTGGCACAAGAATTCACTTGCAGCTCTTCAGTATTCCTACTAGAACAACTGTACACAGAGTCGGACGCAGAGCCTGAAAATACTCCCGATCCAAACACAAACACAGGCTCCCTTTCCTTTTCCTTTCTACAGAAGGAAAAAAGAAATCCTAAAAAAATTTAAATATATCAGAAAACTAACCCTTTATCCTGATGGTAAATGTAAGAATTTAAAAGGGGAACAGAATTAAATAGACAACCACACACAAAATGTCCTGCATTGCATATGGGATTTAATGCTCAGGTAAAGAGATTATTAGTCAAAAAACTGGGAAAAGTATCTTTCTACATACTAGGTTATGGAAGGGTGTTGCAAAGCATTCAGAAATTCTCTCTACTCCAAATAGTCAACCAAGGATTATCCATTGGAGTGAAGCGAGACGGGTGTCATTAACTTCAATCATGCTTTTGGCAATGGGAGGTGGTTGCCCACAGGTTCCTTGTTTTCCTCTTTATGCTTCATGATTTATGTTTGTATTGTTGCATTCTTTATTCTCAAAGTGACTTTGCTCTGGGGAAGATGTAATGTCTTACTAACAGGGATTGTGGTCACTGAGGAGCAGAGGAGGAGTATGCCAGCAGTTGGGTCCCCACTCTGCACAGGACACCTTTGCTGAGGCATGCACGTTATGACACAAGCCCATCTCCAGATTGGTCATGACAATGTAAGGGAACAGCATACAAACCTGTTTGCTACACCACATGCCACCTACAAGGTAGGATAAAATAAAAAATCCTAAATGGCTCCTTACTCCGGGTAATAGGGGCATGACCCAACTTCAGATAAGCTCATTTTGAGTAATAGTGTCCTCTTTCCCCAGTAACAAAATCCAAGAAAAGCATATTACAACTCCAAACAGCTTTAAAAGTCTCAGCTGAACCCCAGGTCCCTAGCCCTGGATCTGCATGGGACACCACTCCGGATCATCATTGGGACACCACCATGAGCTTCCCTTTCATTGATGGGATTTTATCCTAAACACCCCTGAGCATCAGCTCTGAAAAACAAGTACTACGCAAGAAACTAAAGTGCTTAAACATCCTCCCACTCTTTTTTTTTACCTCCGATTGATTTTTTTGTTAAATTTAAGCCAAGTACAAACTACCAGTCCTGAATTTATATCATTAAATGGGGTAAAACCGAAGAGGTTTTTGATATGCCATGTGACACTATAGTGGTGTGAGAACCATGCTCAGTGCTGATAACCTCTGCTAACTCCCATTCATCCTCAGGCTGAAAAGCTGGCATCACTGATGTGGGCTTTGTGCTCACATATAGCACATAAGAACCTTTTTCATCATTGTGGTTGAATTATAGATAAACAGCACAAGCAGAATAGTAATCTTATAATAATGGAATATATGACGGATGTACTACTGAAAGTCATTCACATGCTCCAGTGATGAGCATGGTTCAAAGCCTATCTGGAATAGACTTCCATCTTGCTAATAAATATTCAGAGACTTTACAGTCTTCAAGGACATAATACCAAGCATCTGACAGAAAATTTGGTGTAGATCTATAAGTATTTTTTATTACATTTCGATCAGAAGTAGATTTCTTATTGTTTTATAGCAAGCAGTGCCTTTTCCAGAAGACACAGAACTTTCTTGGACAAAGTACTCAGTGGTTAACTTCAAGTCCAACAAAGAAAATACCAATTATGATTCAAGTGTGCTGTAATTTATTTTCTATTCAGTGAGGAAGAACTGATTTTCCCAGCAGTGTTGCTTCCACTGTAATGATTATTGCACATAAGGCAACTTAAGAAAATGATGGAAAAACAAATTAGATGGGCTGCAGATCACTGGCTTATCATGACTTCTCACCTTGAAGAGAGAGTTAGAGAAACATAAGCTGCAATACTGGATGTCTGGGTGCTTGAAACCTCTGCTCTCTTTCCACCTCCTTGATATTTCACATTAAAATTTCAAAACAGAAATAAACATTTCCTGCAGGGATGAAACAGCACATCTTACCAGTCTGAGGATGTCTGCTTAATTAAAAACAATGATAACTTGCTGTGACAGGAGATAATTAGAGGGGTATAAATTCTATAAGAACTTGGCATTGTCTAATGCTCTCATTTTATATAACCATCTATTCATAAGTCATATGAGAAAAACATTGCCACAATTCCTTTGCTTCTGTTAGTTGACACTTCAGTACTGATGACCAAGTGTTAAAGCAATACAGTAAAAGACTGGGCCCAATATTATGGCACAATCTAAAGGAAATCAATAGGTATTTCTCCACTGAATTTTCAATATATATTCAATATATATTGGTTAGACCTTTTATTGCATGCATAGACCTGAATAATAGGAACAGAGGTTAAGCAATCAGTGATGCAGCGTTAATCTCTACACACTGAGATGGAATTGTCCTGATCAGAGTTTGTAACAAAAAATGAGTTGGCCTTACATTCTTCTCTGGCGACATCCACAATCAGCCAATGTACCGTACATAAAGTGCTGCACATCTTATCTGGCTGATGGAATTTGCTGCAAGAGGCTTGGTTAACCATGTTTGGTTTAGCTTAAGGGCAAGCAAAAATGACAGTCAGCATCAGCCACCGAACCTGAAGTGTCATTATGAAGTTTCATACATACGTTTCCAAAATCATTACATTTTCCTTCAGATTTATTTCAAAAGCCTGCATCATTATTTTATTCTAATTTCAGCTTCCTTGCAGGATCTCCTATCTTTTTGCTCTGTTTTACATGATAAAAAAACTTTTAAGTTTTAAAGATGAGATGGCTTTGCAAAAAATGAGAGAATACATGAATTTTGTAGCTCCTTACTTTGTCAAGAACATGTGCCACTAATTTATAGCCTTTGACCTGCTGGGCTAGATGTAGTGCTTGTTATTTCAGTCCTTTTGATTATTTTGTCTCACTAGTCAACCTCTTTTTTTTTTTTTTCCTTTTAAAAAAATTTAACATCCATATCTATTCTTGAATATATATTATTCAAAGTGTAGGTATGATAGCAGTCATTCTCTCTCTCAGATTAAGGAATCCTTTAGACAATGAGAAAATGAACATTTGCTCTCAGTTTGACAGTTGTAAAGGATGTTTATTTCCAGGGATTTCTTCATAAGACTTCAGTGTTTAAAAGAATATGTTGCTTTTGGCAAAAGTTGCAGTTTGTGGAAATGCTACCGTTATTACTGCTCATGAATGCAGTACTAAAGGCCCATATATTTGGTTTCAGAAGAGCAAATCACAGAATCAGTTAGATCGGAAAAGACCTCTGAGATCATTGAGTTTGACCTTTGACCAAGCCATCATGTTAACTAGACCATGGCACTAAGTGTCATGTCCAGTGTTTTCTTAAGCGCCTTCAGGAACGGTGACTCTACTACCTCCCTGGGCAGTCCATTTTAATATTTAATCACCCTTTCTGTGATTAAATTCCTCCTAATGTCCAAACTTAACCTCTCCTGGCACAGCGGGAGGCTGCATCCTCTCATCCTGTCACTGGTTGTCTAGGAAAAGTGGTCAAAACCCACTTGGCTACAACTTCCTTTCTGGTAATTGTAAAGATGGAGCCAAAGACTTTCCTAAAGTCCAGGTAGACTGCAACCAAAGCCTTTTCCCCTTTCCCTCATCCTCTGGCCATGAAAGGAGATCAGATTTGTCAGACAGGACCTGTCTTTCCTAATCCTGTCCTCCCCAGTTATCCAGGAATGATAATAATAAATGATGGACAATAGCTTGGTGAGATCTTCCACCAGCTCCTTCAGCACCCTTGGGTGACTCCTATCTGATCTCATAGACTCATGAACCTCCCGATGGCACAGCAGGTCCCAGATGACTGGAGGTCAGCCAGTGTGATATCCATCCACAAGAAGGAAAATCTGAGGAACTAGAGGCCTGTGAGCCTGGTACCCAGGAAGCTTATGGAACAGATTATCTCTAGTGCAATCTCAAGTGATCATAGTGTAAGCACATACAGGACAACTAGAGGAAAAACGCCCAAAGCTGTTGTTTATAAAAGTAGAATACTAGCATATGGGGCTTTACAGAAATTTATAATCTCCTTTATACAATGAACATTGTAATGATGTACTCTAGCTGGAAAGTCAGGCACTGCTAATAAAAATAGCAGTCTGCCATCCAATCAAATCAGAGTTTAACAAGCTTTCTGTGGAATGCAAAAAACCTTCAAGGAGACGCAAGCAGGAACTTCTGAAGCACCCCCTGCCTCATTCCCTACTTTTGCTGATAACCACCACTACGTGTGTCCAGCCTGGAAGGCGCTAAATAGATGAATCTATACCTAGAATCAAGGACATATCTTGGCAGCCTAACAGAGAGGGGGAAATTAAAAAAAAGTCTTTCAAAGCCTTGAACAAAGAGCCAATCTCCCTGTTTGCTAGTGCCGCTGGAGCATCTCTTCCAGACAGTGCTCATGCCTCTGACAGACAAACAAAACGCTGAAGCCCTTTCTGGTGCTGGCCCACAGCCTTGAAGATACAAGGCTGTCCCCACTACACCAGAGCATCAGTATGTGCAAGGGCAAGCACTCCCTGATGGGAACTTCGTGAAGACTCATTCCTCCATGTCCAGCCAGTACATTTCTCCTGTGAAGACCTGGATGTACATGCTCCAACTTACAGGATAAAGTGTCCAAAACCCAACCTGATTTCTGAGCTGTTGGTATAACATGTAGAGAAATGAAGGAAGTTAAAGTAATATTATTTGCTATATGAATATTTTATATATATATACAAAAATCTTGTAGATGAAAGAGAGAAAATGATGAAAATAAAACATGAAATTCATGTATTTGCAAAGGACTTTAGCTAAGAAGAAATATACAGATAATTAAAATCATAAAAGGGTGAAAAACTTCCCATTAGTTCTCCATAGGCAGTCCTACTGACCATAACAGAGCCAACAGTTAGCCATAATTGAAATGCCCACAAAAATCTCCACCTCAGCTGTCTTTAAATTACTGACTGTAACACTACTGTGAAATGCTGCTCTTCTAATACAGTGACAGAAACCAATAGAAGAAAAATACAGAAATGAAAGCGGAAAAGGTGATGATGCAGAGGTACCAAGTCAATAAAAATGCATTTGAAGGAAAAACCCCCTGAAAATAAGTGCATCAGTTGAACATTAGAAAATAACAGAGTTACGACTTTCTCTTCTGGTAAATAGTTATTAGAAAGAAATATGAATGTACAAGAGGTATTTTTATTTGTTTGTTTATTTGTTTTTTATTTGGAAAAAGGAAACACATTACCATAGGAGTACAGTCTTGTAAAAAAGGTCCTGAAGGAGCTAAGTCACTGATTTTTTACCCTGGACTCCTGGGGAACTGTTTGTCTCTTGCAAACCATAGCTTTGCTATTTCTGTAATGGATAAAATTATGTTTATATACATAACAGGAATGTTGTGCAATATGTTAAATTTACAGAAATCTTTGTGAGCACTAAGAAAGTCTTAGCATTTCCATGTGGTCCATTAAAAGAATTAAAATCTCCCCTAATCATTTAAAATAAGCTTAGAGTTACTTACCAATTTCATTTGTGCGTTCAACATCTATTTTTTTTTTTCCTGCAGTGGTTTTCTGTCTACCACAAAATCCTGAATCTGCAAATACGTACAGATGGGTAGTTTCACACCTGTGATCCGTCCCACTGGGAGGCAGCGGAGCTGCCTGGGCAGGCAATTAGGATTTGTACGAATGCCAGCAGAAACAAACCCTGGATTTGCTCGTAGGGTATTCCCTCACAGGGGCCACTAGTGCTGATTTCAAAGGACTGAAGAGTGAGGTCTGGGTTTCATCTGCTATGGCAACAGTATACTGCAGATAGGAAATTACAGCTCATGGGATTCGGATACAGTGAGTATTTCCCCCAGTCAGTAATTCCACCTAGAGAAAGTTGTTCTGCCAGGGCATTTCTCGGTTTGTTGTCATTTTCTGACACAGTCTCCACTTCTTTTATGACTTTCGACTTGCCAAAAAGAGATAAGCAAAAAATTTCCATAGCAGCTCTGTTGGCCAAAGAAAACCTTAGGGACAAGTTTTTAGCATCAAGATGCACTCTTTCCATAGGAGGAGGGGGCTTATAGCCCCTCTTCTTATACCTTACTTGTACAGCAATTTATGAGTGTGTATAAATATTCTTGCTGGGAGACTGGACTCCAAGGAAAGACTCTTCAGAGTTGATTGCATCCCAGTAGTCATGTGGAAGGAAAAAATGCCTTTTTTTTTTTTTTTTTTTTTTTTTTTTTTTTTTAAGCTGTGGAGAGACTGGAGAAGCCAGAGAAAGCAGCATAGGTGGTGCTTCCACTGCTGGAGCCAGATGTACTTTCTTACCTCTGTGGCTCTCTCAGGCATAAGTGCTTCTCATTGGATAGGATGCTTTTTTACAAAAAGTCTGTTCTCAAAAATGCTTATTAGGCTACTAAAGGCAATAGACTAATATATTTATATCATGTGGTGATACAAGTGAAAAAAGAAATCCTCAAGGTAAGCACTGAAATCCAAACCTCTCAAAGCCAAGGGTAGAAGCAGTGCTACACCATGGATCATTTATAAGCACAGAATATAAAACAATTAAAAGGCTTTCAGAAGGTGTGTAAAGAATGCCGTTATGATTCCCAGCCTGCCTATGTAACAACCCTTTTCAGTGAAGAAATCTAACCTCAAATACTTACATATCCCATGTAAGTATTTACTTTTCCCATCCCATGCTCCTGGTTTTAGGAAAAAGGGATAGGTAGACATTCCTTCCTTTCCTTGTTACTCTCTTCCACCTAAGCCTGGGCCACTTTAACAGTTACAGTTATATATACGTGCTACTGTTTTCCAACATCATATTCCTAGCCTGGACCCAAACTGTTGGATGAAGAAGTTAAACACAGACACCCTGTGCACATGCACAGGTGTGTGCACACATGCTATTCTTTTCGCTTCTTGCTGTAGGATCTAGTTTTAGGGTAAGAATTAGGGAATATGGCTTTATGAATACGCCACTGCATCCCAAAACTTTATGTTTAGAACATAAATACAGGACACTAGAAACTCTCCCAAGAAAACAAGTACCACTTTTCCAATCTTCACACAGTCAATCCAATTCTTCATCACATGCTATCAATTCAAACTAAAAAATCTAAAGTGCTGACCTTTATTTGCAAGTGTAGTTCCTCCTTGCTTCTCAATCAAAAGATGAATTAAACATTGAAAACTTGGAAGTTTCCCCCACTGCATGCTTATGCACATGGTGTTTTTGGAAAACCACTGAAGATTCACAGATTTCTGGCAAATAAATATTTACAAATTAATTCCAATTAACTGATTGTATTTGGACGAATATTCATATGAGAAAGCACATCCTCATGTATGTGGATATAGGGACAATTTATGTCAATAGGATCATTACCAGAATAACGCTACATGGGTGTTCACAAAGCAGGATTTCCAGGCAAATATTCTAAAATGCTGACTAGTAACTGCATTCGTGAGTAGACAAGAGAGCAGGCAGAGGTGAAAGCCTCAGCCTACAGCTCACCCAGCAGGTATATGCTTAAAACTGAGGCTGTCTTCTCTGTAGCAAGTTCTAAATATGTTGCATTTAAGGATAGAGAATTATTTAGCTAGTCCAGGAAAAATAGAGGCTCAGCAAGCTCAATACACTTTTGAAAAACAAAGACTCATTCAGTTGAGTTGGGTTGGAGGCTGTTTTCATTTAGCTCAGAATATCTCCCTCTGAATATAATAACAGTCTGTAAATTCTCCTCTAGCTAACAAGGAGCAACAGAATCTGAACGGCTTGATAAGGTGTGGAAGATAAGAAGCATCCATATCTTCCAGGCTGAGCTCCTGAAACACCTAAGGATAGTTGAAGGAAAATATTGAGTAAAAGTAAACATATCACAAGCTTTCCTGACTCTAGACCCTCAAAAGCAAAGAAACTACGCGTAAGTAAAAGGCAGAAGCTGGGCTCCTTATTATAGTGTATGCAAGACAATTAGAAGAAATAATTTGTTATGCTCTTACATGAAATCCAGGCTTGACTCTGACCTATAATTTGAAATAAACTTTATTTTAATGGCTTAAATTTCACTGCTAATAAGAGCAGTCCAATCAAACTGCAGGCAAAGTGAGCGAAATAATTTACAGGTTATGTCTGAAAAGGTCAAGGTCTTAAACAAAGAAAAGTGACTTTTTCTACCAAAGTCCTTTTCCCTCACTGTGTAAAACTAATAGACCACTATGAAAAACAATACCTGTCTTTTGTGCCCAAAGTATCTTATCTACCCAACACATACACACACACACAGAGTTACCAATCAGCTGCTGCCAGAATGAACGGCACATGGCTGACAGAGGTCCCCATTGCCAGACAGTGAAAATGAACTGAGTTCTTTCCTTGGATGTTAATGAAGCTATGACAATTTAAATTAACTGTGAGCCTACCCCAATTATCTTTTTAACTTGCCTGCTCAAGTCGTTGGGAAAGTTAAGCAGAACTTACTAAAATGCCATCGAGGCAGAAGAGAGTGAGGGAAGTTGAACTCTGCATGGATTTCTTTTGCTCCTCAGTTGGGTGCCTAACAGGTTTATTTTTCTTTGGCAGATACTAACATTGGGCTTTGCAGGACCCACTCCTGCACACAAACTGATGGCAGCTGGGGCAGCTATCCCCTTTGGGATGTGTACTCAGCATCTTTCCTCCGTGCAACTCTTTTCCCTGTTTTTGCAGCATTCCTCACCCACTGTCTTCTTTCACCCTTGTTAAACTCTCACATAAGCAGTATTTTCATTGACATGTCCGCCCTGTGAGACCCCCTTGACATCTGACAAGGAAACCCTTGAGCTGCACAGCAGATTTTCTCCTGCTGGCTTATCAGGTGATGTATCTTGTGTGTGATACTCTTCAGAGGAATGTGGTTTGGAGCTTTTCAAGAAACCTCCCTCTGGAGTCTCTTTTCCAGAAATCAACTCAGAAATGTTTCAGGAATTATCAAGTATTTGAGAAGCTTTTCTTAAATTTTATTTTTTGTTTAACTGGCATGGATATTGAGGGAGATAATAAGATTGTTTTTTCTGGACTGCAATGCTGATATGAATCTGCTAAGGGCCTGATCCAGAAACTTATTAATTCAAATTCCCAAGCTGCCATTTATCAGTCTGAGTGAAGAGCCAAAAACGTATTGCATGGACAAGTGCAGATATAGGGATACCAGGTGAGTTGTCCTGGCTTGGCAGCTTTTACAGCACAGCACCTTGTATTTTGCTGGGTCAGAACATGAGAGGCATACAAAGGTTCACACAGGTTATTCTGAGTTGGAAGGAACCGCAAGAATCATCTAGTCCATTCCCAAGCGAATGCCTGCCCAGGGATTGAACAACTGTGGAACTATGAGCACCACGATCCTTCCATCCAAGCCGCCCATTGTCTAGACCATGTCAGTCAGTTTCTCATCCAGTCTTTTGGTAAACACTTCCAGGGATGGTGACTCCACCACCTCCCTGGGCAGACCATTCCAGTGAGAGATCACTCTCTCTGTGAAAAACCTTTTCCTAACATCCAGCCTAAACCTCCCCTGGCATAGCTTGAGGTCATGTCCTCTTGTTCTGATGCTGTCACCGTGAGAGAAGAGATTTACATCCACCCAACTTCAACCTCAGTTCAGGTACCTGTAAACAGTAATGAGGTCACCTTTGAGCCTTCTGTTCTCCCGGCTGAACAACCCTGGTGGGAGGCTTGGATGCATGGAGCATAGTGCCCATGGTTCCACACTTGTGTGCCTGATCCCTGGGTGGGCATTCGCTTGGGAGTTGGACTACATGATCCTGTAGGTCCCCTCCAACTCAGATTAACCTGTGAACCCCAGCTCCAGCAGTTGCTCCTCACAGGGCTTGTTCTCCAGTCCTTTCACCATTCTCATTGCCCTTCTCTGGACCCTCTCAAGCAGTTCAACATCCTTCTTAAACTGGAGAGACCAGCACTGGACACAGTACTCAAGATGTGGTCTAACCAGCGCCGAGTATAGCGGAGGAACAACCTCCCTAGTCCTACTGGCCACAATGTTCCTAATACAGGCCAGGATGCCATTGACCCTCTTAGCCACCTGGGCACACTGCTGGCTCATATTGAGTTTCCTGTCAATCATTACTCCTAAATCCCTCTCCATTTCACCACTTTCCAGCCACTGGTCCCCCAGCTGGTAGCGATGCATGGGATTGTTATG
>WEKX01002677.1:849-105188 GCA_013390025.1 Pitta sordida | reverse complement strand
ACCCCCCCCCAAATAAACAACTTCAATGATAAGAAGACCCTTTATAACTGAAAACATCTGGAAATTCTTTGTCAACTAAACAGATGAGAAGATGAGGCTAAGTGGTCTGGGAAGGTATGCATCTACTACAGAGATAAAGAACCCTAACAGAAAGGATTGTTTTCAAACCTGAAAAAGGAGAGTAAAAACAATTACCTACAGAGAAATCATGCAAATCAGCAACAAAGAATTCTCAAGACGAGATTCCTATACTGTAGCGAATAATCAGAAAATGGATTGTGGAAGAAAAATGTTTTCATAATTACGTTTATTGCATACAATACAGCTCCAAATGCCTCATTGAACTAAAATTAGACTGGAAAGAGGGTTGGAACTAGAAGATCTGTAAGATCCCCTCCAACTTCAACCATTCTATGAATTAGCAACAATACCACCATAACACAGAACCAGCTCATCTGTAGTGGCTGACCTCTCTCTCTGTAGGGTCAATTTAGCATGGTATGTATAAGGAAACCACCCAGCTACCAAGTTTGCATATATATATACCTTTTGGTACCATGTAGAACACTCAAGCTTGTCAAAAAAAGAACAGAATCCAACCTTCATCAGCAAAACTCCGCCAAGTCTTTGTACCAATGAATTTGTAAAATAAGCATATTTGATTGCCAGAATGGCAATTGAAAATGGCAAGATGAACAAGACTTCTGTTTGTAATTAAACTAAACAAGATATTCCAGAGTTTGCTGGTGGGATGCCTCTGGGCTGTTTGTTGCTGTTTTGGATTAGTCTCTTGTAAAGGACAGTAGTCTTCCTTCAAATTCTACTTTAGCAGTAATCTTGACTCTAAGATCTTTAATTCAATTGATAAAAGGAAAAAATTTTAGCATAAGAAGAATGGTAATGAAAGCTCAGAATAAGACCATCTGTCCCCAAAGAACCAAATGGTATATACGACAAGTGGTTAGCTTAAAGATTCTTCTAGCAAATAATATATAGAACAAAATAAAAAATAATTACATTTACATTAATTTGTAAATTTTGGCAAGTTTTTTGTACACAAGCGACCAGATCCCACCAAAGTTGCTAAATTTTCATTCTCAAGTCAGGTCATTAGACTCTTCCAACTGCAGAAGTATTTGTTGTGTTGACAGGGTATCACCACAAACAACTGTCTTAGACTGAAATTCTGGCACAGTAATTTCATACTAACTTAAGTATTAGCCTATATGTTGCTAGCTTCAGGGGAAAAAAATCACACACATAAAAAACACCTACTTCTATCTTAAAAGAAAAAGAAGAAGTATCAAATTAGGATTCACAGAAGTTTCTAACCCCTGCTGGAATCTCAAAAATTAATATTTTTGTCTGCACTGCTTCAGGCAATGAGCACTGCTCTCTCTTGACCACTTCTTTTTTAAATCCATCAGTTTGGGAAAGCAAGGCTGCTAACGTGGCCTAAAGCCAGCCCCCATCAAAGGCCTCTGTTACAAATAAAACAGTTAAAAACAGATGGTTACAAAACTCAGAATTCTGAAAAATAAAGAGCAGCAAAGAGCAGTTAACATTGCACAACTCATTGAGAATCTCACGATAAACGAATAAAACCACAGATGACCCACAGATCAAAATGCTGACGAATGATCCACTCAAAACAGCAGGAATCATGGAAAAGCCTGATGCTCAGACTCCCCGCACAGAGCGCAAAGCACTGCACACTGTGAGGTGGTGAGGTTTTGGCTGGTGAGGGTAGAAGAGTTATGGAAGAAAAGAAGAGAGTCAATGTTGTTGGAAGAGTCCCTGTGGTAAACAAAGTAAATCAGGATGGGAATGCTGCTGCTGCAAAGCACAGTTTCAGGAGGAGGAAACTCCTGAAGGGGAATGTGAAGGTGGCCCTCCCACTGGGCTATCTTAACTGCACCACACATTCAGCTATCTTTGCCACAAGCCATGAGGGGACACAACCCACAAAGGCAGGAGCCCGTGTCACACCAACTTAACAGCAAAAAGTAAATGCAAAAGTTCAAAAAGTGAGGCTTGTGTTTCTGACTGCAAAGTCAATAAAGCAAGCTTTGAATTTCCCCCTTTTTTCCCCCGATGGTATGTTATACCCCCTGATCAGAAACAAGAGTTCCCATTCCTAGTCTTGACTTTTCCTTCTTTAAAGTTTTAAGGCAGTTGTTTTTCCATTTGAATAATAATTCATATTTTTACAGTAGTGTATTTACTATACACTCTTCTCTGTAGCACAATCACAGGAGCACACCAGCAAAAAGAAAATTATTAATAAAGAATAACACACCCTTGGCTATTTATCCAGTAGCAATGAAAATAAGTGTAACTCAAACAATCCTGGTATTCAAAAACAGTTGTCTGTTTTTTACGAACCCAAGCTTAGGAGCAAATTTCAAGTGAGTGAGGTTTAAGTGACACATACCTTTAGTTACTGTGAAATCCACCTATTGTGATTTATTTCACCAGCTAAGGAGTTTTCTAGATGCAAATAAATAAGGAATTATCTCTCCCCAAGTTTACAGGCTTGGTTAGGGTAGAATTAAAATGCAAAAGCTGCTGTCACAAATCCCTCCTGGCCCAGGCTTTGGGCATGCAGTCTGTCCCACCTGGCATTCCTACTTTCTCCCTAGTGCTCAGGCACCCCTTCATCCGTGACACTGCGGGGTGCTTGGCTCCTCAGGGGTGCTCCTGCCTCACTGCCTAGCAGTAGACAGCAACAGCAGTAACATACTGCAGGGATGCAAAGGCACAAGAAGGAACTTCCACATTTCTTATTTTCTGAATAACAAACCGAAGGATCAGAAATCAAATCCCATATATGCCTTGCTAAATTGGGTTTTATGAGCTGGAATTCTCATACTTCTACAAGACGCTGCAACAGTTTAGCAGTTCCATTTAAACTGAGACAGGTCTAGACTGTGGTATAGGTCAGAATGATTTTCTCTATGTTGAAATGATAATCCAGAAGTAATAGTATTACAAGTTCAGCATTGTTTCTGAGAATTCGTACCTCCTGGAGAAACTCAGTGTGGCCTACAACTTGGCTGCAAGTGGAATCTAGGACTGACTCATATATACGGTCGGCCCTCTTGCACTTCGTATCCCCCATATTGCGGCTTCACATCTTAGCAGCATGATTTTTTAGCAATGAAGGAGGCCCCTTTTCACAACTGCGCATGCGCGACCTGGCACTACGGCAGCAGCAAGGCCACTCCCCCTGGAGCCACCACCGTGTAGTTATGAAACTATGTCCCTGGCTGAGCCGAAAAGGGGTTTTCCCCAGCATGGGGTGGCTGCGGGCACCGGGAAGGGCCGACACAAACACTGATACACAGCAACACAGTGCCAAAACAGTGCCAGGGCCATGTGAGGGTGCGGGGCAAATTTGCATATTAATGAGCTGCCATTCAACGCGGAAGTAGGGCTTCACAGAACCTGATTAAGACTGTGGGTCCGCGATATAGGAGACACAACTCTATAATCTTGTGTGTTCACTTACCTGCACAATCCACAGAGACAAAAGCACAAAAGGATGCTTAGAGCCTCCTCTATCCCTCAACTTTCCTCAGTTCAATTTAAAGACGTATCCCTTGAATTATATAAGTAAGTATACTCAAGAGCCTAGGTAACTAAGTAAAACTCCAGTAAATCTCTCAAAAAATGCTTGTGCACATATGCACACAGATGCATGCTTGTGTAATTAGCTGTGCTAAACAAAGCTCCTAGATCAGGGAGGTCTAGCTAGGGGAACTAGAATTCTGAGCCCACAGCTGAAAGGGCCTATGCAACACTCACAGCAATCAGCAGCCACCCCCGTATCATCCTCACAGCAGTAGGCAGCTCCCAGCTGACTGCTGTTAAATGGCGATGCTGCAATAAAAAGGTGGAAAGGCTGAGGGCAAGAACTACTCCTGTTACACAAACCAGTGCCAGTCCAACTCTAAACTAAGCAGAAATGTGGCAGAGGTGTTTGGTTGCTTGAATAGGTTGTATCCAAGTTCACAGGACATCTGTTAGGAGCACTATATACATTCAATTCAGCAAAAAGCTACATGCAGACATGGCCTTTGCTTCTGAAGCAACATTCCACAAGTAGAGCGAGTGTCACTGCCATGCAGCAACATTATATAATAGGTACTGAATAAGTAGTTGTTCAAGATCTCCCGCAATTTTCCGAAACAAATGCTACAACTCAAATGACCACCCTCTTTCATACTTCAAGTACATACTCTTGCAAGCGGGAATTTTAAAAGGTGCTGATCACAACAACTGATCTACTCCACATCCCTTTTACAGTGCACCTATGGGATGTTCCACGTGGAACAGAAAGTGCCCTTGCTCTCTATTCATACTCTCACATGAGTATGCGTAAACCACAGTGTGATGGCAGTACAGGTAGTATGAAAAAGGATATTAATTAGGCATCTTCTCGTCCTAGTTAGGCCAACAATTTTTTTAAAAAAAAATGTTATTACCTCAACGCACATAAGAAAAAAAAGCCTCTAAAAAGATTACCAGTTTCAACTGAAAATTGTCTTCTACATTGAAATATCTGTAAAGCACAGCAAAAGTGAATCACTGAGACAATACTGTCTTCACTATATGACATATACATTTAAATAATTCATAATAATTCATTATTCTGAATGCAACATAGGTGTGAATGATTAAAATATGTCAGGGAGTAAATGCTGCAGAAGTTTCTTCACCAAACACATGCAAGAAGAATAAATAGCTATCAAAGGTAAACTAGAGGACATCTGGGATTCCTCAAAGTCCTGCTTTTCAATGATTCTAAGAAAAAATAGACCTCTTTAGGCACTTCTGAAACCTTTGGCCCAAAAGTCAACAGATACAAATCAACATCTATATATAAAAAAAAAAATCTCACTTTGGTCGTGGATTTACCATTAACAGACATCAAAAGGAGTTCTCTATAAATTTGCCTTCTCAATACTTCAACCACCTTGTGTCTTGGCTTTATCTGCTGAACAGCTGAGCTATACTACACAGCATTACTGTTCTTCTACTGTCATGGTCTGTCCTTCTGCCTTTCATGCTGACAACATTAAATGCTTAAGTAATTTTCTTAGAATATTTGTAAAAAAACCCAGTATTTTACAACATTCATCTGAAGTGACAAAGCACATCTTGAAACACTGGCGTTTTACCGACCACAAACTGTTCTACTACTGAGGTGTTGAATATGCCATTCCAGTAGGTTTACTTATTCAAATCACTTGGTTCTTCGATTTTATTTTTTTTTTAACCACTGGCTTATGCTAATGCAATTTTGGTTGACATTGCACTTATTTTCTTGTTCTCATTTATCTACAGTGGAGCATATGACGTCACTTCTAAACAAGACACTAAACAGGGTCATTATTTAGAAAACTAATTTAATAAATAAGTAGATGCAAAAATGTTCTACAGGCACAAGCAGAGAAAAACCTTACTACACTAGCATTATTTAATTAATATACTCTTGTCTACTAACGACAAACCAAACATCTGTGTTTGGTCACCAAAGAGGTGGAGAATTTTAGCAACTGTCAAGGATAATATACATTGACTCAATGCACTGAATTTCTAGCAAATGAGCAGAACTTACAGAAAATGATGAGCCATCCTTTGAAACTGCAACTGGGTAAATTCCATCTCCTAGATGCACAGACAGCTCCCAGCTCCTTCTCTTTGATTTAGCAATAGGAATTCTAAAAAAGAAATAGGCAGACGAATAACTTTTAACTGAGATTTCACGCTTCTCCCACTTTAACCAGAAGCACTTGCCTCATAGGACGGTCAAGAAGGATATAAAATATCATTAATCTATAGACACAGTTGGAGAGAATACTTGAAAAAATATACTAAATACATTTTTCCTGTCAAACAGCGTATGAGAAGAAAATGCACTCCTCCTTTCTTTCTAGATTTGCCTCAACACACTGGGTATGCTGATAAAGTTACAGGAGGCCCTTGAATACAGCCAGTGCTTGCTGCAGAATTAGCTCAAACAGGATGAAAAGCAGACGAGAAAGCGGGCTGGCAGGAGAATAACAACAGTGATAGCCAGAGCAGGCTTTTTAAGGCTAAAATATAATCATTATTTCTTTCACCCAATTCTCTGTAAACCTTAATTAAAAGCCAATTACAGACAAAAGATTCAGCCGAACATGTAATAAAAGTAATTTTATAATTAATATGCATTTTAAAGTATCTCATCCACAGAGCCCTTCAAGCATACTGGAAGAATAATGATGTATCATCACATGCAAGATTACATTTATTCCTGCAGCATTCTGTGGCCGCACCAGTTATCAAGTAATACAAGGAACCCAAATCTTTTCAGGTTTGGCTTAAAGAAGCACCCATCTGACAGCAAAGAAATGAGACCTGAATCTTCAGCCTTGGAAATTCAGAGTGAAACAATAGATTTTCAGCTATTTTATTTAAATGCATATTTGTTTTCAGTTTCCTCATTCTAACTTCTCTTCCACTTTTCTCTAACAAGTGGTGTCCAAAGGCTACCAATTTTGATGAGCAGTCATCATATAATACAATGTCACCATGTATCTTAAAGAGAAGATAGGAAGGTAGAGTTTAAACTCCGTTAAAATAAAGACACATTATTTTGGTATAGCTTTTCTTCCACACTGTCTCTAACACGTTTAGATTTTTCTGTAAGAAAACTATAGGGATAATGAGTTCATCAGCTTTAGGGCTCTTCTAGGGATCATTTCTGCTGTACAATCATCTATTGTACATTAAAGAGCTTACTACACCATTTTATTGCAACTTGTCTTTCTCTGCTATGTCACATGGATTCTCCTGAGGATTCAGGTGCCCAGTGAACCACATCTCCCCAAAGAGAAAACCCAGGTTCCCTGTGGAATCAACAGGAAGAAGCACCCTTTGAGGCCCCCAGAGGCCACAGAAGAGGAAATCATCTGCCAAAGCCAAGGATAATACATTGACTTGCTAAGGATTTCAACAATTATTTTAAGAAGGTTAGATTTTTAGACACCCAAAACTTAAGCAAGTTCAAGTAGGTAATTAGTCATGGAGATTCCAAAAACTATGCCTTGCAATATGCCTGAACAGGGGAAACTGAAACACTAAATATATCAGACATATATAGATGCACACTTATCCTTCATTACTCCTGGATTCGAGCCATGTAAGGTCTACACCAAATTTCAACAAACACCTTAGCTCACCTCTATCACTACCCAAAAAGTTCACAAAAATAGGTATTGAAAATGACTTGTTCTCAAATTAATGATGCCAAGTATTACCTTTCACGTTTAATATAATGACAATTGTCAAAGCAACAACTTTGAGCAATTATCTATTGTTTATTGAGTGCAATGTCATTTCGCAGCACCTCGTATTGAAATTCCTGTATGTCACCCCAAACATTTAGACTGGCTGATAGGAAATGTGACAGACATGGGAGTTTCTAAAGAGGAGGAAGCGGAATTTCCTGCACAGGTAGCAGGCAGCAAGCTGAGAGATGTTTTCATTGCACTTCCTGGTAAGTAGGAATGCAGTAGAGTTTTGGCAGCACCTGGTTACATTCTCCATGGCACTCCACTGCAACAACCAACGGGATTCAGAGGTTTATAGTAACTTCATATTTCTTGTACAAGATGTAAGACTTCACATATCAAACCCAGCTTAGTAGATCAACTTCATTGGTGGCATGAGACTCCTTGTAGCCTTGCTGGCACAGCTGTGCTTCATCTTGCATTTGACTGGAAGTGACCTCATGAATCTGGCTGCTGGCCATCAAAGGAAAGACAGTCTTGTTCTCCAGAAAGGATTATTTTTGTTCAGTCCTGTCTTGCTGAGCTTTGTCAAGTGTATCTCCAAACAGGATGCACGCCTCTTGAAAGGCATGGCTATGATCACTGCTTTGCCTGGGTTTCAAACACTCACATAATTCCTCCCTCTGCAACATCAGTGGCCAGGATGGCAAGGTCCAGAGCTGCATCTAACACTGAATACACAGCACATTGTACTGCCCTCCTGGAATTCCTAGATCCATTTGCACAGGGTCATTTTTGAGCTTTGCTAATTAACTTTGCTCATGGCTTTGTAACTGTAATCTAAACTAGGACAGATAGTTACATTAGCACATGACAATCCCACTTTCTCTTCATTAAATTAAACTTCTTTCAAACAAATTAATCTGTAATTAACTCCATTTGATGAGATTTAGTAGAGAGGGGAGGTTCCTTTAAGTAAGGATCACAAAGCCTAAAAGTAAGGATCATTGTTTAAGTTTCTTAGGTATGCAAAGAAAGTTGCTCAAGTCTGTAAACAACTTTAGAAATGCAGCTTCTATGAGGCCAAAGGGCCTTCTGGGGGGTTATTCTTGTTGTTTTGTGGTGTGTTATTTTTAATGTCTGAAAAGTCCTAGTGCTTGGGAAATTATCTTTGTTCTTGGCTAAGGTTGCTTCCTCAGCTGAGAACTCTTCTAAATCATCCAAAGGCACTACATTTGAATTTCATACTAGTTACATTTCATACTAGTTCACACAAAACTTCCCAAACTTTTGGCTATTTTAAAAAACGTAGAACTTTTAAAATTCTACATATTGGGCTGAAATCTGACATTCTATTTACAGAAAAAAAAAAGTGAAATTTAAAATAATGTCATTTTTGCCATCATAAAAGACACAAAAATATGTAAGACACTTCCTGTCCAACCCTAGGTTCAGAATCCAGACAGTACGTCTTTCACTGAGTTCAACATGCCCTCCTTTATTTTCTGCCACTTTGGGTAAATGACACGTCATCCAAAAAGTTACTTCATTCACACATAAAAGATCACCGGCTGCAGGAAGAAATGCAGGTTTCATAGCAAGGTGAGTGCCAGGTAAATGCAATGCAGAGCCATGGAGAACTCTGCGCTGCTGTCCCTTGCCAGGAGCATCATACACAAAGGGACAGAGAGGGCAAAGGCAGCACTGCAGCTGCAATAACGGGAGGTGGGTGGAGAACAGTGTTATAAACTCCTTCCATACAAAAATGGGCAGTTCTGAACCTCTCTACTCCAAATTGCCTTCTCAAGGGAATCATCGCAAGCAGTAGGAGTATGGATGAAGAGTACGGTGATGCCCCGGCTCTAAGTCATAAAGACTTTACTCCAAAGCACTGAAGTTACAAAAACACGTAAACAGTGCAACAAGAAAAACAGCGCTATTTGCCTGCTTAGTTATTTATTTTCAACCCCTCTCGCTGTTTGTTCAACTAGAGATGATGTCATGGCCCTATAATTTATTTCATACATTACACAGTCTATTATGTCCCTTTTACCCCCAACTGCCACGCATGAGAGAGGGAAATCACTTTATGATAAGGCAGCAATCATACCTCCTGCTTTTTTGGAAGTTTTCTGTGAGGAAAGCAGGTAACTGCTAAAAATTTTAGATCAACACACATTTACTATGCTTTTGGAAAACAGCCACTAGATAAACTGTTGCCTGTTCTAGTCAAAAACAAGTAACAAAAGAAAGCAGATATGTCGCCACAAAAGCAAGTCAGGTAATAACTCTGCCCTGACCACTTTGATTGTCACCAACCAATCGCCTTGGAAGCCTTGGAAGTGATAGAAGGAACTCAATAAAAACTACAGTCTTCTGCAATTTGTGTCAAATAAATTCCCCTCTCCTGATTACTGATGATGATGTAACGAGCTATGATAAAAATCACCAGTTCCTAAAGGGTCTCAGAAAATTGAGTATAGATTTTTTTACTTCCAATTCAAAATACATGTTCTAACGCTGAGGGGAAAAACCCACAAATTCTCTTTACTTCTGATATTTTTGCAGTGTAACACTTTATGTAAACAGAGAAATCCCAAATTATCATTACAAATCCTCCCGTTATGAAAGATTATAAGTGCTTGAAAACCACATTATATGACACTCCATAAAGCTGTTTTTCAATTGTGCAATTACCTATTCAGCAGTTAAATAAAAGTGAAATATTGACTTAAAACAATGTTAATGGTCAAAGAATCATTAAGAAATCCTTCATCATAACTTTCACAGCAGGTGGCCTGTAAAATGATCAAGAATAATGTGCTGGATTCTGTAGTCACCAAGGTCAGTTTCTGCATACAAATCTTGCAGGGGGAGAAAAAAAGACCTTCAGAAAGTGGGCCATTCATCTGAACCAAGTTCAGAGAATTTCCAGCACTGTGAAAAGATATGTTATGCAAGCACATAGATGTATTCAGTGGGGGTAGACTGAACCAGCTACATGGAGACTACAAAGGAGCCCTCCCATGGCTCATGAATAAGTCAAGGAAATGATCAGAAAAAAATGCAGAGATGTTTAGACAGATGGCCCACTTAAAATGCCTGGGACAGGGCATAAGCAATTTTAATGAAACTTTAGATCTACCATATAAATTGTTTCTTATTTTCCCTGCCCTTCCCCACTCCCCACACGAAAAAAAAAAATCAAGAAAGGCAAATGGAAATTTAACAACTCAAACTAGAGCCTATCTTGTGATGAAAAAAAAAAAAGAAAAAAGAAAAAGGGAAGTAAATTTCACACTTTTGAGCATTATTGGTTTAATAAGTTCATATACAAAGAAATATCCTTCACAGAACCTTCAACTATCAGATGAATATAAAAGCAGGGAATGGACAGATTAAAAGAATTCTAAACAGAAGTGTACTGCCAAACAAAACACAAATCTAAGCTTTAGTATCTGAGTACTTTCAACACTTTCCAACATAAAAGTTCATCGTCACACAGAAAAGATAAAAGCAGCACTTTCACAGGATTATTTTAAGAACCAAAATTATTTGAAAGGAACCTAAGAATCTGGGAATATTTTATTCAGCAATTTGAAGAATTTTCTAAATCTATTCACACCCATTTTCTACATATATTCAGTTTGATTCATCTATATATACCATGTGCACTTTTACATAACAATAAGTTTTCCTTCTTCCTGCTTTGTATGTGTATATGTATGCATACACCCCTTTCACTGGGAATATGAAAATATATCATCATTAGACCAAATTACAGTTCTGTATGTCATACAAAATAATAACCTGTACTAGTCTGTCTGCTAGCTGATCAGACAAAGGCTGGAAAATTACTCAACGGTTATGTCAAAAAGGTTTTACATTACAGTTTCTTACAGGTCACATTTAGATCAATAAGAAATACACATATTTATGGCCACATACTCTATTTGAATAGTGACCATAGGAAAAAATTAAATTACATGGAAGTTAAACTACAAAATAAGAAGTGCTGCTTTAAAATATGCTATGGATTGCACTGTGCTTTGATTCAAAACAGTGTGCATCTGGATGTCCCCTTTTCCTTTAACAGCACCTTTTGGAGCAATCTGGATTGACATAAGAGTCCACAACCTAGTGCCCACTGAAAACCTCCAGTGACTTCATCAGTGAACACCGCATCAAAGCTAAGGAAACAGTTAAGCTAGATTTTATAAATCTAGGGTGAATTAGCTACCCAGATTTAAGCATGCAGCTCAACCCCCTTCGTCTTCATTTAACTGAGAAGTAAACCTGTAGACAATGTAAGATCACCCAAACTAACCCTCTTCCACTGTGAAGGTCTCTAAGCATGTAGGGGTTGCACCCTGCAAAGACTCCATAACCCAAATGCTTTGCAGCCAGCATCCTCAGCAAGCTGGCAGTGGCAAACAACTAAAGGCTCCTCTGCCAAAGCTGCCTCCACAGTTTTAAGGAGAAATTATCCCCCAAACATGCAGGCAAACAACACCTCTAAGCCTCTTGATAAATCTTTTGTGGCTCTTTTAGCTTTAAATTTATCAGGCAAAGAAAGTAGGATTGCTATAACAAATCCATGGTCGCAGAGATTTATGTCCAGAGAATGAAAGATCTGGGGTATGAGTCTCCCTCAGCCTGTAAGAGTTCACATTCACCTCCATCTCTCAAGAGAAAGAGTCAAGGTCCAGGTAAGCACTAGGGGACTCACCACCTTACTCCATAGGCAGTGGGAAGAAATAAGAGATCCATGGAGACTCAGAGAAGGCAACTTTGCAGGCCAATGATGGGCTGATCCTCTGGGACAGAGTTGGACACTTGGTACCATGCCAAGAAATTTCTACGCACTTTACATTTAACAAACTGGATGAAACACATAATCCCAGGAGCTGCAAGTACAGCCCAAGACCTCTGTTTTAGAGGAGAGTTAGACTGCCCAGTCCACCAGATGACAGCACACCTTCAAAATCGCAAACAAATAAATCTAAAACATACCTGCAACTGATTTCCTCGCCTATGACATGTCAGGGCCTACTCTAGTATTTAGTTTCTCTTGGAAAAAGGAAACACCACAAGCATTAATGCCATACAAGAGATGTTGCTCCTTGTCTCATTGCAACCATTTGTGAAATGAGAAGAAAGGAAGATTCAAGTACAGAGAAAAGACATTTCGTTTTTGTATAATCTACAAGTCTGTGCTTCTAATTTGTTTTTTGAAACCATCTTTTCTAAATCAGCAAAACTATTTACCAAAGAAGGAACTATTTGCAAGCAGGTGTTTTTAATCAGATAAGTCAATATTGACTTTTGCATGCTGGCAATTGTTACTGAGAGAAAAATCTGAAAATCTGTTTGTCATCAAAAAAAGTTTGGGCGACTTCTTCTCCATGAAAGTATTCAATTTCACAACTTTGTTTTTTTCTAAAACATTTTGTTTTTATTAAAAGAGGACTCTGGGCAGCTGGGAAAACTAACAATAATAATAATGTACTCCACAAAAGGAAAACAACAAGCTCCTTTTCCCATACAAATTTTCCTGTATTTCCTTGAACAAAGAAATTTATTAATTCTCTTACTCTGCAGATATTTAGGAAGAGTCTTACAATAATTATTTCACTTTCTTTTTCTGCACAAAGAGCATCATAACAAATCACTGTGAGGCAGTAGGGAGAACTAGAACTCCTCTGCTAGCATCATTCAGTAGTAGTTATATCCATCTATATAACATCATGAAATCGGACGTAGCTGCTTGTCGGGAGGCCTGTTTCCTGTACCTCCATTCAAACAACAGCTATGCCCAGTAAAAACGCGTTATTTTTCAGTTTGTATTAAGTTTAGAATATTACAGGTTTCCTGTTCATGTAACAAATAGGTGGAAGGAAACTCTAAAGTGTTAATATGAAAACAGAGGTGAATTTATTAAAAGTTACCTACAAGTTTGATAAGGAAATAATCCAGGTATACTGCTACACTGAAGACCACTTTCCATACTCCATATATTATTTGAAACATCCAGGAAAACTTTGTGGTAGGCTTGCTGTACTCATTCCAGCAGTGAAATCTGCCTGACTTGTAGCCTACTCATCTTGAAATAAAATGTCACCAATGACTGTAAATTTGCATTAAAACCCATTTGTAGTTTTAAACTGTCATCCCTTCTGTCAGAATTTAGAATTCCAGTTATTCACCCACTTTTGTATTCCAGGCTCTGGAGAGTATAACTCAGAAGTAACAGGACAAAATACAGTGGCAATGAGAATATCAGTATTTTACCTCAGGAGTAGTTCTCAAAGCAAATTACCCCAATCATCTGCACTTAGACTGTTTTGGATGACACTGCACAACAGACTTAGGACATGTGAACCATGTTCCTCTCTGATGCAAGAAAGCCAGACTCCAGAACTGCATGCAGCACACTCCAGTCACAAATGTGCATTTGGTTCACAGGACTGGAGTAGAACTAACCAAAAGTCAAATACAGAGAGAGAGTATGAGCTTCTTGTCACAATCTAGAAATCTACTTTTACTGGTACACTCTCTAATGATAGCTAGATTAATTATTGAAGACTTCTTTATTCACATGAAGAGATTTTTATCTTAATGATCATTTCTGCAATTGCATTCCCTCAAAAGTAAGTTCAATATTTAGTCTAGATATTGAGCCATAGTTTTAAAAAACTCTGATACTTAAGCTCAAACTGCCTTATTTAGACACCCTAGTTAAAAGATTTATGTTAAGTATGTTATGTTACAAAGTACGTAACACCTACAGCTCCTCTCAGTTGAAAGCAATGAAAATACTGCACAGTGCAGCACATTTGAAAAAATGTTCTGCCACTTTGAAGGAAGAATTACTTACATTTGAATCAAATT
This sequence comes from Pitta sordida, assembly GCA_013390025.1. Lineage (NCBI taxonomy): Eukaryota > Metazoa > Chordata > Aves > Passeriformes > Pittidae > Pitta > Pitta sordida. The sequence goes on along the minus strand of WEKX01002677.1, from coordinate 91,017 downwards.
TAAAACTTCCACTTGGGAAAAAATCATGGCTTCACGTACCAGTGCTTCCTCAATCCTGTTAGATATCATCTTCTTGAACAGATCACCATTTCTCCAACCATCAGTGATTTACAAAGTTAATTCCTAAAAAACACATTAACCTATCTCTTTCTTATTCAGAGATACACATCTGACCCACAGACTGTCATGGCTAGCATTAGAGGCAGTGACACATGACTGAAATGCAGTGCTCCTCTAATGAACGAAGTGTTTAACACCCAATATAGTGAAACTTTTCATTATGTGCTCAATTTACTAAAGGAAGTACCAGATTAGGAATGAGAGCCAACTAACACACTAAAGGGAAAAGGAAAGACATCTGAATAAGATCACCTCTGATGAAATTTGGCAACAGCACTGAGTAACAACATTGGTCTTCTTCAAGGCCCATGAGGAACACAGTGTGCAAACACATAAAAAATTTTAAATAATACAGTTGGGTCTCCTATAGCACAGTACTGCAGGTCTTGCCCCCTACCTGCAAAGTCCTCCGCCTGCGTAGAATGGCAGCTCATTAATACGCAAATTTGCCCCACACCCTCACATGACCCTTCAGCATTCTGGCGCTGTTCCAGCACTGCCCTGCTGTGCGTCGGTGTTTGTGCTGGTGCTTCCCGGCACCCACAGCCACCCCATGCTGGGAAAAATGCTTTTTCCACCTGGCTGGGGACACAGGTGCAGGGAGCCACCTGCACCCCTGTCCTGGTGTCTCTCTGGGCGAGTAGACCTGGTCTCTCTATACTCGAGGTAGACTTCTATCACGAGAAAATCTTGGACACCATGCTTGAGTGTGTAAATCTTTCATAACTGCACGAAGCCTCCTCACTCCGACCCGAGCCAAGGGGAGCGGTTTGGGTGGTGCTAAAGCCAAGTGTAGCCGCACAGGTGCCCATCCCAAGCCGCCGGGGAGGGAAGGGGTGAGATTGCATATTCATGACTGCCTACTTTGAATATTCATGCGTGTTAGGGCGTGCATGCGCAGTCCTGAAACAGGCCTCCTTAACCACTGAAGTAGCTAACCAAAATAAAAACCCCAACCTGTCTTACGCCAAACTGAAAATACCTTTTTAGAGAACACCACCTGCAAATACCTTTTTGAGTTTTTTGCTAAGAACTGTGTATTGAATGCTCTCTTTCCTATGTCTAACAGTTTCATTTAGGTTTCTCACTTAAGCTGTACTATAACCTTCTTTTGATCTGTCGGGCCCCCAGAACTAACCAGATTTTATTGCCAGAAGTATGGAATTCCTGCTACACTTTGTAGGACCCATGATTTCACCTGGTCTCTCTAAAGCTTATCACATATGCAAGATCTGAAAGGTTATAGGTAGTTTAAAACAGAATTCCACTCTTTCTTTGTGCATCTTGGAAAACACAATGCTTGCACCGGATTTCAACAGAGTTCCAAACTGTTATAAGAACTCACCTATTACACAGAACTTACCATCTCTCACAAACTTGTTGCAGCAGAACCAAGAGTTCATTCAAGAACTTAACCATCTCATGCCAATGACATTGGTTTTGCAATACAGATGTATTGATCACATTTGTTCTGTTGTGATTTCTCCTTTATAAGAGATTGAATTCAGGCAATACATAGAACCCACAGTGAAGACAGCACATTGCCCCATAGAAGGATGATCAGATTTTCCCTGGCTAGCCATCCTATACGCCAGAGTAAGAAACATACGATGGCCAATAATAATTATTCATTTAGAACGATATATTTTTCTAGACAGTGGCTGGCTTCTCAAAAGATGCTTCTTCACTACATACACAAGAACCAGTGCTGGGTGGCAGCACACACCACCTATGCATTTACCACATCACAGATAAATGTAACTATAGCATTTGGCTACAGGTACTCAAGTCAGTTTCCAACAGCCAACGTGACAGCTATTTCCTCTCTCCAATATGTAAAAAATACGGCATGTTTCACAGATTCTAAAGCTTTGTTCCGTTTCTTTTGCACTAGATGCCCATGAAATAAAATTATGCCACTAATTCTGTTCAGTGAAATAGAAAAAAAACAATAGCAGATGAAAAAAACCCCAAGAGTTCATTAAAAATTATATTAGATAAAACATGCATATCTTCAATACCCATTAATTTGTCATGTCTAGACAATTACAGCATATAGTAGAGCTCCAGTAACTCTCATTACCTTCCATGTAACTTCTACTGTACTTTCAGTTTACAACCAGCATTCACATCACTGAGTTTTCACCACCTAATACTAACCACTTTGAAATTTATCACAAATAAAAAGAGAAAAGTACCTCTCACAGCGAGTTAGACCTTAGATGGTTGAACTACCTTTAGGTGATGGTTACCTGTAAGTTTTACATTTCTTAAGCACCATAAGCTTGGGCCACAAGTACAGGCATCGAATTATTTAACACTGATACGTATGCAAAAGATGATCAATATCTAGTGCTTTCTATGTATTTGGATGCTTTAACAGGGCACTCATCATTGTTCATATTATGGTCTCACAAGTAAAGAGAAGAAAGCCAATAAGAAAAAAATTCTGTGTAGACTTCCTACTTAGCTAAAGTTGTACACATCTGGCCTGAATGACAATTTGAGAATTATTAAATGAGAGTTAAATGTAAAGGACAAAACATTTGTAAGAGCTAGTGCCTCATTCTCAATATTAATCAAGAGACTTTTGCCCACTAAGCTTTCTGCCGACTAAGGCTGAAGAAGAGATGCCAGCCTGTGGTGGGACAGACCCAAGGAGCGGCAGTAACCCAACTGAACATGAAGTTTAACTCTAAGTGGGTCTACCAATTAATTTCCACTCTGCTTATTTTAGGATAATCACAATCAACATAGGATGAGAACATAAAAATGGCCATACTGACAGGCCCAAATATCCATCTAGTCCAATATTCAGTGATCAACAGTAGACAGTTAAATAAGGTATAAGAACAGAACAAGAACACAGTTACATTTCTACAATATACTTACCTAGAAGTCTCTTCTCCTTCCTTGCCTTTTCCCCAGACAATTAGCACTGATCAAAGTAGTTCAGTAATTCACAAAGCCAAGAATAAATTTCCTACATATAAAATATACTTCACACTATCTATAAATAACATATTAATATGTGCCATAAAGGTACATTTTAATATGCTATAGAAAACATGATCTCCTCTAAACACAATTTTTCACACATCCAATTCTTATTTAATTAATATGATTACACATAGATTAATCCTCTTTCCTACTAACCCAACACATAAAACTGTGTTTTTGTGTGAATGTTCCCATTCTATAATCAAGCATGAACAAACAACTTGTATGCGGCCAAAAGGATGTTCAAAAAGAACAAAAAGACTGTTTTTCCCAAGAAAAAAATAGATGGATTTTGAAATTTTTTGAAATTGTTAAAATGCAAAGGAAAACTGTTGCACAAACATATGGAAGAGTCAACATATTTTTAAAGTACACCTTCAGATGTAGTGTATGGTAGCTGAGAGAGGATACCTTAAGAAGATGTTCAGAACTGATTCTCACAACTGTTCCTTCAGCCTTAGTCCCTCCTGTGCACTCTCCTGATGAGGGAATCCATACACAACAGCCATGTTCTCTCCGAATCCAAAGTTTCCTTGTTCATACCTCACATAATTTCTCCAAAATGTAAATGACTGCAGCCCCTCCTTGACCTTCTTGTGTGAGACAAAGTGGCCTTGTGTGCTGATTTTGGGTGAGGTAGAGTTCATTTTTTTCATAGTTGGTAGCTAGGGCTAAATCATGAAAGTACTTGTCTCTGAAGGGCTGTGCTCCATCCTTCACAAGCTTTGAATGGAATGATTTCTCACTGCAATCCAACTTTCACAAACTGTGAAGCAGTAAAATCCTATTAGCTCTTACTAATCCTTACTTCTGGGAAGACACACATGAATGACTGAAAGCTAAGGAAGTTGAAGAGAAGTGAGCTGTTGAAAGGTGTTGCAATACCCAACATAAGGAGACTGACATTGAAATGACTAGATTTGACTAGATTAGATTAGGTAACGGGTGATAGGTGATAGGTTGGACTTGATGATCTCTATGGTCTTTTCCAACCTTACTGATTCTGTGATTCTGTGATTCTGTGACTGTAAGACTATCAAGAGTTTGGAAATCGCTAAAATAGAGATTCTGTCTGTTCAGAAGGGTTCACCTAACACAGACTTGGGAAATGAAAGCCTGTAATAGGGGCAGACATGTATCATGAATCTGGAATTCAATATAACTTATTTGTATCATCTCCCTACTAAGGGCAGCAAGACTAATCTAAGCACCACAAAGAGACAGGATAAAGACCTGTCATCATCTGTCAACATGTTAAAGGGAAGGCACAACAAAAACAAACTCCAAGCACCACATCTAATTACACAGAAAAGTAAACCACTAAGAAGGGCCTGTGAAAGATATTAAAGAATGATCCATAATCATAAAAGGAAAAGTCATCCTAGTAGTCTCAACAAAGATCCAGGGAGAAATATCCAGGCCTTTGAATACCTACCATGAAACAATCGAAATCAGGGTATCTTTTACTTAAGGCATCATGCACCCCAAGTATCCCACCAAAAATATTATGACATATCCATGCAGTTTTCCACTTAAGATTCACAATACCACCAGGTTACAAAGATAAAAATATACAGTACCTAAGGTAGAACAAAGAGGGCTACCTCAAGTACGTGTGTAAGCAGATGACTAATTTTGAGTTATGCACATGTTGGGCATGAGAATGAACTCCAAGATAGTGAATAACAAAACAATTCGATATATCATCTCTCAAGGTCTTTCCCCACTAGAATTAAACAAATCTGCAATGTTACAAAGCAATAAGTAGGCCTGTGGTCTTACAGATAAAGAAAAATATTAATTTCTTTTATTATTGCTTTTTAATGCACATACCAGGAAACACATTCAAAAGAAAGCAAAGAAAGGGATCCTCAAAACTTCTGATACAAAGGCAGGGCTTATTTTTCTCATGAAAATTTCTCTTCCATATTTTCACTTAACCAGTAACACACACATACACTAAAACTATATAGAAGAGACCCGCCTCTCAGAAAGTTGAAAATAAAGAAGTCTTAGCTCAATCTTGTATGTTTACACTTTTAATCTTACCCTTAAACAAGACTGAATTGAGCATAACCACACTAAAGGTTCAGCTTCTACATTGGCATATCAAATTTCAAGTCAACAGTTCTTTTATTTAAAATATGTTAGATAAAAAGGTAATATGCTCTCTGTAAGAGTTCCCTGGAGGTTAGAGGAACCAATAAATTAACTGTTACCATATGTTTGGCTCCTTTTGGCAAAATTCAGTAACGAAACGCTGCCAAACCTCTTTTGGCAGGTAATAATACTTGGTAGCTTATAGTACAACTTGGGGAAATAGAAAACTGGACAAAAAGCTTTGAAATTAATACAAGAAATTGCATTTCTATCCTGGCATAGTTAGCTACATGTTGCTGGAAGTAAAATTGCAACAATGTCAAGTCTAGGGGTGTGATCTGTAATAAACATCTGTTTTCTCAACAAGAGCTGTATCAAATGCAAACTCAAACACACTAGCCAATACAATAATCTAATATTCTGCATTTGATTTTTTTAAACAATGATGCATACAATCTATTTTGCAAATGGGAAGATGTGTAAAATTAGTACAGTTGGGTCTCCTCTACTGCGGACCCGCGGTCTTAATCAGGGTCCGTGAAACCCTACTTCTGTGTTGAATGGCGGCCGCGCTGCTGCCGCCCCCGACGGCACCGCTGCATGCTCCACTGGCACGTGCGCCACCTCCGCCGTGGCAGGTTGCGCATGCACAGTTGCGAAAACAGGTCTCCCTCATCGCTAAAAAATCATACCGTTAAGATCTGAAGCCACAATATGGGGGGCACGAAGTGCAAGAGGGCTGACTGTATTCCAAAGTGTTAAAATGCATGTTATTAGTGCTTTCATTATGGTGGGGTTATTTCATTATAAATGATAAAAGCCTGGGTTTATTTGCAATGCCATGTTCTTAGGTTTTACTTAATCTAAAATTAAATACTTCCTCCCCTTCCCTCCATATTTTTTATGCCTACATAATTGAGACTGCAACTTGACAGACAAATAGACTTTAGCATTGACACCTCTAATTTTAGTTGTGGACTGGGTATTTTAAGGATAGCTACAACTACAGACTTTTTTTTAAATTCCAACGTAACAGGTGGGGGTGAACCTAGCTGGTTCTAGTCCTTTACCAAGATAAGCAGGACATGCTCTGTAACATCACAGTTATAAGAAATCAATGTGGGGGAGTTTCAGATATGAAAATGTCTATTTTATCTTCCTTTTGTAATAATCTATGATAACACCAAAATTCACTATTACTCCTATAAAATGGATATAGCCTGTTGTTCATGTCATGATAGTGTGCACATAGAGGACACTTAAAAACTCCGTATTTCTTTAATTAACTTCTACTTTAGATATATAAAAAATACTTATTATTCAGCTTACAGTTTTCACACACATCTGGCAAAAGGTGTGAAATAGGTATAGGCCAGACATTTCACTTCTTAAATTCATGTTATTGCTTGGTTAATCCTAGATTTGCATTTATTTCATGCAAGTACTTACAGGTAAAAATAATCCCAAAGCATAGGTCTAAAGATTTTAAGATTTTGGAAGGTTTTAGCAGGGGAAAAATAGTTTTTATCATTTTACAGTTGTTTGCCTCATTCATGCATTTGGGATTTTATTAAAAACATTCTCATTACTGTATTCATCTTCTGATTTCTTATTTTTCATTTTAAGTAAGGCAATTTCTGTGAAGACTTGACACTGAAATCAGAGACTTCATTACCCCACAAAATACATCTACAGTTTAAAGTATTTAAGAGGGTTAAACAAAATGCAAATATTTAATGCAACATTAAGCATGTGAAATAAAAACTTGATTGCCTAAAGAAAGCATGCTATGCTGTTACCCTGGTGACAGGTTAAAAAAGGATTGTGAGCTGAATGGCTTTATGATATGAAATTAAAATGTTTCACATTGAACAAACCAAAATGAATTGGGAAAGGTTAGAGCAGAGGAGAGAGAAATCAATTCTCCAATGGCAATGGTGAATGGAAGTGAAGTCTGAATAGGATTTGCCAGTGGGGTGCAACAGCTGCCAAATATCCTGCAGCCAAAGAATTACAATAATACTGATGAAGTGTGCAAGAGCTTTTGGAATCATTGCAGGGAACAGAGAAATACTCCTACAATAATGAGGCCATTCTATGTCCCATCCTACTCTTGCAGTTGAATCAAAGGAAAAAGAAACGGTTGAAAATTGTAATACCCACAAAGGTATAAATTAATTACCTATCCCTTCAATCAATATCGTGTACTTAACTACAGCCTTTGTGAATGAAGCAAGTATGCTAAAGACTGGACAAATCAAGAGACATACATGTAAAAACATGCAGACAATACTGAGTGAGAGACTTGCTTCCCATATATTTTGTTGGCAACATTTCTACAGCTGCAGCTGTACAGTACACAAGCAAACAGCAGGCCACAACCAGTGCCTCAAGGAACCAGACAAGGTAAGGTGCTGATGGTCATGCTATTCTTTATGTCAATCCTAGGAAATAAACATGAACAAATCTCATGCAAATGCAACTGCACATGCATTTCCTGAGTCCAGAGACTCCAAAAATTAAGAAAAATTTTGCCCTTTCATAAAATTCTCCCACACAACTTAATTTCTGCTCTTTGAAACGCCAAATAAAAAATACAGATGGAGACGAAAACCTACGCTAAAAATAGCTGTAAAATGACCAGGGAGCACAAGGCAATAAGCACACACCTTGTTAGTTCTACAGTTTCACATATATATTTTTCACAAACAGACAGACATTAAAGAACATGTTTAGGAGGTGCAAATCTGCTCAAGAGAAAATAATTGTTGGGCTTATAGAAGGGACCAGAGTAAATGAAATAGAGAGAGGTCTTGCAAAGAGAGGGTCTTGCAGAAGAGGTCATAGGCAAAGCATGGATGAGAAAAGGGCCAGATTCACAACCAGAAAAGGCTCAGGAATTTGGCAACACAATAGAAAACATTCACATGTGTATACAAATTTCAGCATTAAGCGAACAGAAACCACAGAAGCTATAAAGCTCCTACAACAGATGCTGTTTTCCCAGAAGAGACAGTGAAAATAAAAAATAAACACAGGGACTTAGCCAGGTCCATTTACTTTGGTGAATGGCTTTCCCATCAGCAATCATCTCAGCAAGATGCATGCCACGGCTCAAGGGATCTTCCCAAGAGATGCAAAGAAGATTAAAACTTTAAGTAATTATTATCTTCATTATGACTTCATAATGACTAGCGACTCTAAAGACTGAGTAAGTGTGGATTCCTGAGTGCCCAGAATACCTTTTTCCCCTATAAATGACAGGAATGAAAATTTCCTATGACAGACTGTTCTGTCCCTGGAATATATGTTCAGGAACCAAATGGAAAATTTGTTTTCCAACGACTAAATAAATACCTTGTATTACTTGTGTTATTAATTCTGATTCCATTAATTTAATCAAATCAATGGAAAATACTATACATACGCTCTGTATAGTCATAAATGCTACCCTAATGCCCTATTTCATCTTTCATATTTTCCACAGAAGTTAATTCCCACTGGCAAAAAAGACATGTTTCATATATCTGCACCTACTTGTACATCACTAGCACATATAATCCTCTGAAGAACCTAGAAGGGTAAACTATACCACATTTTAAAGACATCTAGAATATGATATAGGGTAGCCGGTTTTGCAGCAATTAAGCAAGATTACAAAAAAACTCCAGCAATCACTTATGTGAGGTGAAGAGAACAACATTAAATAACAGTTGGAGGTAGAAGAACGGGTTACCACAACGAAAAAAAGGCCACTATAAAAAAGGATATCACATGAAAAAAAAGGGAGAATAGAGCCATAGTACCTCGCTAGTCTGTGGCAGAAGGCAAAAAACCACAGAATAATGGTGTGAAACTGCAGTTGTTGCATAAATATACTGAGGACTTTCAAAGGCCTAACAGTAAATCACAAGAAAAATGTTTAACTTGTTGACCAGAGGATCAGAAGAGTAAGGATAAGACAGAGCTATATTCCTGAGCTAAAGATGACTGCATAACTCCAAAGTGAGGGAATGAAGAAAGCCACAAGTGGGCTGGGCTTAGTCATCCTTTTCAAATGATAACAAAATTGTTTCTTTCTATACACACTACAGGGTATGCACAGGATAAAGCAAAGCATACATGTTTAGCTGTACTTGCAATAACTGTTCATGTTATTACTGCAGTTCTCAGGAAGAAAAAAAATAAAATTCACATAACACAATTGGTATAGTTCAGCATCACTTGAAGCTGTGCTAAAAATAAGAACTCTCTCCATTTCCAAGAGGTCAGTTCGGATGACTCCAGTGAATTTTCCTGACATCAACTTCCTCCTTTTTAAATTTAATGCAAGACAACCTTATTTTGTGCTGCTCCAGCAGTGCAGGAGAGTCAGAAAGGTCTCCTATTGGGCAGCTGACCATCCTTCCATATGGGGAAGGCATAGGCTGGCAAAGAGCTGGCTCTGTCCCAGACTGCAGCAGGGCAATAGGTGTAGTCTATGTGAAAGCAAACATGCCCGAGAGGTGTGGGGCTCTAATGCTCTCTGAGCAATTCCCTCACTGTCTTAAAATTAAGCAATGGCAAGGCAAACATCAGTATAGTTGTACCAGATCAACCTAGACATGACCCTACAATAATTTAGTACATAAAAAGCTAAAGATATTAGTTTCTGTTCTTGCAGTTCACCAGTTGTGTTATGTCCACTACACCAAGACCCTGGATTTTCAAAATTTTAAACCACAAAAATTTCAGAACTATTTCAGCTATTTCAGAACTTGACAAAATCTTGTTTGTATTTTATCTTTCATTTTTCACTATATGCTTACTTTTCTGTGAAAGTATTATTTTATGCTTAGAAAGCATCATGGATTTTAGGTCTCCAAATACTTCATACTTGTTGACAAGCAGACATTTACAAAACCTCAGTAATGCAGCAGAGTATTAAAGCCACTTTGTCCTTTTGCAAACTGAAGCCAAATTCAACTGACTTCTCGAAGGTCCCACAAAAACAGTTATTTTAACTCAAGACTCCCTAACCCTTATATATTAAACACATGAGCAAGAAAAGTCTCAAAGTTATATTTTGCTAGCAACATAAAACATTTTCCAATGTGTTACCATCTTTCTGCATGTAGTATCAGGTAATATGGGCATGCAGCCTCACTGTTTTTTTCCAAGTCATAAATGATGAAAGGGTAAAACCCATAGAAAAATTAGGAAAATACACTTAGCAGCCAACACAAGCAATGCATAGGAAGTGCTGTAGGCAATTGGGTTTAGAAGTATAAACATCACATTAGTAGACCCATGAGATAGCATGATGTAGCCACACCTGGGCAGACACTCTCCTATTCCCCTCCCAACCCACTAATGAAAACAAGTTTGAAGCCAAAATGTGAAGATTCAACTACACAACATCATTTTTGGTCTCAAAGGCTAACTACATCAAACAGACATAAAATAAGCTGGATTCACTTCAGCCAAAATATGTTTCCACTTGAAACAAGATCAAGTGCTGTCTAGAAGACCTTGGGGTTTTACTAGATGCTGTAAATCTGTTCAGTAGCTGTGGGTGGCACCAGTTTCAAAATAAAGTGGATCATGGAGTAAGTAGAAAAAGTCCTAGGTAAAATAACTGAAAGCTGAACAATGAAACAATCATTAATCATTCATGGCTCTTTCCTGTAGGAAATATGTGCCCTATTATCTGCATATCACAATGAAATATTCACATTAGTAGTGGCTCACAAAATACCAAGCACTTTCACTAGCTAATCATCTGTCAGAAATACTTCAAAATACACAACCAGAAAGAACTCCCCGAAAACCAAATCACCCTACAACCACCTTTTCCCCAGAAAATGGCTTAACCACCAGTTAAATTTAAAATGAACAAACAAAACACACCACAGGAAATGCTCTAAATATTTGATTGTGATACAAAAGTAAATGTCTATATTCCTGAGCATGCACAGAGCTCCAACAGCTGTGCTAGCTGAAGGTTGGCAAATGAGTCCTAGGAGACTAATTTGGTGGTGAGGCCAGGAGCACATATAGCAATGCAGACAGTGGGAACTCACCTGTGGGTGCTCCACCCATGTCATACCCTTTCTTCTAACACAGGAAAGACAAACCAGCCTTCACCTTGTGGTCTGCATTAATCCCAACACCAGAAAATATACTGCAACACAGAATGTCATTACAGGGGTCAGACCTGATTGAAACCAGTTGAAGCAAGTTGGGTGCTTGATGCAAAAGTGGCAATAGCTTGCTGATCATTAGAGCATGTTCCAGCAAGAACCTTACATTTGATGACTCAGTCACCAAGGGAACTGACTGCAAAGTAACTATTTTCCAGTCACACTCCATCAAATATTATCAATTACAGAGGAGGATCCCCCTCACAATGCTGGTATTAGTCTGACCTACAGCACAGAACTAAGGCCCACCTCTGCACTTCATTTATGAGCCATCCTCTGATCACCTCTTCCTCCTTGCTACACATTCCCACTCTTGTAGCTCTTTCAGAATAATTTCACTTGTCATGAGTAATCTGCTTCTGATAGAATGATCCACTGTAAGCTATTATTAAATAGTGTCTACACCAATATGGGTCTTTTTAGTAGAACCACAGCAGAAATTAACCACACACAAAATCACACCTGCATACCTGGGGAAGAGGAGGAAAGACAGAGCAGGGGAGGAGCAGGCTGCAACAACGATTCCTTAATCTGGCTCAGCTGCATTTCATCTGAGTATAGTCTTGATAACCCTGACAGTGAAAAATGGAGCTTCCGTGAAGACTTCCAAGCACGGTACTTTCTGTCTATCTGACTAGAATAATAATCCTGATCTGGGGCTGAATAAATCACAGGGAAAAAAGTGAACCCAAAATACCCCTGCAATTGTGATAAGATTGCATATTATAAATATGGCTCCCAAAAAAGAAAACAAATGAAAACGAAAGCATATAACTCAAGTTCAGCAGAAAACTCTCTATTTGACAAGGTTAGAAGAAATAATGCATGATTTCAAAAAACCACTCTTCAGTAATTTTTTGCATAAAAACTGCTCAATTGCTTTCAGTGCGAACAAAAATAAATGCTGTCAACATGAATAAATAGTGTCAGAGAGCTGAAATTCTGAAAGTGATAATCTATGTATCAAAGTCCTTGTCCAAACCATTAGGAAGATGTTACAGATCAACTCCAGATCGTGCATGTGCAGTCTGTCTAGTCCACTTACATCCTCCAACATGGACTTAAACCTCACCATGGACTTAAACCTCACCTCCAAATGCCCAATTCTGCCATAATGAGCCATGTCCAAGACTAAGATCGGCCTTTTTGATTTGTCGCCAGTAGCACAGGTTCCTACTCCACACTTTTTGTTTACTACGTAACATTTTTCAAATGGACTGCAGTCCCAGTAATAAGGATGTGCTTTTTCTCTGGCCCCAAACTTGCTCCTTAAAATGTACCCATGATACAGAACACCTTCAAAAAGAAGTCAGATGCATTTTGGGTAAGTTAAGGACATGGTGAAGGATCCTTGACAGGACTGAAGTAACTTGCATGCTCCACAGTCCTCAGTCCCCTCTAGAGGGAGTCCACTAACTGCTCTAAGGAATGGAGAACACTGTCCAAGACATTGCACAATCCTTTGAACTTTTTCTGCCTTTGCTTGTTTGCTTTTTCCTCTGAACAAGCTGCATGATTTTGGGAAAAGGGTATCATTATCAGGTTTGGTTTCTTCAGAAGTTACTTACAAGTAAGCCTTTTTGCATTAGTTTGTCCTTACTTGGCTTCAAACAGGCAGCTTTACTATAATTAAAGTAAGTAGATCTAACAATATATATGGATTGAAACCATTACATATTCAATAAGAACCACACTCAGCCACTACTTGGAGAAAATTTTAAGGCTCAACTTCTGAAGGATTCATTCCAGATCTGCATATGCCTCAGAGAGAAAAGTCCATCTTTTGAAAGCTGAGTCAAACGTAACTACACTCCATCATGGCAAGAGAAAGTGATCTTTCCTGTACTGGAAAGATTCTGAAAGATGCTAAATTCTGAAAAGTCAGACCTTAAAGTAGTTACACAGCCTTCATGTGGCCAAGACTCTGCAGCCTTCTCTGCTCATGGTGGAAAATATGTGATGGAGTTTGGCTAGAACTCCAAAGATGAGCTAATTTTTTTCAAAAGAGGAGTGTATTTGTTTCCCTAACACAGTATCACAGTATTGATAAGGTTGGAAAAGACCTTGAAGATCATCTAGTCCAACCTATAATCCAGTTAAACCTAACACCTAACATCTAGATCATATCATTCAGCACCTCATCCAGCCTACCCATGAACACCTCCAGGGACAGCGACTCAACCACCTCTGTGGGCAACCCACAACACAAAAAGAGACAAATTACCATGCCTGTCTGCTCAATACAGTATGTCAGTTACAAATCTGATATCTCAGTAGAAACAGTTGTACAGTACTTCCCCGCTGCATTGCGACCTCTCCATTACAACTCCACACATTTGCGAGGAAAATTTCTCACAATTCAGTTTCAGGGATCTGCGAGGTTTCCTCGCTGACGCATGTGCAGTGCCTCTGTTTCACCAAGGAGCGGGGCCAGCTCTCCCTGTAGGTGGGCTGGGGCCGGCCCCCTGGGGGAGGGCACGCGGGGAGGGCGCACGGTTTCGCTGGCTCACAGTGGCATTTAGAGCCCAGCGGCACCGTGTCCTGGTCCCTGACCCAGTCCTGCGTGTCTCCTGTATGCTCCACTGAGACCCAGTGCAGCACCACCACAAGACATGCCATTCCTTGTTACTCAAAGCCCAGTCAAAGCCCGGGCAGTGCTGCCTCCAGCGGGACCAGTGAATGTTAAAGGGAAGGAAACTCCAATACTGACACACACCCCCCAGGACCAGTGAATGTTAGGGTGTCGCAGTTTTGCAAAGTTAAGGTTTTTCCAGGTTCCAAGAATGCTGACCAGAGCTCGGGGACACCCCTTCCCCATCGCGGAGGCAGGGTGAGCACGCGCGGGACCAGGCCAGAGAGCGGGAAGGTGGGCGGGGCAGCAGCGCAGGGAGGGTTTGGGCTGCGAGCACATACGGTCACAGCAGCCACTCAGAAACGGTTCGCTTTGCTCCCTTGTGCTGAGAGAGACCATGGGAAGGAGCGGGAAATTGCCCACAGCGCTCCAGAGTGCCAGGGGGTGGAGCAACGGACGTGGCCTGCATGCATATTAATGACCTGTGCGTCTTTGCGAGTTTGACATTCTGCGAGGCCTGTGGCATGACCCGTTCCTCACAAATGACGGGGTATAACTGTATATATCTTTTCTATGAAGATATATGGACATCTAGTACTGAAAAAAGTAATTGCAATAGAAACAAAGCATTGACTCTTCAAAAACTGGATTCCCTTTCTTTCCTTTTTAGTTAATAAAAACACTTTACAGGGTAGAGGAAAAAAAAATTTCAAATCAGAGCATGGAATGCAATAGCAGTTTGATAATCACTACTTAAATCAACAATTCCTATCCTCATTCTAAGTACAGAGTAATCCACCACTCCTCTGTAGCAGAACCAGATTACTTAACTTCTTATGCTGCCCAGTAAAAACTAACATCAAGGCTCCTCCTCATTTTCCCTGATTTATTTTTATTTAGTTAACAGTGGCCTTTGAGTGTCTGTTCTTCGCCTTATGCCATTCCCTATAGAAGATATAATTTATGAAAGGAAATAAAAAGATGCTTTACTTTCCCCTATAGATGCATAAGGCAAGCAATGACCCAGACTTACATATGCTATATATTACAATGCCATTATGCTTGCCATAAGTGTCTTTTTTTTCTTCTTTTTTTAATACCATATGGTATTAATATTCTTTGTGGATACAAAAAAAAAAAAAACCAACCCAAAAGACTTCTTGAAACCACATTTGATTTATTCCTGACCACTGTACAATCAGTGATGGAATACACTGTCAAACCACTGGCATGGAATGTGAATAATGTCCATCCTGAATTCTGACTTCCCTCTCACACAAACATACATGAAACTACATTACAAAATGTGAGGTGAGGTGAAAGAGTTATGCTGTAGTTAGGATTCACTGTATGCAACCATTGCTAAGACCAACTACCAAGCAAGCTACACAAATTCAGTTATTCTAATACAAGGTCCCAAGATCTAATACAAGGTCTCAAGACAGTACTGCCCAGGATACCAGCAGCTACTATTCGAAAAAGCAAGGTGGTAGGGGAATAAAAGCACCAAAAAACATACTTAAAGCAAGATGTTAGCTCTTCCAGCATTTACCAGTCAAAGTGTTTCAGAATTAGACCCTAAACTATTAAGGTTATTCATCAAGGTAGCAAATTACTCAAATCCACAATATTTTAAAGCTCTGTAGCTGAATATTCGTATTATCCCAAAGTGCTTAAATTGCTTCAAATGGGCACATGGGAAATTCGTGATGCTCAATTTGTGGTTAGTTACTAATGCAGCAATATTTTGCATTAATGAAACTCCAGACATGCATTAATTACTGTACTGGTTTGTAACACATTTTTGTGCCTATTAGTCTGCTAATATGTAGAATAAAAATAATCATGTATGACTTGTGCAAGGAGGGAAATGTAAGCCACAGCTCATTTGAATTTAGAAAAAATAGACTATATTAAAAAACAGTCTCTCACCAGTTACTCTTGTGTATGAGAAGATGCCAATAACAAAATGCATCAGCACACCTGAGTTTCTAGAAATGAACTTACCTTGGAGTCCCCAGAAATCGCTGCGATCTCAGTTGTTCAGCCACATACAAAGAAGCTGCTGTCGCCAGTAATTCTCTTCTTTCAAGATCTGTCAACTTGTGTCCTAGTTTATGGAAAGTAGTTAAATAAAAATAATTAGATACCACAGTCCAACACAGATGCAAAATTAACAATTATCAGTAAAGACACTCATCAGTCCTCACACATGAAAGCTACATTTTTTTCTCCTCTAAATCAAGACAAGGCTTAGCATATCAGATGCCCTGAGTTTCAGAGTTTGAATTGCATGTTTTCATACAGACCAGCCCAACTGCTAATATTGGTTTCTCTGTTAAAAATTATTTGATACAGAAAAGAAACTGAACGGTACTGCAAGCATCTTGTTTTCGTTATTGAAATGTCACTGGTTGACATATTGTGCCTCATGCTGGTAAGGAATCCCTCTGTACATTAGAACTTACTCAAAATACACAACATTCTTTCTCAGTACTTTATCTTGTAACGGTTTTGTGTCTTCCAAGGAAAAGGAATAACACAACAGTATAACACTACCCTTCCCCCCCCTCAAATAAAAACCAACACATGGACAATGCTACTTGTCAGCCCTGGGTCATGTACCGTCATTTGTGTAATCATGAAGTCAAAGTCATGTTTGACATTTCATAAGCAGAAAGCGGCTCAGAGTAATGTACAATCTGAATGCACACAACCTAACAAATTGTAAGAGATTCAATTGTCTAAAGAATCACAGAATCACAGAATCCGACAAGCCAAAAAGAACACAGTGATACAACTTTGTCCTCCCTGTCTTTAAGTAAGATTTGGCAGGAAAAGGTGAAAAATAGGTAGCCAAGAGTGATGTGAGAGTACAGAGTAGGGCCACAAAAATTACCAAGGGGATGAAGCACCTCTCCTATAACAGAAAGGCTGAGAGAATTGGGATTGCTCAGTCTGGAAGGGAAGCTTCAGGGTGACCTAATTGCAGCCTTCCAGTACCTGAAAGATGCCTACCAGAAAGATGCCAAGAGTATCTACAACATTTACAAGAGTACGTAGTGAAAGTACAAAGAGGAATGGCTTCAAACTAAAACAGATTAGTTATTTGGGAAAAATTCTTTACTGTGAAGGTGGTGAGGCACTGGAACAGGTGGCCCAGAGAGGTGGCTGTCTCATCCCGAGTGTTCAAGGCCAGGTTGGATGGAGCTCTGAGCAACCTGGTCTAGTGAAAAGTATCCCTGTCCATGACAGGGAGGTTGGAATGAGGTGATAATTAAGGTCTTGAAACCCAAGCCATTCTATAATTGTATGAGAGTGAGCAAATAAAGGACTCTGTTGCACATCAGGACAAATAAGGTACTCTGTTCGCAAGAAAGCAACAGGAAGCTAAAATTGACATAAAACAAGACCAGAAGTGCAAAGCTGAATTGTCATAAAAAAAATAGGCAAACTATCCTTCGGAGAGAGATTCTGCAGGACTGTTTCAAAGTCAGAGAGGAGGATTGCACAATATAGTTAACACAAGACAAAGGCTGAGATTTAAAGACTTAGCTGAACTCAGTTACAACACAGCTCTCAAAAAGCGCTTTATTTGTACATATCATAGCAAATATCATCATCCATCGCAAGTATGACTTTCATGTGAAGGGATGGGGAAGACCTTCAGAATGCTGTATATCCGAAAGGAACTCTGCCCATTGGGCAAACATTTGCTTCCAGTCCTGCAGCCGGGAAACAGTTACACAGATCCTTTCTACATCTCCACTCTACCATCACCTCAGTGCTATGCCACGTAACAAATTCACACTCCCCAGCACTGATTACTAGCAAGTGAGAATTTCTATCAGGAGCATAAAATAAGACTGATACAATTCCCAAGACAATCCAGAATGGAGGCCATTGAAAAGGACTGGAACAGACTTTACAGTAACAAATTCAAAACAGGACATCTTCTGCACAGAACCCATCATTCCACTGGACATATTAAATAGGGATAGGGGAAGAGGCTACTTAGAGTCCACCTCAGCAATGCAATAGTGCCACTGTGATAGGAATGCACTTATTATGGTCCAGCTAACAGTACAAAGTAGCTGTCACAAGCCAAAAAAAATGTAAATTTAAAAATAACACGAGCCAGTAAATTTATATCAAACTCTTTTTCATTTAGGCCACATTAACATATTCTGTCTAAATATTACTGCAACTTCCTTTGCTCAGTGTTTATTATTTTTTTATCTGCCTTGAAATGGAAACTCTCTTCACCTCAACAAATGCATGCAGAGATACAAATGCTGATAGGTTGAGAAACAAACTTGATCTTTCCTTTGTCAGTTACCAGGAAAACTGATTGCAAGGCAAAATACAAAAAATAAGGAACTTTTGTACTATTCGTATATAAATACTCACATATACGTATATATATATGTCTTAGATAATTATACAATGCAATAATATCAACTATTTGGATCCAAAATGTGCCAATTTTCCAACTGTTTACACACAGTGAAGAAGTTCTGAGATTACTTTTTCAAAACACTGAATCAAAAATTGATGATTTGTTTACATGTCTCAGCTAAAGACCCATCAGGAATCTGTACAAAAGCCTTTGCTTTTCAGTTCCCCTTCCTAACATCCATGACAAGACCATGTGACCAAAGCTGTGTGTTCCCACCTGCTCCAACACATGCTGTTAATATCAACTCATATAAAGGAACAAGGTAAAACTAGAAAGATCCCAATTCAATGACCTTCATTTTGAATGAAGTCAATAACTGCTTTTGTGCTTGCTGCCCCACAAAAACCATTTTCTCCTTGTATTTTCAATAAAAATCAAACTCCAGTGAACAAAGGTCAGTAAGTTGAAACAGGTTAATAACTGATCAAGAGTTACATTCATTGCTTCATTATCACAAATATGAAAAAATACTTACCCACTTTCACTATTTGTCACTATTTACATTAGTTGTGCCACAGATGTGGCAAGCAGAAAAATAGTCATGACTGTCATATCCCATGTGGAATTTCTGAGGGATAATGTAAACCACTAACAGCAACACACCAAAATTGTGGTTTGGTCTTTGGCAGTGAAGATACAAGCTTACAGCAGAATGTCCTTAGTGTAACTTTGGAGGCATACTTCAGAAGTTTGATTAAAGGCTGCTTCCCAAGAATGACAATTTTCCTTCATTATACAAGACAGGGACTACTGTCTGTACTACCTTAGTTCTCTGAATTTCAGTCCCATTTCTCTTGCTGTCTGCTCTTGCTCTGCTGCCGTGCTGAAAAGTAACACAGCTACCTCTGAAGCAATTGTCCAAGTGCTCCCTTGATAGGGAATGAATGAAATGAAATAGCACAGGTTCCCCAGCTTCCAATATGGGAAGTTCTGCCATTGCTCTTTCCTACTCTCATCACTGCAGATTCCTGGACTACACAGAGATTTCATCTCCACAATGAAACATGGTAGCTCCCAAATCTCTGCTTAACCTGAGATATACTTCTGCATTATCACAATCATCACTGAGCTGAATTACATAGAGTGAATGCAAAACAGGATTAATGGTTATAAAATTAAGTCCCAATGAAAGGAGTGGAAGCATTGTTGCTCCTATTATTTAAAACTAGACTGTACACATCTATTACTACTAAATAACGGAACCCTGGTAAGAAGGAAGACAAGAAAAAAAGTATTTCTCTCTCATTTCCCTGATGTTATGATTGCTTAAATCAATATTATTCCAGTATCCCCCAAGCTGAGTCAAAAAGGTTCACGCAATTACTTTACATAACCAACTTCAAATTAAATTACATAAAAGGTCATTTTCCCCATAACAGTCTCATTTGCATTTCATCCTAGAAATGTGCTTCCTACTATCAATTACCAGGGGGGAAAAAACCAAAATAAAACAAACAAGTCCTGGTTATATGTCCCAGTCTGTTACTTAATACTCAAAGAGTGACTGTTTTCTGACTGAGAAAAACAAAAATTAAAAGCAAAATGGGCAAGATAGAAAATGCAATGCATAATTCAGATCCATACCAATGCTGGTAATGTTTAATATCATTCCTAGGTTCTATTTTGGCTGAAGATTTTCCCCAATGGATTTTGAAGTTGACCGTTACAGATGATATGTATAGCAGGTACACTGTGGCAGAAAACAAAGTCAAACCTTATTCAGGGTTTAATTTCTTGTAAATTAAGCAGAACTTCATTGCACCCAGATGGTCAAAGACAGGCAGTATTGTCTTTGTAAAGAACTTCAAACCATTCAGAATATTGAAATATGTCTCAGAGAACTCATTGTCACTTCTAAGATGGATGCTACAAGTATACAGAAAGAAAAGACCTACTATTTTGAATTATTAAGTAATTAGTGACAGAGCAAGAAATGTTTTTCAGCCTCACCTGATGGAAAGAAGTCAAGTAAACTGTTAAGTCAACTTTTGCACTGCCTAGTAGCTTCATAAAATGAAGATAGATTAGATTCTAGTTAACAGAAAATTAATAGGGTTGACAGCAATCATCTTCCCCCTTCTAACAGAAATACAGATAGGGAAGTCTCTTTAACTAACAGCAAAAGTCTCCAGAATTAAGTCACATCTGCAGTCCCAATTCACCTAAAAAACGTTTTTACTCATAACAGAGTCATGGAACGACAGAGGCTGAAGGAATCTTGGGAGGCCTTTAGTTTATTCAGTGTGTGTCCCCTTTCCCACCAAACAATCTCAACATCTAATTCAGAATGGGTTGCTCAGATGTTTGTGTAGTCAGGTCTCAAAAATCTTCAATTTATTATGGCCACTGACTCTTGCTATGCTAATTATGGAAAAGCCCTGGTTCATATTCCTGGGAACCCACCCTGAGGTCCTTGAAAGTATTCATTAGGTCTACTCTAAGCTTTCTTGTTCCTAGGCAAAACAAGATTGGTTCTTCCAGCTTCTTCTTACAGGATGGCTGTTCCACTCCCAGTACCATCCTTCTGGCTCTTAACTAGACTTATTGTTTTTGTTCATTGCCATCTGTCTTACAAGCACGAAGGGTTTAAATCTGGACACAATATTCTAGAGATGGTTTTAGTGAGTGCTGAGTTAAGCAAAGTAATAATTTCCTCCAACCCATATAATTATGTCAAACAAGATGTATCTAAAAGTCTTCAGCTTATATAGTCTTAAACTAATACAACATTTCTGAAGAGAGGTGTTTCCTCTTTATTCCTTTATGTATAGGAAATATGTAGGATTAACCTAAAAGATTGTCCATCAGAATTTCTATTCTTCGTCTCCACCCAAGTGAGGTAAACATGCTAGAAGAGGGGAAGTAAATTTTTTTTTTTCTTTTTTTTTTCATGACTATGACTTTAGTGATAATCTCTTGGAATGGCCCATTTTTCATTTCCTGCACCTATCCTCAGATCCACACTCCTCCCAAAACTTGCACATGCACTCAGAGCAATAACCCAGTGCAGCTAACCCACTGCCAGCCACCCATCCCTCACACAGACACAGCAGCTGCTTTCCCACACTAATCATACCTCACACAAGGTTAGCTTCCACACAGAGATTATTTTTAAATAACTTGCAATAAAAAAATGGGTTTGTTAATCAATGTTTACTTAAAGAAAGGGAGAAAGAGTTAAACTCTAATCATGAAAATTACTAAACATTCCCATTCTAGATTGATTTGAAGTGGGCATCACAGGTTAATGGAAAAGCAGCCAAGATATTTCTAATAATTCATTTTTTTCTTAACTTACAGTAAAAGTTTTCTAGGAAAGGATTTATAATGGAACTCTTGAAAATGAGATGGGAAAACAAAGTATCTCTCATTTTACTCTTTATAAAGTTAATATTTATATTTGAAGAAAAATGCACATAAGAAATGGACCACTACTTTATGCAGTCACCAGAGAGAACACAGCTGACATTCATTACTTATCAATGTAGACCAACAGTGGCAGTTCACAGAATCACAGAAAATTATGAGTTGGAAGGGACCCACAAGGATCATCTAGTCCAACTCACCATCTAATACCCATACAGCGACCGAGGGCACATCCCAAAGCATAATAACAACCTAGATGCCTCACAACCTAGCAGGCCACTCCGAGCCGGAGGGGGCCCAGGGTCATCCAGCCCTCACCCCCCAGCTAGACCAGCTAGACCATGTCACTAAGCTCCTCGTCCAGTCTTCTCTTAAACACTTCCAGGGATGGCGACTCCACCACCTCCCTGGGCAGCCCATTCCAATATGCAATTACTCTCTCTGTGAAAAACCGCTTCCTAACGTTAAGATTAAACCTCCCCTGGCGTAGCTTGAGGCTGTGCCCTCTCGTTCTGGTGTTGTCAGCCTGGAAGAAGAGGTCTACACCCANCCACAGCCTTTTTGTCATCGACCAGTCGAGTCACTGGATCGTAAAAGGAGATCAGGTTAGTCAGGCAGGACCTGCCTTTCCGAAATCCATGCTGACTAGATCCAATGTCGTGGTTGTTCTGCAGCTGCTGTGTAATGGCACTCAAGACCATCTGTTCCATGACTTTGCATGGGACTGAGGTCAGGCTGACTGGCCTATAGTTGTTAGGATCATCTTTCCTACCCCTCTTGTGGATGGGTGTCACATTGGCCAATTTCCAGTCTCGTGGCACAACACCGGTAAGCCAGGACTGTTGGTAGATTATGCAGAGTGGCTTGGCGAGTTCATCTGCCAGTTCTCTCATGACCCTCGGGTGGATTCCATCCGGTCCCATAGACTTATGAGGGTCCAAGCCACTCAGTAAGTTGTGCAGTTTACAAAAGAAACTCACTGGATTGTGTTCAAGCATTAATATAGCACACATTTCTATTGAAATTGTTTTATTTCTGAAGTTTTCCAAATTTAAAACATTTCTGGTATAGACTCCTACTGTTAAAAACAGCACATATTTCTAGTTATTTCCAAATCTACGTTGTTGTCCACTCATTGCTCTAATTTTTCAAATTACCCTAGATTTTTTCTACAGCTACCGTCTTTTATGATCAATATTAAGACACATGAAGCAACTTAAATTTTCAAATCCTCCTAATAAAGTTTACTCTGGGTACTTATAAAGTCAGTTGAAGTGACTAGGAAATTTAGATCTAAGTTAATTTTTCCCTTTGCTTCTCTTGCTGACCTTCTACACATCATCTGCCCACCACCCTTGCTGGCCTTCAACAGTTCCCATTTGATTCTGTGGATTTGTAGGAATATTTTTAATGGACACTTCAAAAAAAACTATCCCCAAATTCAACTGAATGATATTTTTCTTTAAGCCAGAAGTCTCTAGTACAAACTACACCATTAAAAGAGCTCTCAATTACATTGATGAGCTTTGAAACAGTACACATGAGTAAGTATTCTTGATTTGAAATGCAATGCAATAGTATGTGCATTTTTTAATCATTAAGAAGGCTAACACAAGTATGCTTGTGTTTGATACATGGAAGGAGATGAGTGAGACTTTTCATACACCAGGAAACAAGCTCAGTCATTTCACGTGTGCCATTCATTAGTTTCTATTATGAACCATCACGGTACCTCTCCTTGTGTCTTCTGGTGTCTAGAACAAAAGCGTATCTCTAAGAATCTGATAATACAATACGTATTACTGTTTGGTTTATGTTTTTGTTGTTTCTAGCTGTGTGTCAGGTATGGACCTACCTAATACCTTGCATCCTTGCATTTTTACTCCATTCCCCTCTCCCCAGTCCTAGTCTGCAACTTTGCACATCTGCTGAGGTTCACCAGATTCTTTAATGGGGTAAGTCAACCCAAGAGCCCACAAAAAAACTACTCCAACAAAAAGAAGTAACAGTTAAAAAACAGGTATCTTTTACAGTGGTTTAGAGAACTGAATCCACTCATGAAAAGCACTGAAGAGTCCCAGAACATGAGATTCTGTACTGAAGAATCATAAAAGGGACGATGATCAGCTATATAAGCACTGTGCCTTCAGAGCAGATGCTCAGAGTACCCTCAAGTCTACGTTGAATGAGTTACCCAAAGAAGAGGTAAGTACACCTTACTTAGCAAAAACAACAAAGGAACTTCTCAATTCAGGGTGGCTAATGCCTGTTGCTGTGGTCTCAGCCAGGAGCCAATAATGCTGGACACATTAATCCCATGTGTAGGACTGTATTACACACCGGGTTGTCAATTACATCATGACATAAAGTATTGCTGGTGCAAAGAATAGTCATCCACAAACACACACACTGAGTCCTGAGGTAAGAAAAATCTGTTCTGCTCCTTAATGAGACTAGAATTTGGCAAGGTGCCAGTCATAGCCAGTGGCTGCCAATCTGGCAGTGCTGTCTCCAAGGTGGGATAAGGATTCTGCCACATTGGATTAATGAAGAATGGAGGAAAAGGAATCTCTGTGGGATTCATAAAGGACCCATGAATGATGAATTATAAACATTTTAATTTTTTTTTAACAAAGAAGATGTTCTGCCTGATGAATACCAGCTGAGATGAGAGACCTGTATGGAAGGACTGAGTCTGACAACACAGGTCAAGAAAGCATCTCCAGCAGATTGGCTAAGACAAAAGACAATCTTTTAAAATTTGACGTATGTGAAAGGAAGCCAATTTATTTTTTTTAATTATTTTTTTACCAACCATTGTTACACAGTTTTGAAACTGAGTAGTTTGGTATGCTGTAAAGTAAGTTTTGCATTTGTGTTTATGTTAACCTGGTGTACAAGTTAATAATGTCAAGGTGATATATCCACTATTGTGTACAATGAGTATTAAGACCACATTATTAGAATACTCCGATAAAATGCCAGATCCTCCAGACAACGCTACACTGAAAACAGTGCCAAAATGCAATTCTGAAGATGCAAAACAAACTCACTGAAGAAGCAACAGTGCTGAGTAAAAAGAAATCTTACCTGACTATAGTTAACAGTAGAAGCATTGTCTGTAATGAAGCACAGTAGCGTGGCAGAATTAAACTGATGCTTATTTTACATATTTCGTATCAACTGCAAATTGTTTTTCTTGACTTTAGGTCTATTTCATTTACTCACTAGGAGTATGCATTTTGGCTTCTTGAAAATAAAGAAATTATTTCAACTGTGTTACGCATTATTTAAAAACTCTAATGGCATGTATGCACGGATATATTTGAGGAAAAGGTAAAGATTGATTGGGGAACAACAATCAGAAACGCCACTTAAGAAATGTTCCAAATAGAACAAACCTTTGAAACCATCAGGATAGACTTCAGGAAGAAATTTAGTGCTGATGTCTCCTTGAACAAAGCGTGGATGGATGATCACTTCTCGCAGTAAAGAAATATTGTGAGCCACACCTGAAAACAGAAAGCAAATCAATACAAATTCAGGTAACATTAATCACAAATTACATTAGGAAACAAGTTCTAAAAATATGAACTCGTATCACTATGTAATTACTTGTTCATAACTTCAATACCATAGTACTTATGTAATCAACACAGATTTATCAGCTTTGTTTCACTCTTGCCTCAAGACATCCCCTCTTAAACACTCAGTTTAAGCAAAGTAAACAACCAAAATTTTCACCTCATCAAGCCTAATTCAAACACCTAGTTAGGTCAAGGACAGCAAGCACAATCAAGAGACTTTTGGTTCAGTTCTAGAAGACTGTAGGCAAAACCAGAACCATTTCCCTGAAATGACAGATTAGTCATGACAGTAAATATTAGCTCAATTCCAATGAACCCTGAAGATACGCAGCATGCCACAGCCCAATCACAGTAATGAAACACAGTAAAAAGTTTTACCACTTACACTTAATTTTACAACTTTTTTATTTTTTTTTTGCAACCGATAAGAGACTCCTGTGGAACTTTCATAGCAAAGAAACGTATTGCTTCCTCCATATGTGCCTTTATCCAGCTTTGTCTGGTCACCCCTTTAGCACCACTCCATTACCCTGTAAGGCATATACAGTTATACCTCCTCCATCGCGAGGAAAGGGACAGGTCAAAGGCGTCGAGAAACATTAATCTCGCAAAGAACTGCAGGTCGTTAATATGCATCCAGGCCACGCTCATTGCTCCAACCCCCGGAACTCTGCGGACAATTCTCTGCTCCTCCCCCTTGTCTCTCTCAGCACAAGCGAGCAAAGGGAACCGTTTCTGAGCAGCTGCTGTGACCGTGTGTGTCCCCAGCGCAAACTCTGAGCTGCTGCTCCCCCCGCCCCCAGCCCGGACCCACTGCTCGCGCCGTCCCGCGCGCACTCGCACTGCCACCACTGCGGGGAAGGGGTGTCCCTGAGCTCTGGTCAGCATTCTTGGAGCCTGGAAAAACCTTAACTTGGCAACACTGCAACACCCCGTGCACTTATGGCGGGGGGGGGGGATTGGTTTGGGAATTTCTTTCCCTTTAACATCCACCAGTCCCAGGAGAGGCAGCGCTGCCCGGGCTTTGACTGGGTTTTGAGTAACAAGGAATGGCATGTCTTGTGGTGGTGCTGCGCTGGGTCTCAGCGGAGCACACAGGACCGGGGCAGGGACCAGGGTAGGGACCAAGTCAGGGCTCTAAATGCCACTGAGAGCTGCAGTAAATCGCGCACGCCGGAGCCGCCCGCCGGCGCGGGACTGTCGCCCTCCCAGCACACAGCTTGTCTCACTTTCGTGGGGCAAGTTTTCCCGTTCAGGGACTGGGGGCACGGTGCTGTCATTGCGAGGCCCCTCCCTGCAGGGCGGGGTGAATCCCGCTCCACAGGCACCGCCTTTCGGCAGAGCAGAGTCAAACTGCGCATGCGTCACGCAGCTGGGCTCGCAGACCGCTGAATCCTATTTGCAAAAAAATTGCTTCGCAAATGGGCGAGGTTGTGAAGGAGAAGTCACGATACAGAGAGGATTCACTGTAGCCCCCTAAAAATTATTTCATTAATTAAAAAACTATTTACTATAGAGCCTTTATAGCTACCATTGTACTTTAATTTATTTTAATATTATACTACTTTATTTTTTCCAAATTTCTTCATCTCTTTTCATTCCACTTCTCAGCCTGTCTCCTCTTTATTTTTCTTTTCCTTCCTTTCACCTATTTTTGGTACCTCAGAGAGGAAAGGAACAAACCATATGCCACTTCCAGCTTAAGCTGGGAAAAAAAAAGCAATGAGGAGCAGATGTCAGCACAAGGTACATACTCAGGATGGTTAACACTGGAAGAAAGATTGCTAGGGAAAGATGTTAGAGACAGTGAAAATGTTTAAAACTGGACTAAAGAAACCTGTAAGGATGCAGTGTAGTTGGGATATACCTTAGTTCAGGCAGTGGGCCTAGATGACTATTAAATACACTTTTGTCTAAGTAGGTTAGTAACTTAATGCTAAACTGTACTTTGCCAGAAATACTTACAGTTTAGTACTGAATATGATAGTCATTAAAAGTATGTAATATTATAGTCATTAAAAGCAATTTCACTGTAATATTAATTTTTTTAAGTCTTCACAGGAGGCAGGAGAGGAAAGGTGATGCAAAAAAAAATCCATGAAGAAAAAAGTCCCCAGATAATTTAAATCATTTCCTCCTTACTGTAAACAATTTTCAAAAGGACGATACTTTCTCTTTTGAGAGTAGCACACAGGAAAGGAAAGTTTAAGATTACACAGGTAAGAAAAGCATCACTCTCCTCAATTTTAGAAAGATATAAAACAGAAATATCAGAAGAGCCACGAGAGTTCAATCTCAATATGACTACACAGAATAACACTGGCTCTAACATTAATACTTCTTAATAAAAGCTGAAATACAGTTGAGAAGCATTGTATTTGTGGCTGCAGGTGTTGATCTATTCCAGGTATGGATAAATTATGAAGCTGCTACAAGAAAGAGATTATCCAACCTCAACTGTGCACACTCTCACCCCTCAGGAAATACAAAGTCATTCACATTCTTTTATGTCATTGTCAGAGGAATAGGTAACTCCAAATCACACTGTGTTTGCCAGGTCACAAACTTTGGCTTTAGCTATACACTAGTAAGTAGAAAATGCCAAGCACACCATAAAATAGATTATCCTGTAAAAATTTTTCTGTGCATCCATATGACTTGTAAAGCACAAAATTCTGAACTTCAATTTTAGATATGTTTACTTGCAAGATATTATGATTATTATGATTATGATGACATGAAGGAACTTTTTCACAGAGAGGGTGATCTCTCAGTGGAATGGGCTGCCCAAAGAGGTGGTGGAGTCACCGTCCCTAGAGGTCTTTAAGAAAAGGTTGGATGATGTACTTGGTGGCATGACCTAGATATTAGGGTAGTGTGTTATAGGTAGGATGGTGTGTTGGTAGCAGGATGGCAACAGGTTAGGTAACAGGTTTGGCTAGGTTAGGTAATAGGTGATAGGTTGGACTCGATGATCTCTATGGTCTTTTCCAACCTTACTGATTCTGTGATTCTATGATTACAATTACAGTTATACCTCCTCATTTGCAAGGAATGGGTCATGCCAGGGCTCTCACAGAACATCAAATTGGCAAACACGCTCAGGTCATTAATATGCATGCAAGCCACGCCCATTGCTCCACTCCCCGTCACTCCAGAGCACTGCGGACACTTTTCCACTCCTCCCCACAGGCTCTCTCAGCACAGGGGAGCAAAGAGAAGTGTCTCTGAGCCCGCTCTGACTCAGGAGACCCCCCCAAGAATCTCCGGGCTTGTCCAGGCTGCTGTGACTGCGCGTGCTCGCAGCCCAAACCCCGTGTCACTGCTCCCCCCCTAGCCCCGGTGCTCGTGCCCGTGGTGTCCCAGCATGGCATCCCAGCCCCTGCATGCCATCCCAGCCCCACATTGTCCCAGCCCACTGGGGATGCCAGCACGGCGTGGCCACATGGTCGGCACCATCCCAGCCGCTTCTGCAGCCACCACCTGGCTGCTGCCACCGCATGTGCTCGCCCTTCCTCCGCGGAGGGGAATGAGTGTCCCTGGGCTCTAGTCGGCATTCTTGGAGTCTGGGAAACCTTAACTTTGCAACAGTGCAACATCCCGTGCTGCTTATGGTGGGAGAGGGCATCGGTATCGGAGTTTCCTTCCCTTTAACATCCACCAGTTCCGGGAGAGGCAGTGCTGCCCATACGGTCCCAGAGGGCGGGAGAACAGAAGCCTCCTCCTGTGCAGTGACAGCTGCCCCCTCCCAGCACACAGCGCTTGGCCCACCTCGCTTGCCTCACTTTCGTGGGGCAGTTTCCTGGGTCAGGGACCAGGGCATGGTGCTGCAGGGCTCTAAATGCCACAGCGAGCCAGAGAAACCGCGCGCCCTCCCCACAAGTCCTGCCTCACAGGTAGCGCCAGCACCACCCCTCGGTGGAGCAGAGGCACTGCGCACGCGTCAGCCGAGGAACCTCACAAGTGGCTGAAGCAAAATCGTGAGAAATTTTCCTTGCAAATCCATGGGGTCGGAATGGAGGGGTCGGAATGCAGCGGGGATATACTGTAGTTGTGACGACTCAAAGTTATTTGTACTTTTTCCTAACAGCTCTAGTTTAAATTAACATTGAATAAGAATTCATCATAAACTCAGGCATTTAAGTGAAGTTATTCGGATTTTTTCCCTTATCAAGATCTCACCAAAGCAATGACATTAGCAGCACAGAGAATGTAAATTGCCATGGCTATGGAAGGAAATCCTTTTGCACCTTTTTTTTTGTTTTTCCCCTACCAATCTGACTCTGGTGCAAATTTTCAAGCTCTTATGTGTGGCTGTCACGGAAACTACTTTCATCACAGAGTCAGATTCAGCCTCATCGAATCATGGAGTCACAGTTTTAAAGAGTAGTTTGCGAGACATTAAATAGTGCATTACACAACCAGTTCAGTAATGACATGATAGAAATTTGTCCACTTGATTAAAAAAAGATCAGCTTCATTTTGTTGCCTGTGACCTAGATAATCATTCATGGACCCTGATTTCATAAACACCAAATGACACTGTATCTCCACTAAACAAAAAATATTAAAAATCTTATGCTAAATGACTAACTTTGAAACAAATAATGTCTGTCTTTGGCTACTACAAATTACTCCCAAAATTTCCAATTTTAATCGGAAGTTGAAATATCATAGGGACTTCATCTATTAGGAAAACTCCAGGACTGTAATTAGAAGACAAAGAATTGCCCCTCAACACTGACCAACTTTGAATCCAGGATTTAAACATGCTACAATGTGTAACCAGATCATCTCATTTTTTTTCCTAAACTGCTATAAGATCCCTGGTGAGATGATGGTTGATGACAGATGACAGAGCTTGGTGTCTCAACTGACTGCCCCAAAAGACCTAACATCAAAATAATAGTAAAAGTATTCTTAATTATTTCCAACCCATGTGCATCCAAAAAAAAATATAAAATATCAGAAGCTTCTGAAATGTTTTAAACTCCAAAATTCCTTTAATAAGTTCAATAGAGCAGACAAGCCTAGGTGCTTGAGAAACAATATGACATGTATTTTATGTATGCAAATTTAAAATGTAATAAACAAGTTTCCCTTTAAAGTGTCACTGAAAGGCTATCTTTATCAGTCCCTGTGATCATTATGTGAGGAATGACTGCATGGTTGATCTGCTTCTCAAGACTGAGTTGATACCTTTAGTGATGCTCCAAATCATATGGGGTTTTGGTTTTTTTTTTTGTTTAAGCAAGTACCAATGTAATCCTTCAGAAGTCTAGAAGTTTTAGATTTGCAATTTAGCGTGACCTCTGTCAAAGTTCATAAGGTCTCCATCTGTGTGTAAGTAACTGCTAGGCTACAGAAATACGGACCCCTAGAGCAGCTTGCTCCTGACTACCTGCTGCTTCCAAAACACTGGCCAGACATTAGCCTCACACTCTCACAGGATCAAACAGAGGCTAACAGGCAGTGCTTATTTCATGCAAAGTTAGACACTAAACCGAAGTATATTATATTTATGTTGCAGTGGTTTTCTGGGGATTTTTCTTTTTCTTGACCACCTCTGCAGTCTGCCAGGAACAAAATCACATTTGTTAGCCTGACAAGCCATGACATTTTCAACAAACAAACAAAATTCTAAGCTATAGCAATTTATTTCCCCTCCAGAAAACAAAATTTCACTTCAGCATCATCTTTTTTACATTAAGACTGATGCAGAACTGCAGTTACAGTTATACTCTCCTCTAATGGAAAATATAACAAAAACCAATAATCACTGTTCCTTGTTCCTCTATTGTTTCATTTCAGTTGGCCATATTCTTCATACAACATTACATCAGTAGAAGCTCAGTTTAAGATAGACCTCTTGGCTTTCAATTTTTACACACTATTTTCCAGAATATATTTCCAAATGCAGATTAGCATTTAACTTCTGGAGATCTAATGAATTTTTTTAAACTACGTATTTGTATGCTTTATATAGAGCATGTATCCTGAGGGTCCATTAATTTCCCAGTTAAATTGTAATTATTACCTAATGAATACGGGAGCACAGTAAATAATCACACTGTTCACCAGAGCTTATTAGCAACCCCTGTTTGAAGAAGGCCTCATTAAAAAAAAAAAATTAGAATCAGAAGAAATTACCTCATACTGTCTATTGCTATCTCACCTCCTTCCTTTCCTCCTTCTATGCCTTAAAAACTCTAAGTACACCAGATTTTTCATTAACTTACAAAATGCAGTCTAACTCCCAACCTGTCCTCACAAGAAAACACAAAGATGACAACAAAATCCATTTTAAAGAAAACTATAATCTCATAGTAGGTTTATGAAGAGGATATCACACCACATTTTTACTCACTAAAAATGAGAAGTTGGAATGTCAAAGCATAAAACCATAGGCAATGTTTTCACTATAAATATTTACTGACACTAAACATATTCAGTGTTGATTAGCCTTTTTACAGTATTAAGCTTCTGTCATCTTGATGCCTGCAAACACAAATCTGCATTTATCCATGTAAACTTAATTGGAGCCCTACATGCCTCTCTGTAGATAAGGAGTTGAACAGACTTGCTGGTAATTTCAAATTGTGCTAAGTGGAACAGAAAAGAACTTTATCTGCAGACTTACTGATTGCAAAACCAACATACGAAGTACAGTACTAGACGGTTCTCTTTTTTAAAAAACAGCAAAGCTAAATTATCACCCAACAATTTAAATGCTCAACAAGAATAAATATGACTAAGCTGAGGAGGCATCCTATAGCTATAAACAAAATAGAAGAAAATATTAACTACTCTGCACTGAGCATTATGGAACACCGATTACATTACTGCCCACTTAGAAAAAGAACATTAGCGGATTTGCAGAATATGAAAACACCATTTTCAACACTTAGGCTTCTCAAGTCCACTACCCAGCTAGTCTCCATGTTTGCAATTCCAGAAGTTTTCATAATACGTATTCCTCAAAACCTTCAACATTCAACTGTTTGTCTTTCAAAGCTTGTGTTCTGCTGCAGTGCACTTTAGAACAGGCTCTCCACATACAAAGTCGCATCCTAAAAGTTTTATCTTTGTAATTTTAATACACAAACATCTGCATATACAGTGAATCCCCTCTGTATCGTGACTACTCCTTTACGACCCCGCCCATTTGAGAAGCAATTTTTTCACAGTCCGGCATTCGGCATTTGCAAATTTTCATAGCCAGCGCATGCGCTGTGCTTCTGCTTTGCTGAGGGGCGGTGCTGGCTCTCCCTGTGAGGCGGGACGGGGTATGCAGGGAGGGCTCGGGCTTACTCTGGCACAGCCTTANGGCACATTGCATTTCTTGTTTTTCACTGACAGAACTCTTTTTCCCCTTAATAAAAGAGGGGGGGAAAGCATACAAGCAAAACAAGCGCACATACACACTTATCTGACAAAAACAGTCCCTTATTTAATTTCCCATTGATGATTGCCTTGCTCTTGTACATGATCAGCCTGTACTTCACTTGTCCTTCCCTCTTTCGTTTCCACAGGGCAATAAGTAGTCTTTAACCCTTTGTAAACTACACATCATAACATTCCACTGATAAGTTTCCATTCCTGCTCCTTCCCTTGTGACTGGCTTGAGAAAAGGAGAGGAGAAACAGGAGTAGCATCTTCCCTCATGCCAGCATCTGAGCTCCAAGTTCTTGCTAATAAGCATCCTGAAGTGATCCTGTCTAGTGATTTTGACCTAAGTTTGGTTTTTTCCTTCTCTGATTTCAGTCTCCACACTGATACACTTGGGAACCTGCTCATCCCCACTGCAAGGGATGAGAACACAAACGCCCTTGCAGAACCACCAGTCTGTTACCTCTGCTATGCAAAAGGGAAAATCCACAGCCCAGTTGTATGACCTGTTGCAGCACTTTTCAGAAGCACAACCAAAAAAAAGCCACAGCTCATTTTATTCTTTTTTAAGAACAAACACTATAATGCAGTTCTTGCAGGAAAATAGGCTTGCAAAAAAATGAGCACACTTGCCAGGGAGAATACAGGAGAGCTTAGAAGTATCCTGTCGTTGAGAAGAACCTTTCAAGTTAAAACAAAATAATTCAGTAATTTATGTTTGGATCTAAAATAATGTTTATTGTGGAAGTTTTGTACCTGAAATTAAATTAGTATTTGAAATACTAACATTAAAGTTGAGGGCCTTTTCTTGTGCTCCAGGAGGACCCTACTTGAGCAGGGAGGTTGGGCCACATGACCGCTGGGTTCCCTTCCAATCTGACCCATTCTGTGATTCTTGGAAAGCGAAGGCCTTCTCAGAAGAATAAGCATAGCACTCTTTTTCTCCCAATTAATATGTTCACAGTCAACAAAACTCAGGACACCAGTTCCTGCAGCCACTGTTCTGGCAGATCTCCACTCAGATCAGAGAGTTAACCTGTACAGTAATACCTCACCCTTCATGAGGGATCTTGTCAGGGCCCCACAAACTGTCAAATTTGCAAACACAGGTGGGTCATTAATATGCACACCGGCCAGGCCCATTGCTCCACCCCCAGCCACTCCACAGCACAGGGGAGCCTTTTCCACTACTCCCCATGGGCTCTCACAGCACAGGGAAGCATTTCTGAGCCCTCTCTGTTTGGGGAGACCCACCAGAGAATCACTGGGGTTCTCTTTGGCCAAGCTGCTGCTTCCACAGCTGTGGGCGGGCTGCTACCACCGCTCATGCTTGTACTGCCTCTCTGGCAGGGAAGGGGTGACTCGGGGCTGTGGTCGGCACTCATGGAGCCTGGGAAACCTTAAATTTGCAACACTGAGACACCTAGGGCCCCTTATGGCAGGGAGTGCTGTCGGAGTTTCTTTCCCTTTAACTGTGGCAGCTATGTTACGTATATTTCCCAGTCCCGAGAGCAGGAGAGGCAGCGCTTGCCATATGACCCAGCAGANCAGAAGTTAAACAGGCTTTGTCAAGAACAAGTGAAAGAAAATGAATGGTCATTCTGCCATCATACTCTCCTCAGTCATCCCTTTACAAGGAGGGAATAGAACAAAAGCATAACTTTACAACTAAGTGCCATAAGTAGAAATAACAGCACTTGTCTTTCAATGCCTCCTCACTCTGGCACATTGCATTTCTTGTTTTTCACTGACAGAACTCTTTTTCCCCTTAATAAAAGAGGGGGGGAAAGCATACAAGCAAAACAAGCGCACATACACACTTATCTGACAAAAACAGTCCCTTATTTAATTTCCCATTGATGATTGCCTTGCTCTTGTACATGATCAGCCTGTACTTCACTTGTCCTTCCCTCTTTCGTTTCCACAGGGCAATAAGTAGTCTTTAACCCTTTGTAAACTACACATCATAACATTCCACTGATAAGTTTCCATTCCTGCTCCTTCCCTTGTGACTGGCTTGAGAAAAGGAGAGGAGAAACAGGAGTAGCATCTTCCCTCATGCCAGCATCTGAGCTCCAAGTTCTTGCTAATAAGCATCCTGAAGTGATCCTGTCTAGTGATTTTGACCTAAGTTTGGTTTTTTCCTTCTCTGATTTCAGTCTCCACACTGATACACTTGGGAACCTGCTCATCCCCACTGCAAGGGATGAGAACACAAACGCCCTTGCAGAACCACCAGTCTGTTACCTCTGCTATGCAAAAGGGAAAATCCACAGCCCAGTTGTATGACCTGTTGCAGCACTTTTCAGAAGCACAACCAAAAAAAAGCCACAGCTCATTTTATTCTTTTTTAAGAACAAACACTATAATGCAGTTCTTGCAGGAAAATAGGCTTGCAAAAAAATGAGCACACTTGCCAGGGAGAATACAGGAGAGCTTAGAAGTATCCTGTCGTTGAGAAGAACCTTTCAAGTTAAAACAAAATAATTCAGTAATTTATGTTTGGATCTAAAATAATGTTTATTGTGGAAGTTTTGTACCTGAAATTAAATTAGTATTTGAAATACTAACATTAAAGTTGAGGGCCTTTTCTTGTGCTCCAGGAGGACCCTACTTGAGCAGGGAGGTTGGGCCACATGACCGCTGGGTTCCCTTCCAATCTGACCCATTCTGTGATTCTTGGAAAGCGAAGGCCTTCTCAGAAGAATAAGCATAGCACTCTTTTTCTCCCAATTAATATGTTCACAGTCAACAAAACTCAGGACACCAGTTCCTGCAGCCACTGTTCTGGCAGATCTCCACTCAGATCAGAGAGTTAACCTGTACAGTAATACCTCACCCTTCATGAGGGATCTTGTCAGGGCCCCACAAACTGTCAAATTTGCAAACACAGGTGGGTCATTAATATGCACACCGGCCAGGCCCATTGCTCCACCCCCAGCCACTCCACAGCACAGGGGAGCCTTTTCCACTACTCCCCATGGGCTCTCACAGCACAGGGAAGCATTTCTGAGCCCTCTCTGTTTGGGGAGACCCACCAGAGAATCACTGGGGTTCTCTTTGGCCAAGCTGCTGCTTCCACAGCTGTGGGCGGGCTGCTACCACCGCTCATGCTTGTACTGCCTCTCTGGCAGGGAAGGGGTGACTCGGGGCTGTGGTCGGCACTCATGGAGCCTGGGAAACCTTAAATTTGCAACACTGAGACACCTAGGGCCCCTTATGGCAGGGAGTGCTGTCGGAGTTTCTTTCCCTTTAACTGTGGCAGCTATGTTACGTATATTTCCCAGTCCCGAGAGCAGGAGAGGCAGCGCTTGCCATATGACCCAGCAGAACAGCACTTCCCNAGTCATCCCTTTACAAGGAGGGAATAGAACAAAAGCATAACTTTACAACTAAGTGCCTTAGGTAGAAATAACAGCACTTGTCTTTCAATGCCTCCTCACTCTGGCACATTGCATTTCTTGTTTTACACTGACAGAACTCTTTTTCCCCTTAATAAAAGAGGGCGGAAAAGCAGCACAGGTGGGCAGCAGCTGTGGCGGTGGGGTGGGCATGTCCCACCAGTGCATGTCCCACCATCCCAGCACACAGTGTTTGCCCCATGGCCACTAGGACCAGCTGAGCCATCCTTTCCTGGGGCACTTCCCTTCCACACCTGTAACACAGGCGAGAGGCAAAGATCAGGGCATGGCGCCACAGGTCAATAAACACCATGGGAGCGAGAGGCACCAGTCATGCCAGTCAGGGAGCACCGGCACTGCCCCTTGGCGAAGCAGAGGCACTGCGTGTGCATTGGCCCAAAAGCCCCGTGAATCACTGAGGCAGGTCTGTGAGAAAAATTTCTCTCAAATAAGCGAGGTCGCAATGGAGGCATCGCAATGCAGTGAAGTATTACTGTATATTCCCTTTCTCCTCAAGCATTCACCACAGTTATTTACCACTTTTCTGTTTTCTATGCTATACAGTAATCCCTCGTTAATCCGCGCTTTACCTTTCGCAGCTTCAATACATAACTTTATTTTCCTGAGAAGCCATTTCCAGCTTCCCCCCTCGTTTGCCCCTCATGGGGCAGGGGGGCAGCGCCAGGAGGTGCTGCTCACTCAGGGGCCTCCCAGAGTTTGTTCACTAATAACAGTATTGCAAACTAATAAAATGATGGGGAAGCTTTATAAAACTGTCTCAAAGGTATATTAACCTGCCATGGTGCAGAGGCCTCCTCCTCCTCTGCTTGCTTNAACTTTCAATACCGAAGCCCCCACCCCACCATAAGGGCATAGGGTGTCACAATGTTGCAAAGTTAAGGTGTTTCCAGGCACCAGGAATGCCAACCAGAGCGCAGGGACACCCCTTCCTTGCTGCAGAGTTTAGGGTTTCGCAAGGGCCGTAGCCTGTCCCTTTCCTCGCGATGGATGGGGTATAACTGTATTCTCAAGTCGGATCATTACACCATTGACCCTCAGAGATGAACAATTATTTCAATTAAAACAATAATTCTATCAGATATTAAAGTCTGGAGCTCAAAGATCTCATAGATCAGAATAAAGCAAGGAAGAAGGGAGTGTAAAAGCACACAATATACAGTAATATCCTACTACTAAAAAAACAAAGCTCAAAATGAAACTATATTTTCTATGGAATGTAGTTTGGACCATTATTTACAGGGTTAGCAAACACATGAATGTTTGAATCAGGGAAACAATTGGAAACAGAAGTTAAACAGGCTTTGTCAAGAACAAGTGAAAGAAAATGAATGGTCATTCTGCCATCATACTCTCCTCAGTCATCCCTTTACAAGGAGGGAATAGAACAAAAGCATAACTTTACAACTAAGTGCCTTAGGTAGAAATAACAGCACTTGTCTTTCAATGCCTCCTCACTCTGGCACATTGCATTTCTTGTTTTACACTGACAGAACTCTTTTTCCCCTTAATAAAAGAGGGCGGAAAAGCAGCACAGGTGGGCAGCAGCTGTGGCGGTGGGGTGGGCATGTCCCACCAGTGCATGTCCCACCATCCCAGCACACAGTGTTTGCCCCATGGCCACTAGGACCAGCTGAGCCATCCTTTCCTGGGGCACTTCCCTTCCACACCTGTAACACAGGCGAGAGGCAAAGATCAGGGCATGGCGCCACAGGTCAATAAACACCATGGGAGCGAGAGGCACCAGTCATGCCAGTCAGGGAGCACCGGCACTGCCCCTTGGCGAAGCAGAGGCACTGCGTGTGCATTGGCCCAAAAGCCCCGTGAATCACTGAGGCAGGTCTGTGAGAAAAATTTCTCTCAAATAAGCGAGGTCGCAATGGAGGCATCGCAATGCAGTGAAGTATTACTGTATATTCCCTTTCTCCTCAAGCATTCACCACAGTTATTTACCACTTTTCTGTTTTCTATGCTATACAGTAATCCCTCGTTAATCCGCGCTTTACCTTTCGCAGCTTCAATACATAACTTTATTTTCCTGAGAAGCCATTTCCAGCTTCCCCCCTCGTTTGCCCCTCATGGGGCAGGGGGGCAGTGCCAGGAGGTGCTGCTCACTCAGGGGCCTCCCAGAGTTTGTTCACTAATAACAGTATTGCAAACTAATAAAATGATGGGGAAGCTTTATAAAACTGTCTCAAAGGTATATTAACCTGCCATGGTGCAGAGGCCTCCTCCTCCTCTGCTTGCTTCTTGCTCCTGCTGCTCGGGGCTGAGGGGGGTGGCTGTATTTACATATATAGGAATTGCTACTTTGCGGATTTCACTCATCACTGCATCTTTCTGGAACCGATCCCCGCGAAATTTCAGGAATTACTGTATTTGCTCTTTTACTCCATGCTGGAACATTCCTCACTCCCAGCTGGTGACTCCCTTACTTCTACTTCTTCCTACTCTACCTGCTGCTTACATTTTCCTCAGGTGCTCCTTTTTCCACCCTTCTTTCTCCCAAAAGGTCTACTACATTCCTCTCTCCACACAGCAAGCAGGATCTCAACAGAGAACAGTTGACTTTACACAAAACACTGTTAATCTCATGTTACTGTTCCACATTACAATATGCACAGAAGATAAAAAGCAAACAGAGGTCAAAAGAAAGATAACAGCAATCTCTGCACTGAAGGATATGAGCTATCTGTCCAATCAGACCTCTAGTGAATTAATCATCAGTTCTACTTGTAGCCTAAATATAATAATTTCTTTTATTTAAGAAAACCAACACTTATACACACACTTTCCAGGGCTTTGCACTAGATTTTACACATGCCTTTAAATGAACACATTATGCAACATCAGAAATAACATGACAAACACATCTTAAAATTTCAGAAAAACTGAGAACGAAATCATACCATATCACAGTTACACACACAGTAGATACATTGAAAGGCATTCTTTCAATATCCTGGTTTTGTTGTTCAAATTAAACAGAAAACCAAAACAAAGTTTCTAGAAAGTATCACAAAATAAAAGAGATGAACTACTAACAATAGTCAGTGCTCATGGAAAACAATTCATGCCTCATCCTGATGAGCAACAGTGCCTCTGCTCTTGGCTGGTGTCTCAAATTTTTGAGTATTCACAAATTCTCCAGTAACCACTGGATACACAAGAAGTCTATCTTCTTAAGACAGATCTGGTTTACACCCCTAACATGAATCATCCCTGAACTATACCAGAAGACTCACAGATAAAAATAGTACCCACTTAGATCTTTTCTCATTCAGAACTCCCAAATTAGATTTTTAATTCAAATTAGTTCTCAATGGAGGAGTCAGTTCCTGTCAGAATAATTTAGCCTGTAAAGAATCCCAAGAGATCATTTAATCCAATCTACAACTCAAAGAAATGCTATCCTAGACTTTCATCTGCTCCTGTTAATAACAATGGAGATATTCCACAGGAAAAGAAGATGGATATTGCATTCCCCTGACCACATTGAATCTACTTTGACTGAGTTCTGAGTTAGTCACACCTTTAGAATCCACCAATGGAAAGACTACATATATAATTTCCTATTTCACTGTGTACAAGTTGTCATCAGCACAAATCGTAATGAAGTGGTCACACAACCAGCATTTTTAAAGTGCAGTATTGTTGCAAATATCCCAATTTGATTTATTCAACACTTACAATGAAGATACTACTATTACAGGCATTATATGATAGTCTTGGTTGCTTAAGATATTGCTTAAATTTTGCTGAAGTGTGCTTTCTTTCCAAATATTAGTCTTTTTAAAATTTAATTAATTTAATTTCCTTCATGATGTCAGGCAGATTTAACTTGAAAGGACAACTAAATCATAAATTCAAAGCTGGGTGCTATCCAGTCTCAGGAAACAAGTCAATACAGATTATAGTCTAAGAATGTATTCCCTGTAAGTGGAATGGAACTATAAGGGAATGGGGTAACTTGTGGATATCCTAAAGCCAAAGCAGTAGAAACTGAATGGTTGCTCAAACAGCAAAGTCCTTGCACTTGACACTGCCATCATACCTCAACTCAGCCTGAATGAGTCACACTCCTGGAAGGTCACTGTGCTACTTAAGTTCTGGATTCTCTGAAGAGACTGCCATAAGTGACATTATATGGTGGCATCTGCTCCAAGAGGACATTTGTCTTTTATGAACCGGATAAAACCCACTAATCCCACACAGGTCAGCAAGCAACCATCAAAACAGTTGTGACTAAAAGTCCTTACCAACTTTTGCCTGCTTTGAACTGGTGACACAGAAGTGATAAGGAAGACTCCATCCTCCATTAGCGGTCCCTAAGCTACCCATCAGACGGTCCTTGACCTATTACCCATTCACCTTATCCCTTTCCACCCAATGGGAGTGAACAAGTATCTTTGTTTACAGAAACTGCAATCCATGGGAATATAAATCTAAAATTCTCACAGTGCATTTTATCAGTACAACTGACATTGATTTCAGCTGCTGTTGCTTAACTAAAATGCTTTGTAACTCAGAACAGGCTTGTAACTTCCAGGGAAAAAACACACTGCCACAAACACAGTGCAAACATAAATGCTGATTCACAGGAAATTAGGGGGGGAAAGGGGAATATGTTCAGAAATAAGAACCTGAAGTACACTGTTCAGGAATCCTATGGTAATCTCTAGTTACGTACAAGCTTGCTGTTCAAACATAAAACCAGGTAACTTCAAAATTAGGTAAAAAACTATTCTATGTCTTTCACTAGTAACAAAAACTCAAATATGGAAAAAACTTCATGTAAGGCACTTTACATAAGACCAAGGTGGTTTAATTTTGTGTTATATAGTACAACATTTTAAAGCAAAAAAATATATACAATCATGTTAGAAAAAAAAAGGAGTTCTACATATGTCAGTGCAGTTTAGAACATGACAGATTGGACAGTTTCTACTAACTACAGTTTCTACGAGTTTCTACTACTACCACCAAGAATCATTCAAACTAGGCAAGAGAAGAGATACTTTAATATCCACAAATTTCCCATTTCAAATAAATGCTAAGAAGAAACTACCAGCCACGTAAAATTACCAAAAAATCCTGTTGATTTTCTAATAGACACCAGTAGCCACTGCAACTAAAAATGTGTTCTGGGAAGTCATCCGCTTTTGAAACCTGTGCTATATCTACTTTTGTGCTTTGTGGTACTTCAAAAAAAATTCCTTCCCTATAGTTCATTCATTACCTCTTTAAATGTTTTTAATAGGGTTTTTTTTTTCAGATAGAAATACAACAGAGATATCAGATATGAACACTTAAATGCATATACACATACTAATAAAAAGACTGTAAAAACCTCGAGAGTACAAAGTAGTACTTTTCAGTTGTAAGGTGTCATATCCTTTACAGGCACTTATATAATCTNGATAAGGAAGACTCCATCCTCCATTAGCAGTCCCTAAGCTACCCATCAGATGGTCCTTGACCTGTTACCCATTCACCCAATGTGAGTGAACAAGTATCTTTGTTTACAGAAACTGCAATCCATGGGAATATAAATCTAAAATTCTCACAGTGCATTTTATCAGTACAACTGACATTGATTTCAGCTGCTGTTGCTTAACTAAAATGCTTTGTAACTCAGAACAGGCTTGTAACTTCCAGGGAAAAAACACACTGCCACAAACACAGTGCAAACATAAATGCTGATTCACAGGAAATTAGGGGGGGAAAGGGGAATATGTTCAGAAATAAGAACCTGAAGTACACTGTTCAGGAATCCTATGGTAATCTCTAGTTACGTACAAGCTTGCTGTTCAAACATAAAACCAGGTAACTTCAAAATTAGGTAAAAAACTATTCTATGTCTTTCACTAGTAACAAAAACTCAAATATGGAAAAAACTTCATGTAAGGCACTTTACATAAGACCAAGGTGGTTTAATTTTGTGTTATATAGTACAACATTTTAAAGCAAAAAAATATATACAATCATGTTAGAAAAAAAAAGGAGTTCTACATATGTCAGTGCAGTTTAGAACATGACAGATTGGACAGTTTCTACTAACTACAGTTTCTACGAGTTTCTACTACTACCACCAAGAATCATTCAAACTAGGCAAGAGAAGAGATACTTTAATATCCACAAATTTCCCATTTCAAATAAATGCTAAGAAGAAACTACCAGCCACGTAAAATTACCAAAAAATCCTGTTGATTTTCTAATAGACACCAGTAGCCACTGCAACTAAAAATGTGTTCTGGGAAGTCATCCGCTTTTGAAACCTGTGCTATATCTACTTTTGTGCTTTGTGGTACTTCAAAAAAAATTCCTTCCCTATAGTTCATTCATTACCTCTTTAAATGTTTTTAATAGG
Source organism: Pitta sordida (assembly GCA_013390025.1). Taxonomy (NCBI): domain Eukaryota; kingdom Metazoa; phylum Chordata; class Aves; order Passeriformes; family Pittidae; genus Pitta; species Pitta sordida. The sequence goes on along the minus strand of WEKX01002677.1, from coordinate 48,453 downwards.
GTTTTTTCTTTCAGATAGAAATACTACAGAGATATCAGATATGAACACTTAAATGCATATACACATACTAATAAAAAGACTGTAAAAACCTCGAGAGTACAAAGTAGTACTTTTCAGTTGTAAGGTGTCATATCCTTTACAGGCACTTATATAATCTCTGGAACTGTTAATAGGTACACATTGGTATAAAACACTTGGAACTGGAACTGTTAATAGGTACACATTGGTATAAAACACTTAAGCACAAGGCTCCATACCACACTACAGCACAATAAAAGATGATACTTCACATTAAACATAATACCTCTGGCATCACTTGCTATTAATACCACTGAGTGCAAATCCAGAGTCTGTCTTCGTTAAAAACAACACCAACAAATCCTACCTCATATCAGACAGCTACAGCAGCATAAATTTCTCTCTCATATAAATTTACTCAGCTGTTATACAGCAGCAGATTACATCAGCACATTGTACTGCAATAGCCTAATGGCTCAAGTTGCACCAATATAAATCCACTTTAGAGTTGGCAGTTCATTTACAATGGCTAATCCTACCGTGCATCTAGCTACACTGTGGCAGAGGGATGTTCATCTTCCTCTAGACAGATAAACCTTTGGAGTATGACATGACATCTGTATTATTCAGCAGCCAGCATTAAAGCCAAAGCTTCCTATTTTCCATAAGACACAGAGGAACGCCTCAAGATTTCTCCCAGACAAATCACGACTTTCTCCACTAAAACTTGAAAAGAGTGGAAGTGGTCAGGGCTGATTGACTCCTGCTGCTTGGAAAGGCTGGAAGAACAGCTACATCTCCTATGCAATCAGTCAGTAAGAGTTGAAATACACACTCATTTTGAGTCTACATCTGTATTTGCCCAAACCTAAAGAATGACCTTGAAAATAAAAAAAATACATACATACACAATCAAAGACTGCATTGTGATAATTACAATCAATGTATTAAACGGCAACGACTTTAAATTTCTTGATGTGTAGTGCTCTTTTTTTTCCACTCTATAACACAATAGATGAATTATTTGCTACCATTCCATGGAAACTGAGTTTAAGAAATAACTTAAGCATTTATCTCAAAATATTCAAGGGAAAAAATGAAGTCTCTTTAGATTTGATGTATCTTCTCAGCTCAATTAACACAAGCTTTTCCTGTTTTAATTTGCACTTAAGAAGCAGGAACTTTACTCAATTTGCTAATTACTACATTTTCAAGCTGTTTTCTTGAAATAGATGACAGCCTATCACACTAGGAATCCAAATTTCTCTAGTTACCTCGAATTACGTAATTGTCCAAAGCCTCTTCCATTCTTTTCAGTGCTTCAGCTCTATTAGAGCCATAGGTAATCAGCTAAAGGGGGAGAAAAAAGGTATTTACATTACCTAGAACTTAGATGTTTGCCTCTAGAATTTGAATACATTTAAAAATTAAAATGGTTTGTAAAACTTCTGTAGTTGCAAAACCATTTCCTGCATATTACTGTATCTGTGCTTCAGAGACTCCCTGAAACATGAAGGGAAACCTAGTATCTCTTAACCCATTCAATGAAAGCAAGCCAATCTCTTTTCCTCCATAAAACTTAGAGCATCTAAACAAGCTCTCAGAAAATCAGAGCAGAGGTTCAATATCCAAGTTGACTCTCCTGATCTCTAATGCCCAGCCAACTTCAAAGATGTAATTTTTTTGACAACTGAACTCTGACTATAATGTCACATTTTAATTTTACCAATATGTTACTGATGAATAAGAACTAATACTAAGAGACACTGTCAACCACTTTTTTCAAGGCTTCTTTTTGGAAGCCAGAATTATTGACATTTTTGTCCTGGTTAGACGATGTTAACAAAGACAGATTGGCAGCATCTAAATCAGTCAGTAATAGCTGGTGTTTAAATCAGAATCTTTTTAATAATTAGAAATTGCAAGACAAGTAATTACAAAGTCAAAAGGTAAAAAGAATTTTATTTAGAAATTACGCTAAATTTCCTCCACTCCACTTCCTTCACTTTTATATTGCCTTGAGACATGTTATGCCTGGCACCTTCCAAACACTGATTCACCAGTCCCTGAACATGCTCTCATTTAAAAGATCCATGCATAAAATTAGTGCTTTCAACCTTTAGAATAATGAAAAAATAATCAACTCACTTTTGATATCATGGGATCATAATAAATGCTAATATCACTTCCTTGTTGTATGCCACTGTCAACACGTACCTTCAAAATTAAGAAGCAAAAATAATTATATAGTGGTGAAAAAACAAAATTCAGCATGAGAATCAAATCTACCCATCAGCCTTAAAACGTAACACCCACAAAGCTTATCACATACATTTTTCCCTCTGAAAGAACTAGAATACTTATTTATTTTCAAAGAACCTAGGAGCAGTGAAAGGAAGCTTTTTCCTCCACCCTCCTGTAAGAGAATATCAACTGCAATCTTCAGTCAACAGTCAGAATTCTCTTTTCTTCTCTCGAATGCACTAAATTCGATCTAACAATTTAAGCTGTTACACATTAGCTTCAACTCTGAACATACCCAATTCTGATTTAATTCCTGTAATAAAATACAGTTGTAATTATTTTTCTGACTGACACCTCGCATGAAGGATGACCCTTATAATCACACCCTTTCTGCATCTCCATGTAATCACATCCCTCATGCTCCACTACAGCATTTCCAAGGGCTTGAGTAGGAATAGAAGTAGAGAGCATTCAGCAGGAACTTTGGAGTTCTGCTTATCAGCTCCATAGGAATACTGATCCTGTGGTTTTCATGTCTGTAACACTTTCCTTCTCTGCCTCATCCTCTCAAGTGTAAAACTTTTTTCTGTTGCTGCTGTTCCCCCGAGGCTTTAATGTTTACACAGCTTTTTCCATGGCTTTGCTTTGTAAGGACACAGCCCCAATTAAAGCTCTGATTCTGCAACATTCATGGAAAAAAATAACACAAGTTCAAAAATTTCTTTTGAAGAGCCTGATTGCTGTTAACCAGCCAACAATTTAGTTAGTATATTGCTGATTCTTGTTTTCATCTCAGTTTGATTTCATCACTGTAACAATGAGGTTAGCCATATAAAACTTTTCAAATGAGCAGTTTCTGGGGAATAAATATTTATTAAATTGCTGCCTTTGAGCACTGGAATCAGAAATATTTTTTAAAAATAATCAAAATAACGCAACAGACAAATGCATTCTGGGGATCATCAGGATGAAGGGCTCTAATCAAAGCTGTTGAAGCAGCAGGGCTTCGATACACTTCATTGTAAAGAGGGTGGGAAAGAGGGTCCTGGAATCTCACTTAAATCTTCACCTGTGGGAAGGAACCTTTGTAATAAACAGCAGCTCATCTGTCTGCAGCAAGACAGGAAAAGGTCAACCCAACGGCTGTTAGGCCTTTAATATTTTAATTTAGGCAATTATCAAGGGACCACATGTAGAACCTCTTGTCTACAGAATCCACATGAGGGCATGATGATGACTTTATTATCCAAGTGACAGAAAAAGATACCCTAGCATGTGTACCACTTTCTTCAATAAGAAACAGTCTGACTAGTTTTTAGGACGTTATCTTTACTTTAAGAAGAAATCTACTTATTCATGTATTTGTATTTATATATTTATGCTTACATATCTATGTATCATTTCTTCTGTATTTATGTTTACTTGTACAGCATATTTATTCATATGTAAAGGCATTATTGCTTCTGGACCACTTTAATTCCATCTTACCTGAATATGCTTTACCTTTGCTTAACTGGGCTCCCCATACCTACATCAGGTACATTTAACATTAGCTACTGCTGAGAAGGTACCTCAGACATGTCACGATTACGGAAAAAACATACAGTGTCTGTCTTGGCTTCTTTTCTTCCAACTGCTAGACCACCCTTCCTCACAGAATGGCTGCTTATGTATAAAGTCAATGCATATATTCTCACATTTAAACCAGAAAGAATTAATTTACCTACTCAGATCCAGATAAATCCCTTGCCCATGGTATTTTTTGTAATAATAATTACATATAGAAGATGGGATGGTATGACACACATACTTCACACACACTTGAATTAAACTGTGACTTTTGTCTCCAAAATAGCACCTATAAAGTGATTGCAAGTATTCAGGGTGATTTACATATGCATATGTGCATGTACAGGTATGTGCATGTAAGTATTGTCACACAGGTATCTTTTGACAAAGAAAACACAAGGTGCATAATTCAGACCCTCAATAAGCAGGTTTAAAGTTAAGGTAAGACTTCTGAGGCTACCAACGTTTCTGTGCATATACAACACATGTACATAGCCACTACATAATTCACACTTCTCCCGAAGTACAATATCCTAAAAAATGAAAAGGCTACAGTGAGATTTTAAAGCTCTTTATAATCTCCTGCATAACTTCCTTTAAAAAAAGATCTGGAGTCCTCTGTAGAAGATTAATTTTCATAAAATAAACTCAAGATGACTGAAAAAATTACAGCAGAAAAGAAATACTTTTATAGCATCTTCAGTTCTCCCTGGTGTGCTTACATTTTCAGAGCCTGCTAAAAGTAGGTGATTTTATAAACCATACAGTGTGACAGAACATAATAAATATTGGATGAAAAAGAAACCCTAATTCAACAGATACTTGCTATAATGTGCCAAACTTGATAAATAACAGCAATATTTATTATGTTATCAGTACTTCCACTTAACATTTTCCCTTTCAGTATTTAAAATTTCAAGGAAGGGCTAGGTTTCAAGATCTGCTCTGTCCTAGACCTCATTCATATTACAGCCCCAACACTTTGCTATTGTATTTTCCTTTTGCATAATTACTGTAAGACAACAGTAAAATGCAAAACAAAAGGGCTTAAGAGGTTAACAAAAAAGGCACAATTATGTCTCAGTCCTGCAATGAATTATTAGTGCATCAAATTCCACTTCAAAACCCATAGAGGTTCTAGTATTTCTCAATCCTTTACTACATCTGCATCTAAGAACTTTCTCTTTCTTGGAAGGCATTAAAATATCAGACTGCTGATCACACTGGCAAAGAGCGATGCTGGAGCTCTCCAGATATTGCAGTACATGTCATGTATCAGCACCAAACATGAGAGCTCACTATCACAGCACAGGAGTTTGCTCGTGGTCACCTATCTTAAGCTTCATTATTGAAGATGAAAAAAGATTTGTTATTTACAAGTACCAATATTCTGCGGAAGTTACAGACTACATGACAAAACCAGCCAGCATGTTCCTCTCTGTGGCTAATCAGAAGTCCTCACACAGCCATGCACAATAGTTCCACCAGCATGAGCAACTCACACAAAGGCACGGGTGGACTATCAGAGCTAACCTGAGACACAGAAGAAGTGAACCGCAAATACATTTGGCAATAAGCTACTCATGAGCTGAACCTGCTATAACACAGTACAAGTCTCTGCTAATTTTTCTTAAGCCAAATGGCTGACAATTCTAAAATCTAAAATGCGGAAAGCAAATACCATGGCACAATGGGCCGGTAACACTGAACTCTTTTAGTCATCGTTTTTGTTCTGAGCAGCATGACATTCTCAGGAGAGAAATTAGTTTCACAGTGGCAGAAATATATGTATTAAGACACCAAATCCTGAGTGTCTACATAAAAATAATTGTTCTATTTTTAATACGACAGTAGAAGAGGAAGAGAACAGCCTAGACACTCATATGAGTGCCTCAAACCATTGCTGTGAAGCCTCCAGTGTAATTAAAATCTCTTTCTTTGGTGCCACGATAGACCACGTGAAGCAATCAGGCATCTCCCACCCTTCATTTTCAATTCACCTCTCCCTCTAAGCACAACTCCCAGCCCACCCCGTCTACCTGACAAGTGACAGCCCAATCTGATTAAATGCTTGCAAGGGAGGGGATTCACAGGCCTCCATGACAGGCCAAAAGTGATCACCATGGAGATACATAATTACAGCTGTCAACGCATCTACTGTCCTGCTGGCATCAATTTGATTGCTCCCAGCAATAATGATAGACAAAGCTTAGTGTGCACTCTCCTACACCCAATCACTTTATCTATTCCGTGGTCCATTTAGCTGACATGCAACATTCACACAAGCAAATAACAGCAGTAAGCAGAACATTTAAGGCATTTTAATTGTTTTTTCTGGGTATAGATGGCTTACAAGCGCAAATGTTATTACATAAAACTCCTGCTGCAGCATTAATTGAAGAAAGATTTGGTGGGACAAAGACTGTAGGGGGTATAGTTTGTCCATTATCACTTGTACTTTCAACAGGTCTCACGTTCGGAAAATTGCAAATTGCAAAAACTTGCAAGGGCAAAATGTTTGACATCCTGTTAGCTATTACAACATGGTAAAAACTTCTAATAACCACTGGAGTATTCATTATGAATTCTTATTAAATACACTCTTCATTTCATTAAAAAGAAGTTTAGATACATCCAATGATACCTTTTTCCCTCATCTCCTCTTTAAGAGCACATAATGCCTTTTAGATCTTCACAGCATTTTTTCTCCTTTCAGGCTTTGAACACAGCATGAAGCCTTAAAGACCAGAAAGGGTCAGGTCCCTTCGGAAAGTACACGGGCAAAAACAATTTGGAAAGCGAAATAAATCATATATCCAATAACATCTCCACATTTAAGATTCCTCCTGTAATCTTGCACTATTTTCTGTGGAAGCAAACAGACTGAATAACTGCATTCACAGATGGTACAGTCTCATCACTCCACTAACTGACAGTGCCCTGTATCTGTGCACTTACAACTTGGCTACCTTGATTTTACATAAAGGCAGTGTCCCTGCTCTTTACATACAGCAGAAAACATTGTTTGTTAAACAGCCATTCCATACAGTCAGACTGTGTCCTGAAACAGATAATAACCACTGAAAAAAACCTTGTCTTTAAATCTACAAAGCTAAACAAAAAGCACCAGCAGTTTCTCACCAATATCCCCAGTTCTCTGTGCTTACAGAGTTGACTCAACATTTCACTGTCCTTTCCAATGATCACAGTATTTTTACTAAAGCTGTGTTTGAAAAACTTGAGCTGAAAGTTATAGAAGAAAGTATTTCAAGATATAATGGTTTCCTGTTACACCCAGTTTAAACATCTTTAACCCAGTTTGGAACTATACATTTTTAAACAGTTTTTCAGGTTGCACAAATCAGTATTGCCATGTCTTATCCCCTCTCTGGCAAAAAGATGGGAAAACGGCCTGATTTACGAAGCTGACGAGAATTTTTAGTCTCTAAGAGAGAAACTCAGCATCTATGAAAAGCAGAACAAAGTTACTTACATTTGGTATGTGCAAGGGCTCCTCATACTGAGACAGTTTACCGATGGATGGCAGGCCAAAAGATTTGTAGGGGTCCTGAAATAAAATTCAACAGGTGGAAGCATTAGACTTTTACAGATGTGGAACAGATAACGTCAAAAAGCTTGAAGTCTAACAGGAACTGCTGCCAGAATGACTTTGTTTTCTTCCTCAGAATTACTTGTGTTGAAGAACATTTTTCTTTATCTATCTATCCCTGCAACTCCAAAAAGAGAAATGGAAGCATATAAATTCTCTTGCATCAGTCAAAAAGCAGGAAAGAGGTGCTCTGCATATAGTTACAGTAAACCACCAAAACCAAAGATGAAAAGATGACATTTTAATTAGCTATATTGTGCCTTGGAAGGACAGAAAAGTATTCAAAAGGGTGGGGCTGAGAAGAGAATAGAGGGAAAAAAACTACAGAGATAAAAAGGGCCATTAGAAATTCAATTATCTTAGAAATCAAACTGATCTTTATGCCTTTGGAAATGTCCTACATAATGCAACACCAGTATAAACTTAATAGGACAACAAATAAATACACGGCCTACAGAATAACCAAATTCATGGCAAAGGAGTTGGATTCATTACTTATAAATGTGAAGGGATTGGAGTTGAACAAAAAAACCCAAAAACAACCTAAGCATGTTACTCCAGGGCAAAGCCTACTAATAATCAGAATAGCTTCTATGTCAATCACAGGGGAAATATTTACTTTTATCAAAATAGTTTGTACAACTTGTAATCAGTATAGCAACTTGAAGACTATGTGCATGTCACAAAGGAGGAAAAAAAAGTAAAATATGATGGTCTAAGTCAAAGGTCACAACAGTTAGGCAAGGGAAAACACATCTCAAAGTGCTGAATTATTTTTGAAAAGCAGAGTTAACCTAACTAGTTCCGAAAAAATTAAGAAAGCGAGGTATTACTTTCTAGGCCTCATCACTTGAAGTGTTCAAGGCCAGGCTGGATGATGCTTTGAACAACCTGGTCTAGTAGAAAGTGCCCACACCCATGGCAGGAGGGGTGAAACTAGATTATCTTTAAAATCCCTTCTAATCCAGACTACTCTGTGATACTATGTGTTTTTTACTTAACAAATCTTGATTTTCATGCATCAAAAACAACAGCCGGAAGAAATTAGCTTGAAGTATCCTAAATGTGCTTGAAAAGAACCACAAAATAATTATAATGTTTTGGAACGTACTTTGAAAGTTTGTACTATAACCTGTGGTTTCAGAAGAGGTGTAACTTGCTTTTCAGCAACTTTTCGAAAAGTTTTACTAAAAGAACAAAATTTCTGGAAGACATTTAATTTTTAAGTCTTTTTAAGTCTAAATCAATAAGTTTCAGATTTCAGTCAGAAGATTTCACAAACCTGGAAACAGTAGTTAACTGCAGGAAATAACAACAGCAATGTATCACTAATGTGAACAGAACAGACAGGTTTATTTCTAATGACATCTACTTACTTACCTCTTTTAACATCTTTACTTTCAATTATCAGAAAAAAAGTGCGCTGAAAAACACATCTTATTTTTATATTAAAAAATAAGAACTCTACCATTCTACAAAACTTCATTAACTATTCACATGACATGCTCTCAATCATGACTTTCATATGATACTCCTTGACTTCACCTTGGCATCTATCCACACCTGGGTATTATTAAGCCACAATGCAACCCCCTACCCCTCCTCCCCATTACCACTCATTTACCTCAGCATAAACTCGACATTCAACCGCCCAGCCATTGATGGGAATATCAGCCTGTTTGTGCCTGAGAGGGTAACCCTTAGCAACACGGATCATTTCTTGGACTAAGTCCAGGCCGGTAATGCATTCTGTGACGGGATGTTCAACCTGCAAGGTCAAGAACTGTCAGTCAGTAGGTAATAAAAAACAACAACAACAACAAAAAAGTGCCTCTCTGAAAACAAACACAGATAAACAAGAAATTTGACCAGCCAAAAAACAGACAAAGAATATGGTTCTGTTTCGGTGTTTCTTCCAGAAAAATTTCTATTTAAACTCCAGCAGCCACCATCTTTGCAGGGAAAACACACACACAAAAAATTATCATACTACAATGACTAAGAGCAGCATACAAAAAGCAAAACTAGAGAGGTCACCTAGAAGAATTCGGGGGGGGTTGCAGGGTTTTGGGTCGGGATTTTTTTTTTCATTTATTTTACAAATTCAAATGTACCTGGTGATGATAAGTTAATTTTTCTTTGTTTGGAAGCTTTTCCTATTCAATTTTGTTGTTAAGAGACTCTCACTGCAGCCATAAACGTATTTTAAGCGAAAATCTCAAAGTAGCTAATAATCAACCCATTCTGCTACACTTAACATGGCACATACAGGAGCTGCTTACAATTTTCCATAGAACTAGCCTACCCTAAATCTCACCCATTTGCCTGCTTTCACTAACCTGTCCTGACAAGCAACCAGATTAGCGTAATCTTGCATCAGCTCAGTGTAGCAGAAATGAGCAGATGGATCCTTCAATTTTTTTCCCCCTCCAGACTTATCTGTTTAGTGTTTAGCATGCACAATAGCTGGGCTGGACCAGCAGAGTCGCTCTGTGCTCTCAGCAAATTGCCACTACGGGCTTTGGATGATGCTGTCATGGGAATACCCGTCGTTCACACTCACTCAGGGTGTGCCGCACAAGCTTGTACACGTGTGCACGATATACATAAACATACCCTCCTTTTCCTTCAAATGGGAATATAAGTAAGTTGATTAACTTTCAAAAACCTTTTACTAGGCATGGGACAGCCCAAGATAGGAGGGCACACGCTACAGATCAAGTAAAAGGAAGCACGTGCTGTCATTAAAAAATGACAGAACTGTCATTTTTTTTATAAAATGTTTTGCTCCACGGGTCAAAATACTTCAAGAAAACGCACTTCACAAATCTTTCTCTATCATGAGATGTCATACTATATACCTTTTCTGACACAGGAAAGGTCACTGACCAAACACACTTGCCTTTCTTCCTTCAAGTATCCTAGTACTAAGGAAAACATTTAGTCATTATAATAATATTGTGGCTTATCAGAACAAGTACATGCTTTGGTGTTCAAGAAAAAAATCTTTGTAAAAATAAACAGATGGCATCCATAATTAGCCCTGTGTGTGCTGTGAGTTTGCTTAGAGTTTCAACAACATTTTAAGACATTTTGACATAATTTTAATGACAAATCATCACTGAAACAAGCACCTATTCTTTGAAGGACAAAAGTGACATTGAAATGGGAATCTGATTATACAGTTTAAGGATATACCTTTGGGATTCAATCTTGATTCTACCTAGCACAAGATACTCTCCAGCATGTCAAGCTTAATAACAGTATTTTGAGAATCTATGAAACATCTCAGTGTCTATCCTGCAATGTTAAATTGAAGCAATTCAATTTCTATTAAGACTTGAAGTTTCTATTAAAACTCCATAAGTTTTAACAGAAAGTTACTTATCACACATTCATATGTACAAGTGAACCTAATTTCTTATTCTGGAATTTAAGTTTTTAAAAATTATCTTTGACTTAAGAATATGAGTGGAGTTTTAACACTACAGATAATTAAAATACTTCTTGTTTGTCCGAAGACGTTTGCATTATTTAGTTATATTGCAATTTTTCTTGGACAGCAATTGGCATTCCAGATTCAATGGCTTCATTGTTGTTTTCAGCTTTATTGTTGATGATCAAAATAAGATGGAATGTTTCTGGAAAGAAAAATATTTTCTTGTTTGGTTCTTATGACTCACAAACATTTATTTAATCCATTCTTCAATCCAGATCTTTGACTTGGTCAATATTTTCTTCTGTTTCTTCAAAATACTCCCTTTGTGTCTCTACACAAAACAGCATTCAGAAAACATATATAGGAAAATTTTGAGGCTTGGAGGTTTTTTAGGGGGGTGAAGAAAGTTGTGCTTTCTTGTAGGACTGTGCTTCAACCAGCACTGCTTAGGCATAATGTAGAGAGTTCCAACCATATTACTAATTTGGGGGTACCAAATATATTCTAAATGCATTTTAGTATTCATTACGACCATCAGATGACCAAAATAGGTTAGAAAATAACTTTATCCTTGAAACCCTAGTTAACTTATTTGTAACTTTAACCTTCCAGTGAGGTGCACAACTCAAACTACACTTCTTTCAGCATTTGCAGGTTTTTTTCAGCAAGGGGAGGGCAGGAGGGGATCAGCATTTTTAGCATTCTACAGAACAGGCTTCAGCACACTGTTCAAAAGGGCACTAACAAAGCAGAAACGCCATATCAACAACCCGCAATGAGGTTTTGGAGTTGCAAGAATCCATGCACAGAGAGACATAATTGAATTAAAGCTCTAATCTTTTACAAAGCAAGAAGGTAGGTAAAACAAAAAAATTAAACATCTCTTCTACTTCCCCTCACAAAAAAAGAGAACACAGACATCAGCATTTCCTGCCCATGAAAGCACCACAATTGCCACAGCTATTTGACTAACATAATTGTATCTGTTGTAAAATCACTTTAAAAAGCTAGGCTACAACTACTTGCCACCTTTACTTTCCAGCCTTCTACTCGGGTGTCATTCTTATTTTGCCTACCTGTTGTATTTTCTTCTGTTCACTTTATGCTCTTTTGCATCAACAGACTTTACTTCCCATTTTATGGACTCTAAGTCAAGTACTAAATTTTTGAAGAGATGGATGTAAGTATGCTCACAAACACAGCTGAATCACACCCAACTCATCAACTCTTCTAGCTTTAGGGCAAACTTAGTTTTGCAATCAGCTGATCCAAGCAGCTGATGCCAGCGAAGCCCCAACCGATAAGGCACGGAACAATGGTGGTACAGTTATATGACAGTGGGCAAATTCACACATTATCCCCGTCTTCAACACAAAGGGCAAAACCAGACATGTTTGTGGCAAGCAATCCATGAATCACAGCTGTATCAGAGCAGCTGTACTTTATTTTCAGCAGACAAGCAGAAAAATTGATCATCATTAACTCTCAGTTAATTAGCTGCCAAAAGTAACACCTTTACTATTCAGTTCCTTTACTTATTCCAAGTCTGGTCAGAAACAATTTCTAACAAGTTATCATTTCAATGCACTTCAGCACAACATATAACTCCCCACTTTGTGATACGCACACACATCACTTTCTCTGTAAAACATCACTTACATTCCTGTTTTCAGGTCCACAAAACTATACCTGCTATGGCCAGCAATAGCTATACAGGGTAAAGGGAAAGTGCAGCCTCTTCACACTGGATCTGCTCCTCTTCAGACATCTCACAGCAATCAGATTTCCTGTGAGCATCCTAAGTGTCTTGGCTTCACTAACCTCCTCCCACTTACAGAGGAAGAGACAGTAATGGCAGAGCCTGTCAGAAAATAATAACCAAGTCCCAGTTTATGGATGGTCAAAAGAGAAGAGGAAATCTACCAACATCACAGTCCAGTTGACATCTGTCACCAAAACAGCATGGAAATGTCGCTCATTCTCCTCCTGTTCTGTGACTGCCAGTGGTCTTAACGTTTTACTACACTGAGGTTCATCCAGAGCTACAAAAAGTCATGCAGTTTTTATGAACAGTTGGAGCTAGGAGTTGAATTAGCAATAACTGTTCCACTTATAATCGGGGAAATAATTTCAGGACACATTTTTCTCAAGACCGTCAAGGTACTCCAATCTAACAGCAAACAGTCCTGGACACTCTCACAGACTGCTCTTGCCCCTGTGTGTATAAGGCATCAAGTTACTCACACACCACTTGGAGCACTCAAGCACACTACATCAGCCAAGAAAATCTCAATTTCAGTAGACACAGAACTATAGCCTATGTCACCCCTACTACTGTAAGTCCCTAGATGGTGTCATATACCCCTTTATATTCAGATAAATAATCTTAAAACTAACTTTCAACACACACCTCAGTTTCCAGGAAATGTGATTCACCTGGAGTCCCACAGGCTTTACTGCTGTAGCCAAATCCAGTATCAACTGACCCAAACGCACCAACTTACAGATGCTTCTCAACCCCCTTTACTTCAGTAAGCCTGGTTTCCATTTCAGAGAACCGAACAGCAACAGAGGTGCACACACATTCTGCTCTTCAGGCATGCCAGCTTCCTGACTACTATTAGCATGAGCACTCTGGGGTCACATCTTTCTGCAAAATAGTTCACAAGTATATAGAGTTTGGGAGCACACTGCAAAAACCAGCTTTTCATAAAAGGCTGCTGAAGAACAGCCAATGGTGGGATTAAAATGTAAAATAAAAACTAGTGCACAGACATTTGCTATCAATTTTTTAATCATACCATTAACTTTGAAAAAATATTTAATCTACTTCATGATAGGAAGTTATCTTCCAATAAACATTAACAATTTTTTCAATTATTCTTTGCAAGGATTTCACTCCATGTTGCATAGGACAGATGCAGTTTATGTAGCCTATGTATTCTGCCTCTGCCTCTTGTGTTTTATACAAATAGCACACACTTCAGGTCAAGAAGTTAATTAGCTCACAATTTCAACATAACTTTCTCAGTTAACATCCTGCGCTTCAAAAAAACATTTCTTGCAACTCAGTAATTCTAAAAAATTTCCTTTCCACTACATACATCATGTGAAAAAATAAAGACACTTCCATCTACAAAACCTATGCTTTCTTTCCTAAACATGCAATTTTCACTTTTACTGTATTTAGCAGCAGGATTAAAGCCCTCTCAGAGCACTTCTCTCAAGGTGGCTCTGGTCAGAATCCAGCTATTCTTGCTTTTGCTTTATATCAAAATCACCGAAGCAAGGAAACCAATGTGCCCTTTGCAGAATGACCTCATTTCTTTACTTATTAAAAATGGGAGCCTCCTCTTTCTCTACTTTTTTCAATAATATTTTATGATAGTTGCATGGTAATGTGGTTTCTAAGATATCGCTCCATGCCCTAGAAGCACAGTTAATGGCATCTTTCAGATTCAATGACTTACATAAACAATGTTGTTCTCTTCTGTCAACAACAATTAGCAGCGCTTTTCTGTAGTTCTTTTGGGAAGCCTGAAAAGCAGACAACCAGTAGCTACATAATGCAAGTTGCATTAGGAGGCAAGAATGTGGCAAAAATCTGGTTAACTGTTGTCGGCTGACCCTCTTGTGTGAAGAAGTGTTGTTTGGCAGCAAAATCACCTTTTCTTCAGTTCTAAAAATGGCCACGAACAGCTGGCATAAACTGTGTGCAGAACGGACTCTGGTGAGCTTAGGGGATTGGTAATGGGATAAGAGACCTTTCACCTTTAGGTCAGTAGTTCACATTCAGCCCAGGTTAGTAGCAATTCAGAGTCTTCACCATCTGACACTGTTCGTTAGTCTATTTAAAATGACTGAAGCTAAGTGTCAAAGTAAAACAATATTCCAGTTTTAAAAAATATGAAGAGTCTCGGCAAACAGCAGAAACAGTTGCTTGAGACTTTACTTTGAAATCCTGCCACTCAGACTTTGTAGAAATCTATTCCTCTAACTCCTGAGAGCCCCTTTTGCTGTTCCCATACTCCTGCCCACCCCTCACAACTCATCCTCCAGGCAGCTACACACATCAAGACAGCTTGTCAACCCACGGGTTTGCTATGGATATCAAAGTCACCACATCTCTGTGGTTTTATCTGGCAGTTCAGACTCAGCTCATTCCTTTGCTATTTGTATTTGGCAGCTACTCTTTCACAGAGTGAAGCTGCAATATTTTCCAGCACTTCTCTCCTTCACTGAAGAACCGTGTAGCAGGTGAGTCTTGAGGTTAAATACAATACAGGCACCATCAGAAGGCTATTAGAACCATGAGTATATAAGCAGTGCAGCTCCAAACAATCAGCAACAGGATTTCTATGTACTTTTAGACCTTTGCCAACCTTTTTTATACTTTCATGAGTGGATAAACAGGAAGCAGAAAGAGACATGTTGTGCATAAAAATTCTACCTGTCTTTTAGACTAGACACAGCCAGTTTTGTACAAAGACAAAGCTCTACAATATGTAATTTTCCAGGGCTCAGTCAAATCTGATGAAAACCCTGAAAATGGTGAACAAAAGTCTTAATACTGGGTAATGTTTTATGAGTGTATGGAAGATTATTTACCTTCCCATTATGCTTAGAATCCAGTTACTTCAAAAGAACTCAAAACCATTTACATATAATAACTAACTGTAAACTAAAAACACAGATATGTCATTTGCTTTAAGTAAGTCTCTTACGAACACATCAGATTATTCTACAAAATTAATTTTTATTCCCTAGGAATTTATGGGAAAAATATTCAACCTGGCACATGAAGAGAAGACACACTGCTACTCAAATTACTGTATTTCTCAACTCCAGTCTACACAAATCATCTTTTCATTTATATTAAGGTAATTCAGACACATTTTGAGGAGTAAGGGAGTATTCACTTGTTATTTAAATCACACAACTCATGGAGGAGGCAGAAAGTTGAGAACAGACCTGAGACACAGACAAACGTGTCAGGTTAAGTGATCTCATCACATGATTTATTGTATATTTTTCAGTTATTCTTCAGCCAACAAGGGATGTTTCTTTCTCAGAGGTACTACAAACACCTAGAATATGGGCTATTTCCCCTTTGTCGTCATTAACTGATTTATACACACATGTATTAACAGATATTATTTAAGTACAAACCATAAACTCCCTTCCTATAAAGTCCACGAGTAACATCACTAATCTTACAGGGAAGAGCAGAATAAACTCTTCTGGCGAAAGCCAGCACTTCTCACAGTAGCTTGATGAAGAGATTTTGACACAACATGGAAGCTAGAAAAGCTATGAAACTAAGGGTCAGAAACTTTTTATTTATTGCAGAGCTCTTGTTTAGTTGTTTCGGACTATGACTGCCCTTGATTAGGCTGATGACAACTAGGTAACACAAAACACAGTAAGAGCAGCTCTAAAAAAATCATATATTCAACATCTGGTCTGCCTCAATTTTAACAATGGTTAAACAGTGGTTTTCTGCCTGAAAACCACTCCAAAAGTGCCCTCAATGACAGCATACAGAAATTCTCTGGTAGCTGCTAGGCCAGACATCCCTACGTTCTCTTGAGAAATTAAGAATAACTAGTTTTGCTATGCAATTATCCAAACCTCATCTCTCATACATATCAGCCAGCATCTGAAATATGGCAGAAAAGCAGATGGAACAAAAATAATATTGCCAACAGCAAAGAATAAGCCATTCTGGCTGAATCATTTAGAGGGTGTAAAACATCTGTAACAAATTTGTGTAGCATACAAGAGCCACAATGGAGCTGATTCACCAAATTTTTTTACTTTCCAATCTTGTATAGTATTGCAACAACACTTAAAACAAAAATTAAATAAAATATAAATTTCCTGCAAAGTGCTATTTATAACTTTTTAGCACAACTATGTAACAGAAAAGGTATATTCCCAAGGAGTTCCCCAAAAAGACTGCCAAGTAACAATACAAGACTCAAGCGCTGTGAAATAATTTAGCAAAACACTGAAAGGCATCTGACAGGTAGACCAAAGGCACAGAAGGGAGAAATCAATAGGCAGTGCAAAGGACTGACCATAGCTTACTTAGCATGTATATTCTGAAGTCTGTAAGTAAAGTAAAAACTCTACAGTGATCGGATCAGAGATTGCTGAAACACAAAAACAGACACAGAATGTTGCACAATTTAGTCTACACTTTCTGATAATCCTGACAGGTAGCTGTGTCTAATGCACACTAACAAAGACCTTAAGAGCATAATTTATGGATCAGACACCTATCATTTTGGAAAGTTCCTTCTGGTGGCAAGAACACGGCAAGTGAGTCTGTCAACCAGTGATCAGAGAAGACACAAAAGGAAAAAAAGACTCAAGTAATACAGGGACATCCAGAGAATATCCTGGTTCTGAAGTTAAATCAGGAAAGCTTCATTAGAGATTCTATGTTTGGGTCTTAATAGAAGGGAGCAAGTATGATGTTAGCTGCATAACTCTTATCTGAACGGAAAGTAAAGCTCGAGACCCGGGAGAAGTGATAGATCAATCAGGCAAGACTGGAGAAAAATCAGAGAAAATTACTACTCTCCAGAATCCAGCTGAAATGCCAATTAGAGACAACACACAATCAGGATAGATGAATTAGAGAATACCTAAACAAGCAGTCCAATCTAAGATTAGTAAATTTCTTCAGAGTCCAAAAGAATGAGTCTGATATTACAGTCGACCCTCAAGTTTCACAGTGCCTCGAGTCTCCAAGGCTACCACAAAGCCCTCACTCCGCCAAGATAGGCAGCTCATGAATATGCAATTAAGCTCTGCCCATCTCACTGCCCCCCTCATCCCCAGAGCACTCCAGCAGTGTGTCGGCCCTGCCCCGCTCACCACAGCGCAAAAGTATGGGAGGCTCTTGGTGCCCACAGAGACACTGTGCTGGGAAAAAAACCTGTGCACACCAGCACTGTGCTGACCTCGTCCACCCCACTCATCCTGGCACCGGGGGAACTACCTGCCCTGCTCCTCTGGTGCCAGGGAAGCTGCCCGCCCCACTGTGTCCCAGCTTGTGTATCAGCAGCAGGGCTGTCCCGCCCATCCCACTGTGTCCCGCCGATACCTGGGCAGGTTGTATGTGCCACCGTCGCTCACAGCCCTTGACTGAAAGCAAGACTGCGCGGCCCCGTTGTGGCTCTGTGGCCTTACCCATCCCCCTCCTGCCGTGAGCAGCGGCCCAGGCCTCTCCGTGATTGCCCACTGGGAGCAGCAACCCCAGACAGGGGTGGGGGGAGGACAGACACAGCCACTGATTGCAGCCCTGCCACCCTCCCCCCAGCCTCCGGCTGAAAGGGGAAGGTTCCTCCCTGTGTTATTGGCCCACGAGATCACCACTGGGGGCTGAGCTTGGGTGGGGAGATCGAATGCCTCCCCACTCGCGAGACCAGGCACTACACCTGCCCACCACCGGCATCTTGTGGGCCTGTGCTGTGACCGTTGAAAAGCACAGCTCCAGGTTCCTCCTGGGAAGTCAGGCTTGGGTTCCCTGCCAGCTGTTGAGCGCAGCCTGGGGGGTGAAAAGCGGCTTGTCACAGAAGCGATCATCCCCGCTCTGCCTCTCCATCAGCCCAGGATCAAGAGGATCCTCCTCCTCATCACCGGTATCAGAACACAGTTCCCCCACTGCCCCAAAAACTGGAACACAGGAACTTCCCGACACTCACCCAACACAACAGGGTCTCAGAGGCAGGGTAGAATTCTCAGGCAGAGACTCTAGTTCTTGCAATGGAGAAGCCAAGGGGATGGGTGGGAGAGGGTTTGAGAGTCGACAAGCGGTGGCATTGGGATAGGACGGGACGCTGCAGCTGCTCCCACAGTGGCTCCAACTCGCAAAGAAGCTGGAGAGGGAGGCAGCACCTCCCCAGCTACAGGTTCAACAACAGCTTTGCCAGTGCCACCCCAGTACAGCGGCAGAGCGCTCTGCTGACATTGTCCAGTGGGGCCCCCCTGCCACAGTGGGAGAGCACTCCAGAGCTGAGAGGGGCAGGGAGATCGGCGAGGCTAATCTGCATATTCATTAACTTTGTATCTTCATGGATCATTCAGTGCATGCACAGGCACAAATACACCACGAAGTGTGGGGTTATCTTCGGAGAAAATAATCCACAAAGGATTGAACCCGCAAGATAAGAACCACAAAGTACTGAGGGTTTACTGTATAGGAGACTGTCAAATTGCTTAGGCTATATTTCAAAAGGAGTGTTTAAAGTCCTTGAAGATGGAATTGTGAGGGTTTTCTTACTGCCTATGTGGAGACCTCTACAATTAAGCAAGTAAGAAGTTTGGGACTATAAGTACTTACCACTGGCCATTGCAGGGGGAAAGATAACATCTTAAAGCCAAAAACAGGAAAGATAACATCTTAAAACCAAACTACAAAAAGGTGTCCAAGGATATTCCATCACTAATTCCATTCAGAAACTAACGGACAATAATATACAGTCAGGTCTCCTATATCACGGACCAGCGGTCTTAATTGGGTGTCCTACTTCCGCATTGAATGGCAGCTCATTAATATGCAAATTTGCCCCACACCCTCACACAGCCCCCTGGCGCTGTTAAGGCACTGTGTTGCTGTGTATCAGTGTTTCTGTCGGTCCTTCCCGGCACCCACAGCCACCTCAAACTGGGGAAAACCCCTTTTTGGCTCGGCCAGGGACACAGCTGCGGGGAGCTGCCCACGCCGCTGTCCCGGTGTCTCTCGGGGTGGGTAGGCCTGGTCTCTCCTTACTCAGGGTAGACGAGTATCTCCTGGAGAGTCACTCAGGAAAGTCTCAGACACCTGACAGTGTGTAAATGTTCCATAACTGCATGGCGGCAGCTCTGGGGGAGCAGCCCCACCACGGCCGCCGCTGCACCGAGGGGGAAGCAGGGCAGGAGTGGCCCCACCGCCACTATAGCGGAAGAGGAGCAGCTCCGCCATGGCCGCTGCCGTTCCAGGGCTGGGAGGAAGCAGTGGTGCTGCTGCCGCTGCTGCCATCCCAGGGCCGAGAGGAAGCAGCGTGGCCGCCGCCGCCACAGCAGCTGTGCAGGTTGACTTGCATATTCATGACTGCTTAATTGAATAGTCATGCGTGCTAAGTCGTGCACGTGCAGTTGCAAAAAGTGGCCTCCTTAATCGCTAAAAAATCATGCCGCTAAGATGTGAAGCCGCAATATAGGGGGTGCGAAGTGCAAGAGGGCTGTACTACAGCAAGGGAATGGTTTTGAAGTTGTAGTGTGCTAAGCAGAAAACAGTATATTAATTTTCTTCTGTGTGAACAAGAACATGAAGTTACTAAAAGACGTTGGTTCAAAAACTATGAGACTGGGAAAAGCGCAAAGAATATGACCAAAGAGACAGAATTCTTCATAGTATTTTCATGAACTATGCATTGCCATTAACCATCACCCTCTCTAACTGAACCTAAGGGAGACTTGATAGCACCTAGCAAAGGCATGTCAAATAACTGCCAGGACTAATTCCAGAAATATTGCTATCCTGCAAGGGAATAAAAATTTTACCAGTAGCTTTCCCCAGCATGGAAGATTGCAACACCCCTAAAGTCTCTCCAACTTCTTAAACCAAAGCATAAATTTACCTAAATCACAGATTTACACAGTTATTATATAAAGTCATGCAATGATGTCAGAATTCCAAGGATCTCTTTACACTCTATCGCTGTCCACATGAGCAAGCAGCAGGCAGGACACAGCCCTTATGAAATGTAGCTAAAACAGAACGAGAAGCTAATAAAACTGTGTCAGTCTTTCAAGTGTTACTTAAAGTGAGAAAAAGAGGATAAAGACAATGGAATGGACTTGCTTACAAACAGTCTTCATTTCTTTAAGAATTATATCCAGTCTTCAACTTACATGCCCATTTTCTTCACTTACAACCACAAACATATCATAATAGTCAAATAAAGGGTGGAGAGTTTACCATAAAACACTGTCCATTCACTTGCAGTGTACATTAGAACAACTATTACTGACTACACAAGTTGTTACAAAAATCCTACAACACAGTCAGCATGCTTTTCACACAGATGCATTCCATCCATGATTTCAATCATATGCAGATTGCTCATGTTTTTATTGCTGATATATAAGCATACCTCCTAGAGAAACTCAGGAAGTGATCATCAAAGTACAAAAAAATCAGAAAGAAACTTCAGGGACCAGTGGGAAGAAGTCTCAGAGCACAGTGGCTAACCACTTACTGTGAACCCACAGTGACACTTAACAATGACCTCTTGCAAGGTCTTTAGGTCAAGTGTAACAAAGAGCAAAAGCTCTTTTGAGTGCTGTGCAAGGGCTCACTGCTGCAAAGTCTTGGATAGGCAGCCTTACTTGAGCAAGTACATCTTTTAAGTTCAGTGGGAAGTGCTCACATGCATCATGATACTTAAGTCTTTGCAGGAGCAGACCCCTAAGTATGGGAAAAGGTTAAGCTCTGTTTATTTAAATAATACTTTCCTGAATCTGAAGAGCTGTTTTTCTTACCTGAAGTCTAGTATTCATTTCCAAGAAGTAGAAATTCTTCCTGGAGTCCACAAGGAATTCTACTGTTCCAGCAGAGGAATACTTTACTGCTTTGGCAAGAGCTACTGCTTGTTCACCCATCGCTCTTCGAGTTTCAGGGTCTAGAAAAGTGCTACAATACAGAAACAATGCCTTCCTTTAGTTAAAAAAATAATTATTGAATAATTTCATTTTCTGCTTAAACTATGGTCAAAAGAGGACAGCATCATTATTTAAGTTATGAAAACGTGTCAAGACTCTCAAATATATGACTACATTTGTATTACCCCTAAGTAGATATACTGGATGTTTTACAATTACTGCAAGTGTACAGGAAATTCAGGATAAATAACCATGTTCTCTACAATATAACAGAACATAACTCACTTAGAACACTGAGATCTATAATAACGTATTAAATTGAAAACAACATACAAATTCATGCTATTTCAGAAGGCATTTGCAAAAACAACTGTAACAAAAATCTATCCAATGGAAATACAAATGTCAAAATATACAACGAGGTCTAAGGGGACTTTTTCTGAGTCTGAATTAATATAGCATGGACATTTCACTTATATTCTATGTGATTAAAAGTTTTGAAAATTAATAAAGCATTTATTCAGGCTTCTTCTGTTTGTAAGAGTGCAAAGAAAAAAATTTGAGCATTCATAATATGTATTCAACTTGAACACCGTCAACACTATCATGACATGAACCTTCATATCCTCTATTTCCTCTTTCAGCTTTACTTGTTAGCTAAAGATTAGTTATCCATGTTAACAGCAGTTCATTCTTTTCCTGAAATCCTGGACACACTCAAGGGAACTCAAAGAGCAGCTCAGCTACTACCTTAGGAACGACTGTGAACTCTGCCCAAATGCCAAGCTCCCTGATTCTAAGAGAGCACCATGCTACTTCCACTGGTCCAGGGAATCCAAAAACTCTGGAAGGTACATATTCTGCTTGCTGCTCTCCTCTGTACTGTAAATTTAGATTTACATTAACCTATGCAGACCAGTAATTAGAGCTAGATACATTTCTGTGGCATTCCATCAAAGCTGTGAAACCTGTTGATCTTCAGTGAAAGACAACAGGTAGCTGTTAATCTTATATAAGCTTATAAATACACTTGCTCTATATCTGTTGTGACTTACATCAGGCACTTCACTCAGCTATCATTTTTAAAGTGCTTTGGCAAGTGAATAGAAAGCTACTTCTACCTTACCTCTAAGCTACTGTTTAAAACTAAAATAACAAATATTAGATATTTCTTGAGATGGCTTCAACAGTGGACCCTAATTTTGCAAAAAAGCAATCAGGAGCCTCCACCTACCTGAAGTGAGCTCAAAGCCAGTGAACCTCCATCTGAGGCCCAGAACTGCACTCAGACAGAAGGAAGTGCTGGGTCAGGACTTATCTTTCAGTACTTAATGTGGTGTCTTTCACTGAGACCTAAACTCATGTAAGAGCTGGAGACTTCTACCACGACAATCCATATTTGACATGACACAGGAAGTGAGCAAATACTTAGGCAAACTAAGAAACAGTGGAATACTTTTCCTTAAGTGCTGTTTCACATCTCCATCCCTCCAGTGTCCACACCAGCAGATTCTGATGGGCCATAAGGCAGACATTTCCAGAATTTAAGAAAAAAATTCTTTCTTGGCAAACAATGGAACCAAAAGGAAAAGCAAGTCAAGTCTCATTCCAAGAAAGCTATTAGATCTCTACATCAGATGAAGGGGAAGATCAGATGATGTTAAAACCATGTCATACCTATCAAAAATAGGTAAATGTAAAAGTTTCATAATATTTCTTATTTTGATTCAGTAAGAGTACAATACATTACACAAAATCAACAATCTAAGTCAGTGTGAGGTTTGTACAGGGCTTTGATCATTAATTGTCAATGAGTGGCTTATGAAGAACAGAATCTTCTCAGTATCAGCTTCAGACTCTTTCTGGAATAACCATTATTATTTCTCATACAGATGAAACACAGTTACTCCACTTTATTACAGTGGTATCTTCCATATAATTGTTAAATGTAGGTCTGAGATCTCACTGTTCACCTCCTGCTGCAGCCAAAGAATGGAACACAGGTGTCAAATTGCTAAACTTCAACTCTGCCACACAGGTAAGCTTTACACTCTAAAAACTATCAGATCATCCCTACCTTCGGCAAGGTTAATTAACCAAAGATTTCCTAGTCCCCTCTGCTTCTTTACCTTTCATATATATTGTTTCTCTTTTTTAACAATGTACCTTTTACAACCAAAATAACTCTTTTCCTACGCAGCATCTAATTAGGCACCACTTGAAACCAGCATTTTAGACCTGACTTCCAATCTTTTGCTCATACACCAGATTCTTTCAACAGCTCCTTTGGCAGTGCTAAGACTACAAAATAAAAAGGATTCACAAAAAAAAAAAAAAAAAAAAAAAAAAAAAGATCAGAACTTACACTTCACTCAGAAGACCTTCATCAAGCTCTTCAGAAGTTTATCAAAGGCAATACAATTGCTTTGTGACATTGTTTCAACAGCCAGAGAGATGATGGGCAAAAATATGCTAAAAAGCATTTCATAGAATCACACAGAATCACAGAATACTACGAGTTGGAAGGGACCCACAAGGATCATCTAGTCCAACTCGCCAGCTAACACGCGTACAGAGACCAAATGCACACCTCAGAGTGGTGAACATAAACCTAGTTCCCTCACAGTCTAGCAGGCCACTCCGAGCCAGAAGGGACCCACAGGACCATCCAGCCCAACACCCCCCACCTACTAGACCATGTCACTAAGCTCCTCATCCAGTCTTCTCTTAAACACCTCCAGGGACGGCAACTCCATCACCTCCCTGGGCAGTCCATTCCAATGAGTGATCACTCTCTCTGTGAAAAACCTCTTCCTAACATTCAGTCTAAACCTCCCCTGGCGTAACTTAAGGCCATGTCCTCTCGCTCTGGTGTCGTCAGCCTGAAAGAAGAGGTCTACACCCACCTGGCAGCAACCTCCCCGCAGGTAAAACAGTAATGAGGTCACCTCTGAACCTCCTCTTCTCCAGACTTAACAACCCCAGTTCCCATAGCTGCTCCCCATAGGACTTGTCCTCCAGTCCTTTCACCATCCTTGTTGCCCTTCTCTGGACACTCACAAGCAGCTCAACATCCTTCTTCAACTGGGGAGACCAGAACTGCACACAGTACTCAAGATGAGGTCTGACCAGCGCCGAGTACAGGGGAAGGACAACCTCCCTAGTCCGACTGACCACACTGTTCCTGATACAGGCCAAGATGCCATTGGCCTTCTTAGCCACCTGGGCACACTGCTGGCTCATATTGAGTTTCCTGTCAATCATTACACCTAAGTCCCTCTCCACTTCACTACTCTCAGGCCACTCATCCCCCAGCCGGTAGCGGTGCATGGGGTTGTTATGGCCGAAGTGAAGAACCCGGCACTTAGTCTTGTTAAACCTCATACTGTTGGAGTCTGCCCATTTCTCTAGCCTGTCAAGGTCCCTCTGAAGGGCCCTCCCACCCTCCGGCAGTTCAACATTTGCCCCCAGTTTGGTATCATCTGCAAACTTGCTGATGATGGATTCAATTCCCTCATCCATATCGCCAATAAAGATGTGGAACAGTGATGGGCCTAACACCAATCCCTGTGGGACTCCACTTGTGACAGGCTGCCAGCTGGATGTGGCACCATTCACCAACACTCTCTGAGCTCATCCGTCCAACCAGTTCCTAACCCAGCATGAAGTGTTTCCATCCAGTCCATGCTCTAAGAGTTTCTCCTGAAGCTTATTGTGGGAAACCGTGTCAAAGGCTGCGCTAAGGTCCAAATACACAACATCCACAGCCTTTTTGTCATCAACCAGTCGAGTCACCGGCTCGTAAAAGGAGATCAGGTTGGTCAGGCAAGACCTGCCTCTCCGAAATCCATGCTGACTAAATCTAATGTCATGGTCGTTTTGTAGTTGCTGCATAATAGCACACAAGACCATCCGTTCCATGACTTTGCACGAGACTGAGGTCAGGCTGACAGGTCTGTAATTGCTCAGATCATCTTTCCTACCCTTCTTGTGGATGGGTGTCACATTAGCCAATTTCCAGTCTTGTGGTACAACACCAGTAAGCCAGGACTGTTGATAAATTATACAGAGTGGCTTGGTGAGTTCGTCTGCTACTTCTTTCATCACCCTCGGATGGATCCCCTCTGGTCCCATGGACTTATGAGGGTCCAAGCCACTCAGCAAGTCTCTGACTACCTCCTCTTGGATTACAAGGGGGTTTTACTGCACCCCAACTCCTTCCATGAGTCTGCTGGTCCAGTTGTCCTGCAGGCAGTCTGTCTTACTGTTAAAAACAGAGGCAAAGTAGGTATTAAGTATTTCTGGCTTTTCCTCATCTTTGGTTACTATATTACCCTCTGGTTGAGTTCCATCTGAGCTTTTGCCTCTCTAGTTTTTCTCCTGCATGACTTGACAACTTCCTTGAGAACACAGTTTTGCCCCCCACACCTTAATGGTGTCCGTCTATGAATCATGTACACAGTCAAAAACAGAACAGGCTCATGTTTCTCTTAAGACAAAATTCTTCAAGGATTTCTAGACAGTAATAGGAAATGTAAAGTCTGATGGATTTCGGAAAGGCAGGTCCTGCCTGACTAACTTGATCTCCTTTTATGATCCAGTGACTCGACTGGTTGATGACAAAAAGGCTGTGGATGTTGTGTACTTGGACCTTAGCAAAGCCTTTGACACGGTTTCCCACAATAAGCTTCAGGAGAAACTTGTAAAGCACGGGCTGGAAAGGAACATTTTATGCTGGGTCACAAACTGGTTGGAAGGGCGAGCTCAGAGGGTGGTGGTGAATGGTGCAACATCGGACTGGCGGCCAGTCACCAGTGGAGTCCCACAGGGGTCAGTGTTGGGCCCAGTACTGTTCAACATCTTTATCGATGACATGGACGAGGGAATTCAATCCATCATCAGCAAGTTTGCAGATGATACTAAGCTGGGGGCAAATGTTGAACTGCCGGAGGGTAGGAAGGCCCTCCAGAGGGACCTTGACAGACTGGAGAGATGGGCAGGCTCCAACAGTATGAGATTTAACAAAACTAAGTGCCGGGTTCTTCACTTCGGCCATAACAACCCCATGCACCGCTACCGGCTGGGGGAGGAATGGCTCGAGACTAGTGAAGTGGAGAGAGACTTAGGTGTACTGATTGATAGGAAACTCAATATGAGCCAGCAGTGTGCCCAGGTGGCTAAGAAGGCCAATGGCATCCTGGCCTGCATCAGGAACAGTGTGGTCAGTCGGTCCAGGGAGGTTGTCCTCCCCCTGTACACAGCGCTGGTCAGACCCCATCTTGAATACTGCGTGCAGTTCTGGGCTCCCCAGTTTAAAAGGGATGTTGAGCTGCTTGAGAGGGTGCAGAGAAGGGCAACGAGGATGGTGAAGGGACTGGAGGGCAGGCCCTACGAGGAGCGACTACAGGAACTGGGACTGTTCAGTCTGGAGAAGAGGAGGCTCAGAGGGGACCTCATTGCTGTTTACAACTACCTGCGGGGAGGTTGCAGCCAGATGGGTGTAGACCTCTTCTTCCAGGCTGACGACACCAGAACGAGAGGGCACAGCCTCAAGCTACGCCAGGGGAGGTTTAATCTTAACGTTAGGAAGCGGTTTTTCACAGAGAGAGTAATTGCATATTGGAATGGGCTGCCCAGGGACGTGGTGGAGTCGCCATCCCTGGAAGTGTTTAAGAGAAGACTGGACGAGGAGCTTAGTGACATGGTCTAGCTGGTCTAGCTGGGGGGTGTAGGGCTGGATGACCCTGGGCCCCTTCCGGCTCGGAGTGGCCTGCTAGATTGTGAGGCATCTAGGTTGTTATTATGCTCTGGGATGTGCTCTTGGTCGCTGTACAGGTATTAGATGGTGAGTTGGACTAGATGATCCTTGTGGGTCCCTTCCAACTCATAATTTTCTGTGATTCTGTGATTCTGTGATATACATACAAGCAGCACAACTCTAAGGAGAACTTGTGGATAAGAGTAATTCAACAATTCACAATTCACCTTTCTGCTAAACTCCTGCCTACATATGTTAATTGATATCGCCAAGGGCTTCAAGTACTACTTTGGCAGTTAATCTGGAATATGATCCTGAAGTACCTGACATCATATTGAGATCTTTCAGAGTGAGTTTAGTGCTTGGAGAATGCAAATGTCACTGCATCTTCCAAAGACAGAAAAATTCCTCAGAGATATCCCAAAAACAGTGCATGCAAACAAGGCCACCAAAATCTTAGATGATTCTGTCACAGGTAGAAATAACAGTAAGTAGTTTAGTATTTTGACTATCTTTCAGTTTTAAAAGATACTGCAAAACTAACACATAGGATAGATAAGGCAATCTCAAGTCCGAATGTTTGCAGCTAGGGAACAAAAATCTTTTAAAAAAGCACAACAGATGAATTATTTCCTGCCTAAGGTTAAACTTGGAAATTTTGGGAACTTGCTGAGAGGCTACCCTAAAACCATCTTACTCTGAAAATCTTAGATGTTAAGGTTTAATCTAAAAGACACGGAATCAATGCAGAAAAGTAGAGACAACAAAGGAAAGCAAGCAGGCAGCTAGCAATTTCCAAGGACTTGCTCACTGTGGATGTCAATATGAATCTTGCATGCTAGTCAGAGTGCAATGGCAGGGCACTTTTCTATCATTCTCTGTCCAAGGAAGGCCTGAAAACGTAGGAGAAGCTCAGCATTTTGAGATATTATGGCAATTTTTGGCCCTTCACTTCAAGAAGGACATCAAGCTTTAAACTGTACAAAAGACAAAGAAACATTCTAGCCCATAGCATCCCTATGTCCTGGGCTTCCTGAAAGAAAAAAAAAGCTTTGACCTATCTCAGAGCTCTTAATGGCAGCTGCTATTTAGCATAGGAGAAAAAAAAGGACAGTATATTTCCTCTACCCAGCTGTACAAGGAGAGGTGTGGCCAGGAGTCATTAATCAACTGAACTAACTGAAGGAGCACAGCATTCACAGGGAGCGTTAACTTGAGGCTTTAGGGTCTCCATGGTACCACACTGAAGTCAGTGCCCTGAAGTCCTGCAACCTTTGAAAATTAATGGACTCTGCAGCCAACGTCTGTAAGGCAGGTAAGGCTTCCAAAGCTGTCGACAGAAGTCTGGCAGAGTCTAAAACATTCAACAACAAAAAGGAAGAAGAGATTTCATGCCAAACTTTGGAAGCTATTTACTTGTCCAAACCTTTTCGTAGAATTATAGGAGGTAATAAGAAAACTTAGTGTCAACTCCAACAGAGAAGCCAAAAAAAGTTAAAAGGCTAATATTTCTGATGAAAGAAAACACACTGATCACAGCTGGCTGGTAAGAGAAAGACGTATCACACCCCTTTAATTGACCACAGGAGAAGAAGCAGGCTGTAGTGACAGGCACCACCTTACATGCACTTGTGAGGCAAAAGACACTCCTTTTAATGCACATAGGTACATGAACACACAAATACATAGGAACCCGAAGGATTCACTTTTCACAAAATCACAGTGAAAGATTTTGACACATAGGCAGCGTAAGGCTTCCAAGAAATCCACAAACACTACACCAAGAAGCATTTATTAGTTAGTGGGTTTGTATCTTTAAACTTTCTTCTTTAATTTAAAATCCAGGTCAAAGTGTTAGTCCTGTAATTACGAGCCAACATTAACTAATAAGCCACTTCTAAATAAACATAATTTAGATGATGTGCTTTTCCTCACATCCCAAACTGCTGCACCGCATAGTTCTGTGCTATAAAAAAATATTGCAAGCCCACCCCAGCTGGCAAACATATTACACTGGGAATTCCCACTGGCAGTGATATACCTATGTCTGGATTTCTGAAATCACAATTTCCTGCTGCCCTTTTTATACACCTATTCTCTGATGAATGCCATGCAACAGAAAACACAGCAAGACCATACCTTGCACAGCAGCAAGGTATTTCAGCTTCATGTGAAACCAGTGAGATTCACATCATTTAGCACTTTTGAGTGCATTACTGGACACCTACATCTCTAGTTCACTACCATGAATAGTACTAAAAGTGGTGCAGAGTATTTAGTACTTCCTATTATATTTCAAATAGAAAAATACAGCATCATGTGGCCCTCTCACAATTACTCCAACACAGTCAAACCTGTATCTATGGTAAAATTTATATTTATTCCATATTTTATTTTACATTGATGTCTAAAAGTGAATGTCAAAGAACAGTAGCTCAAATATATTAAGACAGCCATCTCATACCACATATATATATCGGTTTACACTATGCTGGATCAAGAACTGGTTGGATAATAGAGCTCAGAGAGTGGTGGTTAATGGTGCTGTGTCCAGCTGGAAGCCAGTCACTAGTGGGGTGCCTCAGGGTTCAGTGTTGGGACTTGTCCTGTTCAGTATCTTTGTTGATGATCTGGATGAAGGGATGGAGTCCACCATTAACAAGTTTGCAGATGACACCAAGCTGGGAATAAATATTGATATGGTGGAAGGTAGAAGGGCTCTCCAGAAAGACCTTAACAAGCTGGCTAGGTGGGCTGAATCCAATGGCATGGGGTTCAACCAGTCTAAGTGTCAGGTCCTACACTTCGGTTACAATAACCCCATGCAGAACTATAGGCTGGGGGCAGAGTGGCTGCAGGATGATCAGGTGGAAAGAGATCTGGGAGTGCTGGTTGATAGAAAACTTAACATGAG
The DNA here is from genome assembly GCA_013390025.1 of Pitta sordida. Lineage (NCBI taxonomy): Eukaryota > Metazoa > Chordata > Aves > Passeriformes > Pittidae > Pitta > Pitta sordida. The sequence continues at coordinate 18,245 of WEKX01002677.1, read as the reverse complement.
CCAGCAGTGTGCCCAGGTGGCCAGAAAAGCCAATGGCATCCTGGTCTGCATCAAGAATAGTGTCGTCAGTAGGACCAGGGAAGTCATTCTCCTTCTGTACTCAGCACTGGTTAGGCCACATCTTGAGTACTGTGTTCAGTTCTGGGCTCCTCAGTTTAAGAGGGATGTTCAGATCCTCAAGAAGGGCAACAAGGATGGTGAAGGGGCTGGAACACAAGCCCTATGAGGACTGACTGAGAGAGCTGGTGTTGTTTTGCCTGGAGAAGAGGCTCAGGGGAGACCTTACCGTTCTCTACAACTACCTGAAAGGAGACTGTAGCCAGGTGGGGGGTCGGACTCTTCTCCCAGGCTACCAGTGATAGAATGAGAGGACACAGACTTAGGCTGCACCCAGGGGAGGTTTAGACTGGACATTAGGAAGAACTTCTTCACAGAGAGTGTGATCTCTCACTGGAATGGGCTGCCCAAGGAGGTCGTGGAGTCACCGTTCCTAGAGGTGTTTAAGAAAAGGTTGCATGATGTACTTAGAGCCATGATCTTGATACAGTCAGGTCTCGTATATCACGGAACCGCGGCCTTATTCGTGTCCCGTGAAGCCCGCCTTCCGCATTGATTGGCAGCTCATTAATATGCAAATTTTCCCCACACCCTCGCACAGCCCGCCTGGTGCTCCACCACTGTTTTGGCATTGCCGTGCACTCTCCTGGTGTTTGTGTCGGCGCCTCCTGGTGCCTGCAGGCACTCCATGCCAGGAAAAAAACCTTTTCTGCTTGGCTGGGGACAATGGCGCAGGGAGTCACCCACGCCACTGGCCCAGCAGCCCCGAGTGGCCCCAAGGGGAGTGGGGGGAGAGAGTGTGGCCCTGAGGGGAGGTGGGGGGAAGCTGGGGAGGCCCAGAGCTGCCCCAAGGGGAGTGGGGGGAGATGACGCAGCCCAGAGGGGAGAGGTGGGGGAGGGAAGCCAGGGTGACCCAGAGCAGCCCCGAGGGGTGCTGGGGTGGCCCAGAGCAGCCCCAAGAGCAGAGCAGTGTGCCCGTGGTCTGTGCGGCATGGTGTGGGGGTTGATTTGAATATTCATGACTGCCTAATTGAATATTCAAGCGTGCCAAGTTGCGTATGCACAGTTGCAAAAAGGGGCCTCCTTCATCACTGAAAAATCATGCCGCTAAGATGTGAAGCCGCAATATGGGGGATGCGAAGTGCAAGAGGGCCGACTGTAATAGGATGGGATGGTGTGTCAGTAACATGAAGGCAAGAGGTTAGGTAACAGGTGATAGGTTGGACCCGATGATCTCTATGGTCTTTTCTAACCTTACTAATTCTGTGATTCTGTGATATTTGATTAGTAAGATCCATACCATACAAGATCATGCAAAAAATTAACTACACACCACCTGCTTCTTACAGAAGGACATCATATCTCAGGCTGACGACACCAGAACGAGAGGACATGGCCTTAAGCTACGCCAGGGAAGGCTTAGACTGAATGTTATGAAGAGGTTTTTCACAGGGAGAGAGATCGTTCATTGGAATGGTCTGCCCAGGGAGGTGGTGGAGTCGTCATCCCAGGAGGTGTTTAAGAGTAGGCTGGATGAGGCATTTAGTGCCATAGTTTAGACAATGGGTTGGTGTTGGGTTACAGGTTGGACTCAAGGATCTCCAAGGTCTCTTCCAAGCTTGTTAATACTGTGACACTGAGATAAGGCAAAATCAAAACACCCTCAAGAACAAGATCAAAATTGCATTACAATCAAATGACTATAAGAAAAATTTATTTATTTTCTTTGGTTTTTAGTAAAATAAAATTTGCTTGCATTTGTGCAATAAATAGAATCATCAGCTTTCCAAAAGTGCTTCAATTACTATGAAGCTGCATCAAGAATCTAGTATACATACCTTGGTGCTTCTTCTACAACTTTCTGGTTTCTCCTTTGAATGGAGCACTCTCTTTCATTCAACCACAAGGCATTACCATGTTTATCTGCCAAAACCTGAAACAATAAGACACCGCTATTAACAAACAGATGTGCACATATGTCTTTTGACATTATACTCTTATGCAGCATTTAGGTTTTTTCCAATGTAAAAATAAAGGTGGCAGAAAAAGTTCATGTAGAAAATTAAATCTATATGAAATATTAATTATACATTCCTTCAGTTGAAGGACTGTTCTAATGCTTCTATACCGAGTTTGCACATGGCAAAAAATCATTTGCTTCAAAATACGATTCCTGCATTTTTGGGAGCTTCTTACAAAGGCCTGAATCAGAGTAAAACTACATTTTCAAGCGTTTTAAGTTGTATTGCATTATGAAATGACACAAAAGTATATTGTTAGGCAAAACCTTGCATCAATAAAGAGGAAAAAATCCTCAAGGATGCCAAATTTTGCTCCTGAATTACATAAAGTTTTCAGAAAGAACCACTAATGGAGCTTTCCTAGTAGGCGAACCACAGTGTCCTGTCTTTTAGGAAGAAATAAAATCTTCAGAAACTTTGCCATCTTGTATTAAGGAGAAGAAAATTTGCAACTTCCTCAATACTTTCATTGAAACTAAAGCAGTAATTTTGAGAATTTTTTTTTTAAATTAGGTGTCAACTACATTCTTAGCTGCAGCTTCAGTTCATGGAAGAGAACACAGAATCAAGTACCTAAATCCAACTACCTAAATTACACACTAGAAAAAAACTGAGTTCAGCATAGCAGAACTCCCAATTGATTCTGCAACTTCAAACTAGAGGGAGGAGTAAGAAAAGGAACCCTGATCCTTTATAAAATTGACAGTATGGTGCAGTCATTTCCAATATCCAGATGCTGGATTTGAGGGCTCAAGTTGACCTCTTCCAATCTTATGATGTTATACCCTACACTTATTCTTGAAACAATTTCTTTCATCGCAGACCACACCTGCTCCCTTTCTTCCTTATAAAATTTTCCCTTTAACCCATTTTTTTTCCATCTATATTCCCTCTCTGATCTGCAGGAACCCATGCCAATATTCATGCTTCATTCTTTAATAGTGCAGTACTACACTGAAAACCAACAAGATAAAACAAGGAGACAATCTCCCTCAAACTGTGTGAACTCAACCATATCTACTCACATTTGTGACAACGAATCTGTATTATTTATTATTCCTTTTAGCACCATAGAGCGAGTATGGCACTAGGCAAGATGAATTCCTACATCTATGACACCAATGGTTACTGAGGCGTGAATAATCTGGGTAGATGTGACTGAAAATGAGGCAGTGAACTCATGAAGACAACTCGTGTGTGCTGTGCAGCATCAAATCCAGGCCCTGTAGGACCAGATGTATTTTTTCCCTCAGAAATTCTGTTGTGCTCTCAAATTTATGGGGCTTTCTAGGGAAATAAAAAAAACACACACCTCCAAAGAGGTCTAGATGACTGACAACTTTGAGATTTCCTAAACTAAAGTATGTCCCAGAACCCTCTTCCCTGCCCAAGGGGAGGTTTAGCAGAAGCAGCACCAGTGTGCTCCAGACAACTGCTAGATTACCAAACAGAGGACTCAGTACAAAGGGAAAAAGAAAGGACAAAAAAATACCAGAACAGGTACTTCCTACCCAACTCTTCACCCAACCAATTCATATGAGTGGAGCTCTACAGAAATCCATTTGGGAGGTACAGATTTTTTGACTGGGTTTTTATGTTTCATTTTGGGTTTTTTTAATATTAAAACAGTACACCTCTAGTAGCATGGTACTTAAAAATCACTGTCCTGTCAGTAAAATGGTTTCCTGTGAGCTTCTGTTTCAATGTCAGAAAGTGAAACTACAACTTTCACAGAATTCAGCTTCACCAAAAATGAGTTCCTGTGCTTCTCTCCCCTGTCTTTGTATTTTTCTAAAGAGCATAATACAATTTTTCAACTCAAGTAGTAAATATTTTCTTTCACTTCAGCACATTTCTCACATTCTACTAAATTTTGGCAACTTGGATCTTAAAATAAATGTTTTTCAATTAATAGTTAATACAGCTCAAGGAGACATGCATGAACATTTACTATGAGAATGTAATTATAAAGAGAATAAGCCAATAACATCTACCATTAACATTTTGCTTTTATTCTGGGTCCACTGTTTTCACCATCAGAAACTAATCATAAAATTGTATTTCAGAAGACATTTACAAAATACCAAAGTCATCATCTGAGATGACATTAGATTCCAGTACATGACTCACTAAAAATGCGTGTATCAGCTATAATGTTTTTTTCCATATCTAAATATTTCTAAAAGAAAATGTCCTACTTTGTGGGATTAGATGATAACATTATTATATGCTATGTACATCTATATGCCAAAATAATTAATTATTATGTAGCAGAACCTCTCCCACATGACTCAGCTGAATTCTACTTCCAGTTGTAGGATTGCTATTCAGCCAAGTAATAGACATACCTTGTACTCTTGCTTTAAACTCAAGTCCTTTTTATCAGCTGCTTCAGGAGAACAAGACATCAAAATCAGTTCAAGCATAAAGTCTATTTGGACTCGATTTTCCTGTTAATTGTTTTAGGTTTTTCTCATGTTTTACAAAGCGATTGTTTTATAGCTAGACACAGGAAATTCCTTATTTAACAATTTCAAGTACCAATGCTTTGGAGAAATACGAGAATGCTAAAAAAAAAAGTTCTATTTAAAAGTTACTGCTAAATTAATAAATACTTGGCATCTGGTCTGAAACTGTTTGTATATTCAGCAGTTTGAAAATGAACCAAGGTCAATGTCCTAAAGCTGATTAGAACATGAAGTTAAAATGATACACTATGATATTGTTAAAAGGTACCATCAAAGTGTTTGTGTAAGGAAAACAACATTCACTGCACACATTATAAATACAACTATAAATTATTAATAGCAAAGACATCTTCTTTAAGTGGAATTATTCAAGAGTACTTACAGTACTACCTAATTTTTTTGAGGTAACCTAAAGGAATCAAGAGAATGTAAAATCTGCCTCCAACTCATGGAAGTATGGAAGAATCAACAAGAATAAGTAAGAACCTGCTGAAGTTCCCAAATCTGCAAGCACCGAAGGAAACAGATCTTTAAGGCACACCGATTTGCATACACAACAAAAAATTTTTTCTTAAAAAATCCCCCCCGAAAAAAAAATCACAAAACAAAAACCCACCAAGACATGGGTGGCCAAAAATTATTACCCATTGCAAGAGAATACAGAAAGATGCTCTAGTAATATGATCTATTTTGCAACCAAGATCAATGCTGAAACTAAGTTTTCCATGGCCCTTCAAAAGAGAATAAGGTGGCATTTAGATTTCATTTTTACACTGCTTCTTCATTTCACTCTTTACAGACTGGTTCTTTATTATGCTATTTCTTCTTGACTTCTCCCCGTCTACTCCCCTCTGGTAAGACCACACCTGGAGTACTACATCCAGGTCTGGAGTCCTCAGTAGAGGAGAGACACAGATCTGTTGGAACAGGTCCACAGGAGGGCCACAAAAACTACCAGAAGGACTGAACATCTCTCCTATGAGGAAAGGCTACGAGACTTGGGATTGTTCGGTGTGGAGAAGAGAAGCCTCCAGGGAGACCCTCCAGGGAGGAACTGCAGTCTTCCAGTACTTAGAGGCAACCTGATCTAGTGGAAGATTCCCTGTCCATGGCAGGGTGTTTGGATTACATGTTCTTTAAAGGTCCCTTCCAACCCAAACTATTCTACAATTCTACGGAATGCAGTAAGTCAGCCTGTGTACAGAAAATAAATAAAAACATAGGAAGTATCAGGCTGAAGGCACATATCTAGCAGACTAAAAATTGTTACATGTGTCTCTTGTTAATCATTCAATACTATCATATTTACTGTTGTTATTTCACTCAGTTATTGAGCCATTTCAGGTTCACTATTTTAAAAAAACAAAAAAATAAACACACAAAAAAACCCATGCCACAACTTAGAAAGGGTTTATATTTTGGACAAAAATAAATGAAATATTTGTGAAACAACTTAAATTGCTGTTGAGTAAGCGAATATGCTCCAAATAGATTTCTTGTCAGGAAATATGATGAACACAACTGAGTTGCCTACATAAGATCAAACACATCACAGATTTTGAAATCTTAACTTTGTTAAAGAGTGTCTGAAAGAAATAACTTCTGTTTTGCATTAGCACATCTGACAACACTAAATCCAGTAAAATACACAAACGGTAATAATCCAAAAGTTAAGGAGGATACACTTGATTTTGAACTAGAAACTGCCCAAAATGGCACACAAATCCTCCCAAGTTCCCAAGGAGCAACAGAGACTTCAGGTGAGAATCCAAAATACTGACAAAACCACCCAGACCATGCAAGAAAAATGTTAAGAATGACAGTGCTTGAACTCATACATCCTCTGCTGCACTCAAGCACTCCAATAGGATGCAGAGTTCGAGCTCCAACCCCCAGGACAGATGCCTGTAACTTTTTTTCCTCCCCCATCAAACTGAGTACAGCTCACAGTCTTCCTGCTACAGAAAGGTTAGCGAATAAAAACAGGAAGGCTGTACTGTGCATGATAGCCATGCAGTTTGAGCAATGACCCAAGACACCGGAAAACACAAGACTCTAGGCCTTTTTTCGTGGAGTGTTTGAAATGTTTTGAACTTTGATCAATTTAAGATTTAAATCTTAATTAATAAATATACAATAATTAATATTAGTAGTAATAACAATAGTACAAACCTGGATTTCTATGTGACGAGGGTTATCAATGAATTTTTCTATCAGTAAGCGATCATCACCAAAACTTGAGGCAGCTTCTTGAGATGAAAACCTAAAACCTTCCCTTAAATAGTAGAAACAAAAAGAATAATTTGTATACAAATAGTTAGGTCAGGTCCTGAAGCATACAAAAAGGAATACTTATTCATTTCAGTCATCTGGAAGTCTTCATCAATGAACACACACACACATCCAAAACCCAAGTTTTACCATTTGCATTTGATTCTTTAATGAGTATCCCTTTTGTCTTGTTTTTCTTACAAAGACACAAGAAAATCAAAAAACCCAAAACAAAACATTCGCAAAGCACAGAAAAACTCTGTATGTTTAAAAAGCCTGAGCATTTATGAACATTAATTTTCTTTCTTGATATTTTCTTCTGCAAAAGTAATAAAGTAATAGAATTTTAAGACTCAGTAATTATGAAGTATTTGTTACACAGAAATAAATGTGAAGCTCACCCCTAACTTAAGGCACAGACCTCTTAATACTCAAATACCAGAGGTTAGTTGCGCATTAAGGAACTGCAAACATAATACACTACAGACATTGAAAATCCCACACTGAACACACAACCTGAAGATGCAACACTTGAATTTACAGTTCATACCTGTAGCTGTACTACAAGTTTTTCCCTGCATTAAGGTACAAATGGAGCATTCTATACGCTTCCTTCTATTTTCTCCTTTGCATACGAAGTTACACAAATAAAGATTGTAAGATACTGCATTTATTAACTTGTTTTATTTTTTTAATGGTAGAAAGAATACTCTTTGGGTCATAACTGAGAAAGAGCTTCATGGACAGCTTTCTCAGAGTGAAACAGAGCTTAATGCAGGGACCCAAAGGCTTCACTGGAGTTTGCTAAAGGCTGTTAACTGGCATATCAGTCCCATTTATGTTGATACATATGGGAAGTTTGGTCTGAACTTCTGTGAGATTGACCACTGAAACAACACCCCTGACATCTGCACTCAGAATAAGTACTACAATACAACTGAGTTGAAGGTTCTGTGCTGTCTGCCTTGAACCACAAGACACAAGTTGACAGTAGAAAGGCATGTATACTAAGTCTATCTTCCCCTTCTTTCAGAACTGTGAAATAATACGTTATAATTTTGAAAAATAATACTCAATGTACAACTTTTCTAAATTCATATTCAACTTTGATATATTGAGTTACTTAATAAAGAGAAAGGGGGACATCAACATTTATGATTCTGTACACTACCTGATGAGTCAAAAAAATTGAAGTGCTGTAACAGCCATGCACACTGTTTCTTACTGAAACAGATTTACAGCTATTTTAACTCTTCTATCAAAGGCATTGTTTTGTTTTGTAAACATTCTGGTGTCGTAGTGTTTTATGCATAATTATTCACAAACTGACTTTTTCTTTCACTGAAGTATGTGCTAATTAGAAATCTAAACTGCAATACTTGTTAAAAAATGCTGATGTCTAATTATCTAATCCATACAGCTGTAATATTTTTTAACTATATACATAACAGGAACAAATGTCTGAGGTTGTCTTTGTATCTTACAAAACTGTGCAGTTGCATTTATCCAGTGATAAGAGTTAATATAAGTACACTTTACTTTCCTTAGGGACCACACTAACCAAAAAGAGATGGGTCTGAATGTCCTTATTAAGAATAAATAAACACCCAGCCATTGGGGTTAGAAGAGAATTTGACTTTGGAGGCCCACTGCAAGGAAGATGCAGCACAACTGTGATACGTAATATGTGCAACCATGTCCAAAACTTTCCTGCCCATGTTAACCCCAGAAAATAAGAGCATAGGAACTTGAGACAGGAAAACCTTATCTTACTGCCCCTGTCTAGACCCTGTCTCCTTTATTGAGTATCTGTTAGACCTGTTGCATCCAGTTTTGGACACACCTAGTACTCAAAGATGTTCATAAACTCAAGAAAGATGGTCAGAGCACACAACGAGCTAGGTTTGTGGAACATGAAACACAGCAGGGCTTTAGTGGACATCTAATAGCAGCCTTCCAGAGGCGTTTTCTAAACAACAAAGCTAAGCCATATACTGAAGTGAGAAGTTTCCACCTGGATATGAGGAAAAAAATTACTGGAAAGAATGAGGAAGCAGAGCATGCTTTTGAGGGACGCTGTGTAACCCCAATGCCAGATCTAATGGGCAAAGCTCTAAGGAATCAGCTTCAAACTGATGCTATTCACAGGATGAAGCTGGATGAGATGACATCCCTAGATCTTTTCAGACATGCACAATTCTAGAAGGAGAAAAACAGGATGTGTCTAAGGTTCCCCTGTCTCCCTGCAATACATTTATTCACACTGAAGTTAAAGTCATACAAAAGCATTACTGATCTTGCCACAAGCCTTCCTGCGGTCGTCTGAAGTGAAATAGCCATGCCAACTTTCTGTCTCCAGCTCTGAGATCAGCATTGCTGCTCTAATTAATACAACTTTCTTTGGAGATAACCAGACACCAACAAAAGACTGCAGTCATACAGTAATACCTTGCTTATTCATGGCTTCACTGATTCGCTGTTTCCTAATCCACAAATAGGATTCATGGGCTTTTCCCAGCCGACACATATGCAGTGCGCGTGTATTCACGTTTCCGGGTTCACAGTCGCGTATTCGCAGCTTTCTGCTGTGATTCGCAAACGTGTATTTGCCTTATTCGCCGTTTTCCTCACAATTCGTGGCTTTGTATACAAGTATTCGCATCTTTTCGCCACATTTCGCGATCACGGGGTTAATTGTTTTCCTCGCAATTCGCGGTCATGAATTTGCAAACTTAATTTGCAGATTGGACGATTCATGGGATCCACGGGGAACCCATAATCCACAAATACGGAGGTAAGACTATTTCATTTTCTAGTGTCAGGAAATAGTAAACTAAGGGTTTTTTCTTGTCAAGCCATCTAATTAAAAATAATGTTTGATAACCATTAGCACAGTAGAAGCCCTCTAAAACCATGACTGGTAAATTAAGTAACCAATAAATACTAAAAGGTTGTTTGATTTTACTCATAAGCCCAATGCCCATTGATTCAGCTTGACTACAAATTTAAAAAAAAACCTTGAAATTATCTAGTCAAAGCATTTTACATACGTTTACACATGTAGCTGTCATGGAAATCTGTGGTTAATAAAAAATTTTTGGGGAAACACCATTCCTTACTCATCCAATTGACTCCTTCCCTTTTCCTGAACAGCACATACCTGTTTGGGACAGACCACGGATGCCAAATCCATACACACCCATTTTTGCACAGTAGTTTGAGAGGCTAAATGTACTGCTTTGGGAATATAATAAAACTCATTGTACAGGCTTGTAATAGGCAATACTTTTCAGTTCATTAAAGCATCGTCCTCTTACACATATTTCCTTTGCTTTGGGAGGTGCAGGATTCAGAGCGATTTGTTACATATTATTCCACTCCATTATTAACTTCTTCCAGATCCACTGCTCACTCATTCAGAGCCAGTGGAAAATTACATAATCAGGGGAAAAAAACAAAAAACCACATCAACTGGTGTTTCTAAAGAAAGGTGGGAAACTGCAGAAAATGATTGCAGACTATAGAAACAAATTTGGTAGTAGTTCTCCCACACATCCTGCTGTATCATCCCACTGAAAAGCAACAACTGTAGGCCAGCAAAAGTAAACACAGCATGGTACCACAGAACCACAGAAGAGAAATTAAAGTATGTTCTTGGAATTTGAATGCAGATGTTCAACTTGCATTCATAAAACTGGCATAGGCACCAAGGAAGAATTTAAGCAATAGGCCAATTTACATTTTCCTGTTATTATAAGACAAAATCCTTCATCTCTCTAAATATCTGTTACTTGAAGCAGCCTTGATGAAAATGTTCAAAACAGTCGCTAAGTATGCAAGATTTCAGCATCTAGGAAGTTACGGAAGGTGAAACAATGGGGGGAACAAAGCTTCCAATGTCTCACCAGTAATTCTTGGAAGATAATTCAGTACAAATTTCCAACTTAGAGAGTATCATATTTGCAGCTGAAGCTACCAGCTGGAGAAACTAATTTCTATCTGCAAATCTGTCAGCGTTTAAAACGGGGGCCAATAGTTCCTGTATGATGACCTCTGATACTGAACCTACATGTCAGTAAGTATCTTTATGTGCAAAGATCCACCACAGTCTGTCAGAAATTTTCAATTTGCCTTTTGAAGACAATGGAGTTCTAAAATTAATTCCTTTTCAAATCTGCCAGCTCTGATGGACAGACCATTTGAAGCCATAAAGTCTGAAGATTTAGTTACAATTGTTATAAGCTGAAAAAGCATTGTTGTAAGAACATCCACAGGAGGGAAATGAAGACACTGAAGGGCCTTGGGGGAAGATGTATGAGGAGCGACTGAGGTCACTTGGTCAGCTCAATCTGGAGGAGACCTCATTGGAGTTACAATTTCCTTGTGAGGGGAAGAGGAGGGGCAGGCACTGATCTCTTCTCCGTGGTGACCAGTGACAGAAACTGAGAGAATGGCCTGAAGCTGTGTCAGGAAAAGTTTATTTTGGATATTAGAAAAAGGTTCTTCACTCAGAGGACGGCTGGGTATAGAAACAGGCTCTCCAGGAAAGTGGTCACAGCACCAAGCCTAACAGTTCAAGAAGTTTTTGGACAGCGCTCCCAGACATGCGTTTTTTGATGTTGTCCTATGCGAGGACAGGGGTTGGAGTCCATGATCCCTGTGGGTCTCTTCCAACTCAGGGTATATGATTCTACATCAAGGCTTTTTGTTTTGATAGAGTATTTTTAATTAATCCCATGACACAAAGTCAAAACAAGTTTACAAATCAAAATACGTATTACCAACAGTTCTTCACACTTACTTTGCACCTAATAAATCCTGAAATGCAAAAGACCATTCAGATATTTAGACTTTGCAGACTCTGCACATAGCTGAAATTCAGTTTATTTTTTGGATTACATGGATCTGGATGCAGCAGGGCTACACATGAGATCAACAATTTTTTATGCAATATAAAACTATCAGATACATTGTTTTGTCAGCAACAAGTTGAGTCATCTTCAAAACAGTCAGACATTCTTCAAATACATAAAAAGGAACAACCTTAGCTCCGTACCACAACTAATGGAAATGTACAACAAATGTTTTACAGCCTCACAGGTATTTCTTCAAGACAGACTGGAAGAGAAACCCAAATGCTCTACCTCTTACTTAAATGCAAAGTAAATCCATTTGTCTTCAAGTTCTCTTATATCTTACTTTTATCTGCCTGCAACCAGTATTTTGTCAACTTAATTTTGCCTTAATTTTGTTAAAATAAGCATTTCTCCTTGTCCAGTAAAGGATGAGTAAACAGTGCTGATCTGTGACTGAGTGTTCCTTCTCTTAGCACCTTTTAGACACTACTCTAATATTACATTATAAAGACAAGGTTTGCATAACTAACCAAGAGGATTATAAAGGACACCACTGATAAATAATAATGAGCTGAATGATAGTTCAGAATGGAGTTGGACTAGATAATCCTTGTGGGCCCCTTCCAATTCACAATATTCTGTGATGCAAAGGCTTTCCACAAACAAGGCAAGCAACTCAAGTCATCATCCTTAAATAGGATGGAGCCAAAGCAATATCACTTCATTCATTTAGTGATATTCAAATGTACATAAAAGAATATCCCTAGCTTGCTACCAATCAGCTTTATCAGGTGACTTTTTAAACAGTAACCACAACTTTTTCCCAAAACAAATTGGTAATCATGATTTTATATCCCCTTGAGCTTTAAAACTGTTACTTTAATCGAGCTCCTTTCTGAACAAAACAAGAAATGAATGCCTTCCTTTCAAGTCCAGCAGATGCAATTGCTGCCTGAACAAGATCAATACAGTAATTCTGGTTTCTAAAGGAGTAGGAAAAAAGCATCCTTCTAAGAGATCATCCATCTAAGATTCCACATCTTCATTCTAATGCACAAACCCACCTTATTTTCCTATTTAGATTTGAATACGAATGGACTAGAGGTAGCAAGGTACCAATAAATCCACCATGTTTTCTTTAAATCTAAAATTTAACTGCTAGACATTCAATATTCTTTCATCTAGCCTTTAGGTTTTGGCAAACAAAAATTCAATAGGGTACAGAAAAAAATCACAGGGAAATCTTGCAGATGACTAAATTAAATTAATGAAAATTTCAGTTGTACTTGGGAGTAGATTTCGGCACGTCCTCCTCTCTCCGTGTGGCAAAGAAAACATTCAGGTTACTTTAGATGAAATAGGCTTTTCATTGTAAGTCTTTCAAAAATCAGAAAATACATTTTTCTGTAAGATCAGCAGCACATGGAGTTGAGAATGGATTGTAAAACTTCAAATCAACAACAATGCATCATGAACTGTTCAGGACTCAGATAATCATGAAGAGACATGCAAATGTTTGTGTATTTAGCAAATGTTGTTTCAAAACAGACAAAAGCACAATAGTTTGTTGAGGCAAACATTTCAACAACAAAATTATGCAATTTATTAGAGCACATTCTGGTAACACAGTATGTGTTTCCACACATGAATTATCAGTCTCATCAACTTTAACAGAACTAATGGCATGCATTAATATTTGCAAATCAGAGCCAATAAATAGTGTCCCTAACACAGAGACAATTAATAAATCAGCATTCTGAAAGGCATCAAGTAAAATGTTATTTACACTCTCAATTTACAGTCTCACATTGGACTAAAGGCAGCTTTAAGTGTTGGGGGTTTTACTCAAATTAATGGACTGTGTTTTGTAAGGTTTATACAAGAATTAATTTGAAATAGGCACACGCAAACTTGCAAAGCATACCATTTACCATGCAAAAGGGAGAAAACCAAATATTAATCCAATTTCTCTGTCTAACATTTCATATCTGCTCAACTGTCAGCTCACAGTGGCTTAATGGGACTCTGGTAACTGCAGCATTCATCAAGGCAAGCTTTTGGACAGCATCTCACCTGGTCTCTTCATCATCCCAAGCGATTCTCATGCCTTTCCCACCACCACCTGCTGAGGCCTTGATCATGACAGGGTAGCCTAACAGCGGGGAACAATTAGACAGAAGTTCAAACTTTGTTCAGTTGGTCAGAGAAACATGACAACTGACCACATGTCCAATAAAGCCAGTAGACAATAACTTCGGTTATTAAAACACTTTGTTTGGAGGGAGAACAGAGGAGAATTTTTTTCTTTTCAGAACCTAGCTGTCAGTGCAGTAATTTCTAATGCCAAGAAAGCCTGTCTTTTCCAATTCATTTATACCAAAAAAACACTGAATGAATTATTCCCAAGTAGCAAAGTGATTTATGAATAAGGCATTTGACCTTTTAAAGTTCACATTTCTTTAGAAACAAAATTTTCTTCCTTTGGCGTTGCTGAAATAAGCTGTGATAAAATTTTTCAAAAAATTAACAGCAAAAATAGGCCGGTCTTCATCAATTAATAGTCAAGAGATTGCGTAGGCAAATCTGTATCTTATCAATATTTCTGGTGTAGTACATTTAAAATAACAGAGTACCTTAAGAGCTCTGCTGCTTAGATATTATCTAATTGTATCAGAAAATAGATAATTACCATTTTTCACAATTAAAAAATATTTTCACTGAACTGATAGGTAACAGGAAAATGAGCAGTATAAATCTGACAGCATTTTCCCTAACAGGCAATATTTTACTCCAGAAACAAGATACTGTAACACAGATATGAGTCAGGACCTTAGTTTTCTGAAAGCTTGAAAATTACAGTAACAAATTACACAGTTTAAATGCAAACTTCGTAATGACTATCTTTAGTACAATCTTTTCATTCAAAGCAGCTTCTTGAAACAATTTCTTCATGTCAGAGAACTTCACACCTTTCTCCACACGATCATACAGAAAACTGAAAATCAAGGATCTGATTAAAACGTTTTTTATGTTTCTAGGATAGCAGAAAATATGTATAATGAAAGTCACAACATTAAGGGAAATATCAGACCAGCTGATACCATATGGCAAAAAGAATCTCTTAGTCCTTACAAATTGAAGGTACATTCTATAAAAGGTTTAGATCTGAGGCCAGAAAGAGACATTGGAATATGGTTCCTAGAAATGGTGCAGGCTGCTTATATCATACGTCTAACTGATGTTTATGGTTTCTTTCCAGAACATAGATCTACTCTTGCTCTGTCAAGAGGCAGCAATACAATACGCCCACCTCCTCTTCACAGTTATCTAACTGAAAGGAGGTTCAGTACAAGATAATTAAAACCAGCAAGATCTCGAAAAGCTTTTTCTTAAAAAGACTGAAATGGATACAAAGAAAGGCACGACACAAGCTTAAGAAGCAGCAGTGTTGATTGGAAGACCAGAAAGAAGCAACAGTACAAGAGAACATTAACAAAGAAACAGAAAAAAAAAATCAATGAATTATTTTCCAACGCAACACGACACACTATTAGACTCTGAAACCTCAGGCTGTAAAGCATTCAAGAGGCTGAAAGTTAGAGAGAGGTAATAGTTAAGCATATGTAGAGCACAAACCAACTTCCCACAGGTATGAATAACCAAAAGGCTATAAATTTTCGTGCTTTGAAGCACAGGGTGATCTTTAGATACTAGCTATAAGGGTAAGACCAAACAGAGCCATGCACAGTCTTCTTTCTAGAGTCTCTTTTACATTTTCTTGCTAAATCTGATGAAGCCCATAGAGAAGTGTGGCACAAGTCACAGGGTAAAAATGGCTTCAATTCAGAACTATGATTTCCAAGGCCTCTACAATCCCAGAGATTAATGGGTAAAGACAAAATAATACCAGATTGCATCCAGCAACAGTTAAATTCAACTAATTTTCATGAAATGCGGTATCTACACAGGTGCAATTTATTGATGCTGTAGCTGCTTTTTCAGACCCCTGGCAGCTGCCAGGGTCCTACACAAGTCACTGGCTATCTTGACATAAAGCAAAAAGAACTTCTTGTATTACTTTCATAGAAGAAATGAGATTTAACTGGGTAACACTGGCAAACATAAATCTCTGGCAACACTATCACCATCTGGAGACTCTCTCCAACTAAGAGGCTGTAAGACTGAAATCTGAAAACAAGCACTGTTTTAAGCCTCATTATGGAAAACCACTATGGCAGTTTACATCACCTAATCTACCTTATTCATTGTTATATGTACTTGAAAAGAACCACCAATTATGCTAACAATTTCAGTCTAACAATATCAGTCTCATGAATGGTTTACTGATTTTAATTCTGTAAGCAGAATCTAGTCCTAATTTACTGTTCTTTAGTTTCAAAAGTAAAATAGGCACGCCGACAAGGAGTCTTAAAGGCTAAAAAATGTAGATCATATGTCACATGGTTACGTTATTGGACAGGACACATGTATTATTACTATCACTCAGGAAATGTAGGACCACTCTGCTTCCCCTTCCTCCCATCTTACATTTAACCACACTTGGATGCAAGGCAGCTAAAGGCTCCAGAGAGCCACATTATAATTAAAAGTAAATTTTGAAAAAACAAAGACTTGTTTTAAAAAGATACATACAGCTTTTTAGGTCGAGAAAAGTGTAACCTTCACATGTTAGGATGTAAATTAGCCAGTCCCCTGAAAATAAGGGTCCTTGAGCTTTTGCCTAAATATGCCTTTACATACTCCTTGCTCTCAGGGGCACAGAACTAGGCTGAAGAACAGAGTATCAAAAATTGAAAGGAAGGCTTTGTAAAATGAAGGTTTGCATACATATTTGGTACAGGACGCATTAGTCTCCTAATCACTTTTGTACTATTCAGCAGCAATCAAAATTGCTGAAGTATGTTCACATGGATTGGTTGCATTAGTGGTAGGAAGGGAGAGGCATGCAAAAAAATTCTAACAGCATTTGTAAGTACTCACAACAACAACAGTCTCACACAAAGCAGATGCTTTTGAGTAGGTGTTAGGTTTTCTATCCTCCCCTCAAATTACATAATTTACATAAAATTAAAATTGCATGCAAGACTAAAACCTATTATTCTATAGTGTTACTACCTTGTGATGTACCTGAAGGATGCGTCTAAAGGTCTTAGAAGGCAAGAAGCTGAAAACCTGTCAGATTTGAAGATTATTGGGCATACTTTTGCTGTTAAATAGGTACTATTAATTTAGGACTGCTGCTGTGTTTCTAGGGCAGTCATTGCTCTGAGAAACTGAATGGTAAAAGGAGTAAACAAACTTGGGTGTCCCACAGTTGTTGGTTCCTACCCTTTTGCACCATGGTTTTAGATGCCACTCAACCATTTTTATGAAGTTACAGTCGTAAGACCACGGAATAGATTGTCAATGCAATATCAGTTTGAGCAATATTGCATGTGGCAACATCAGATTCTTTTCAATATCCATTATTGAAATGCTATCACTAACAAAACCCTTGTCAAATGAAACATGACAAAAAATGTCTTTCCACCTCTTCAGTTTTGTACAGACTTTCATTTAGTTTAACTGATTACACTTCATACACTTCATCCTTTCAAACAGAAGAAAACTTTCTGGGGTTTCATTGATGCTTCAGAAATCAAGAAGCCAACAGTTCTTAATGTACAACTTTACAAACAGATCTAAAACCAGCATGGGAAGAG